>CM056582.1:73634093-74226593 GCA_029721435.1 Gymnothorax reevesii
TTAAACAAATTGGCGAGCACCAGATTTATTTTGCAGTGGTTGCTGGGCATTATGTCATTTCCTTGTGAATGTCCAAGATAAACATTCATTTCCAGATCACCTGGGGTTGTCGTTTGAGTGACAGTCCAAGGATTCCTGTATTCCCTCACATAATTAGTGATCCCAGACATGGCCATAATCTCATTCTGAAAACTCATAAATGATGTGCCTAAAAAAGACAAGTTATTTCTATCGATGCATCGATTGATTTTGTTTCACTCCCTGGCTCTCACCATTACTGAGCTCTGTTTATTCATGCCAGGTCAATTAAGTCTCACTCTGAGAAGAAAGGCAGCTGTCTCATACGATACTGTAATCTTAACTAGCGACACATGTGAAAAGCTTCGAGGAGCATTCAGAAAAAAGAGAGAGGATGCCATTTCACAGTACACAGCAAGTGGATAATTGCAGGGTAATTTTGTATTTTACTGACCTTGCCTGTGTTTTTGAACAACCTCAAATGTTAAGCCGCCGACCACAGTCTAAAAGTGCTGAGCGCCAGTGCTTGATCACACAGTGAATTGAAATTCACGTGCGAGGATCCCTTGTCTTCAGTGCAGTTTTGAAGCTTGGTATGTGTATGAGCAGTAACAGTGCATACTCTGATACCATTCCCTTACCATGTCTCTTTCTATTGTTCGGCACTAACTCCTGGGAGCGTCTGCTTTTCCGCAGATGTTCCTTTTTGGAGGGGAATCGTATCACTTGGGGGTAAAGAGAGAGACGTGACTGCATGAGGGGAACAGAGCGCTGTACTCCGGCTTATTCCTGAGTCTATTACGTACTACAAACCAGAATGGGAAGTGACTGTGCTGCAGACGATCCTAGAGGGAACGGTCTTTGGCAGTGCTCACCCGAGCTCTCCTCCGGCACTTCATCAGCGTTTGCTTTTAAAGGGAGGTGCGTTCTACAACTCAAACGACGTGACGTAACGTTCGGAAATGCATGAAACGGGCCCCCCGCTTCCAAATACAAGCAAATGTGCATGAGGCAAAGAGAGGTGAAGCTTGTGAAAATGTGTTGGTTTTACATTTAGTTGCTTTGTGAGTCTTGACGTAGGCTTTTGCCGAAGAGACAACGGTTTCTGATTCTCTCTAAAAACAACAACAAAAAAACACCAAAAATACTTGTACTATGTGATTCCTTGCTAAATCTTAAGACACAGTATCATCAAAGCTAAATATTAATGAGCCATTAATGCTTTGCTGTGATGGAATCTAGGTCAATTAAATTGTGAGCAAGCAAAAGATTTTACAAGTGCATGTTTGTCTGTATTGGTATGTGTGTGTGAGTATACGTGAATTTATATGACTACGTGTGTCTTTTCAGTTGGACAGTTGTGTTTGACTTTATAGTCAAAGGTCATGAGGCTTGGAAAAAATTATAGTTGTTTATTTTTCACAATAAGAATCACCACCAGGAGCAGGAACATAACCAGCAGCGGCGATCCAAAATCCACACGGGTGGCATTAGGTGGCCTCCATTCTTTTGTTTCCCTGTCATTTTTTCCTCTTCCCCTGCTTTGATATTTGCCACGTATGCCTGCATCTGACGCTGACCTCCAAATGCGTTTTAATGGCTGCGTTGAAGGGTGGCTTCCCCCTCTAGAATGCTTCTATTCCCCCTGCATTCGGAAATGCAGATGTTCCGAGCCGCAGCCAAGAAAGAGCAGCCTTTTCCTCCAGTTCCAGTGGTCCCATGACAACCCCCTCCCAGCAGCAGCACAGCTTTATCACCCCGCGCGCCGCTCTGCTTGTGTGTGTCCGACCCGTCCCAGCCCCGTACCGCTGTTGCACCAGCCACATATTTGTCATTCAAATGCAAGGCCCGCTCGCACATTTTCATTTTTTATCGCCTTTGGTTTTTTTTTTTTGGCTTGTTTTTTGTTTTAGTTTTTTTTTTTCTGACCCCAAACATGCTGATAACTGAGATTCGCTGGCCTAGCTGACACAAACGATACGTAAACAGTCATATGGGGACCTGTGCTTTTGTGTTGGCATTATTGGTGGCAAGCTGTATGCGCTGTTTAACTGTTATTATATTTATAATTCATAGTTTTGAGGACTGCCTTACTCGTATGTGTAATTTTCAGTGGCGTGTGATTCATATTTCATATCTTTTTGCATATTCCCTTCTTCTTTTACTTTTAATCTGTCATATTGTGCTTGCTCTCTCATTATCTTTTCACCCTTCTCATGACCTTCTTATGCTACTCCTCTCAATCCAGCCTATCAGAGGTGAGCTGAACAGCCTGGCTTCTGCCTTGTATGTCTAACATATATCCATATTCTCTTTCGCCTGCCTCTCACCTAACCAGCCTCCTAAATTCCACTTTCCTGTGTTTAGCTTGCCAATTCACAAATGCACTTTCCAGCAAGAGAGAATAGTAACAAGTGTTTGTCCCTCCCTTAACCTTTCTGTTTTGGAAATTATTATTTTGCTAGAACATGTCAGACTCCTAGAGAAAAATATATGGACACCATAATAAAACTCAATGTCTTGTTTATTACTCAAGTGGACACTGCTTTAAAAACAGCAGGCAAAGTTGTTCAAAGCGGTGTACACTCTCAACCTGAGGGTTGCATTAAGCATTACTAGTGAATTTACCATTTCTGTACAAAGTAGATTTGTTTTAATTTTTCACTGCACTTGTGTTTGCAGACGTGCGGCTGTATGTATGTCTGTCTTTCTTCCTGAGTGCTTGTGTGAGGATGTGAGCATGTGGGTCGTGTGTGTGTGTGTGTGTGTGTGTGTGTGTGTGTGCGCGTGCATGCGCAGGCTTGTGTGTTTACCAAGCCAGTACTGTGGCCAATTTAGTATCCTTATTACTTTGTTATTCGGAATTATGGCTGTTTGTCTGTGTCTCTCAGACCGTCTTGACCTCCTGAACACACAGGAGTGGAGGAGCTCTGCTGTTGGGTAATTAGTTTTCAGCTGCTTTCACTCCGTAACCCTGTTAAGAACATAAAATATGAGGGGGCAGCTGATGCATTACTCTGATTAAATATTTACTGTTCAAAGGAGATTCGCAGAACTTTTTAAAATTAATGACCAGGACTATTTGTTTGGATAGCATCACGCGTATTGAACCACTTATTGAACTGTTTGCGAAGCTATTGTGCTATTGGATTGCGACATCCTAGACTGTCCCTCACCGACTCTCCTCCCCTCCAACAAAGGCACAGGAAGAATAAAAAAAAAGGTAGACTTAGCTGTGGTTCCACACTCACCAGCTGGTGGACTTAAATTATATATTAAACTGTATTTGCAATGGATCACTGCGATTGACAAGTAGTTCTCGCGCCGCTTTATCCTCCCGCTGAAGTGTGCGCCTTCAGGATGGGTCCAGTCGCAAGCATCGCCGCCACCCCCACCTCCACCCTCCCTTCTGCTTCAAAAATAAAAAAAATGGGGTAAACAGGATTCCGCGAAACAGGCGGCACTTAAATGGAGATAATCTCTTGTTCTGATTTAGCCCTTCAAGTGCACCGCCCTGTAAGTAAGTTAGGGGGGGGGGATATGTTAAAAAAAAAAAAAAAAAATGAAAATGAAAAAACAAAAAGGCGCCCAAACGGATTTAGCGGTGTTAATCTTTCCGTGGTGTAGATATCTTGCGCTCTCGTTCCCCTCTTTGTTGACAGAAGTGGCCTCCATTGTGTGAGCTCCAGTGGCTCAGGAGCAGCTCCCTTTTGAAGAGGCCTTGCTATCGGCGCTCCGCATGTGTGCCACACTCGCCCTGCGCCGGGAAGATAGGCTGGCCGCGGCCGCGCAGACGAAGATTGAATTTGAGTGTCACTCGGAAGCGAACGCCGAGATCAGCCCCTGTGAAAAAAAAAGAGAGGGACAGGAGAGAAAGGATGTGGAAGTGTGGATAGTTGGTACCGATGGCGGCGCCTCGCGCGTCGCAAGCTCCTTGCCTCCTCTTGCTCTTATTTGACTTTGTGTGCTTCACTGATTTTATTATGACAGCCTGAATACTGAGGAGGGAATTAAACTGTTAAGCAGACATCAGAGGCTGTCTAATGTTTAATGCAAGAGCCGGAGCATGTAAGAACTGATAA
This sequence comes from Gymnothorax reevesii, assembly GCA_029721435.1. Lineage (NCBI taxonomy): Eukaryota > Metazoa > Chordata > Actinopteri > Anguilliformes > Muraenidae > Gymnothorax > Gymnothorax reevesii. Next base: position 73,638,194 of record CM056582.1, read on the forward strand.
TGAATACAAACAGGGCGACATCTTATTTGCTGTGTTTTTATTAGGATGACTGGAGAACTTGACATCCGTGGCTATCCCCTCTTATTCTCTTGCCCATCTTTTTTCCCAATTGAGCTCTCCTCCCTTTTTTCGATGGGGCATGCACGCACGTACCCTCACGCACGCACACGCAGACGTGCACACACCGGGCCCATGAAATTTTGTCAGTTTCACTGGGTTAAGTGTCCCATCATCGGCGGCAAACGGGGCTCTGAATCAGGGAACGTTTTCCAGCCTGACGCGGCTGCAGTTGGAAATGGTCACCTATAATAATTAGGTATAGATAGGAGGTAGTCATGGCTGTTTAAAGGTCACCCAGTGAGATGTAATTGCCTCTTTCATACTTCACTACATTTACTAGGACAGCAGCACGACCCTGCTGGCAGCGGCGGTAAATATGCCATCTTGAGAGAGTAGTGATACATGCCAACCCTTCCTGGCTCCCATTCTCTGCCCCGCTCAGAGCGGCCAGAATCGCTGCGATGGGGGCTTCGCTATTGAACGCAGGAAAAAGGCGTTGCTTTGGACCATTGTGGGGCGTAAATGGGTGACAGCTTGACCAGTGACCAGGAGAAAGGAATGCAACTTTTTTTTTTTCCACGATGCCTCCCGTCGACACGGGAACGTGTCTGGCAGAATTACTGCGAAAGAAAATAAAAAGGTCAGGTCTCAGGGCCATCCGTAACAGCAGAATCGGCAATCCCTCGCCTTCTACTCATATTACTGTCCAACAGTTCTCAAAATAAAAAGTAGTCAAAACCAACCGGTCAAAATGCAAGGTTTAAAATGATCTTGATGGCCTTAGGTTCCTGTTTCTATTACACTGTCAGATAAAAAAAAAATAACAAAAAAGTTCTGTTCTCAAAATAAAAAAAGAATATAAAAAGATGGCGGGAACCGAACGCGTATAAAAATTTATGAGAGTTCGCGCAATTTTACCCTGCAGGACGATAGCATGCCAGCTAATGGCAAGCATGGTGCAGTGTAGATTATGCGAGGTCTGTTTCATTTCCAGCGGGTTGAAATACAGTTTCTGAGTGGGCTATGGAGGAATTTGGAGGAGTTTCAGATTCCTCATGTTACAACAGCAGTGATTTTAAGTCATTTGGTTCAGCATTACTTATGTTTCCTGGGATCAAGTATGAATGCGAACATGTGGGAAACTAAGTTCTGAGATTTTTCTTTGTTCTCCCTTCCAGTGAGTGCTTCTTCGTAAAACTTTACAAAACTTACAGGGAGGCTATTATTTGGAAGAAACATAAGGAATTTCCCTTTCAATTTCTTTGTATATGATGCTTTTAATAGATTTCATGGTAAGTTAATGCATTTTATTCAATCAAAACAAACCGCTTTATTACTAAATAAATCTCAAGAATTTTAACGATCTGTTGTGAGCTATCAGAATGTGCCAATGCCCTGTATACTATGACAACATACTCACTCATTCTGGCCTCTCCCACATCTGTATTTTTAACAAATATTTACACCGCTCGTAGTAGCTAAAGCTGTTGCAGAAAGATGAATAAATCATTTTCAGAGGTTTGCACGCTTTGCATGTGTTGACACAAATTACAGCGGTTTTATCTATAATTTCCGTTCCTCTCTCGCCAGTGTTGATCAGTCCCTTAATTGGTGCTGCTCTGAATATATTTATTATGTTTTCTCACTCTGACTGATGATGGTTTGAGTGCAAATAAAATGTTAGTAATTTGAAATCATTTCCCATAACCACAAACACCTTCCCCCATCCGGCCCCACACACACACACACACGCACACGCACCCACACATACACACAAATGCATTGACTCTCGCATACACACACGCCTGCAGGCATGAAAACACACACTCAAACACACATGCAATGTACGTGCACCAGCATGGGAACACACACACACACACACACACACACAAACACACACACAAGCACATGAACACCTGCATCACACACAAGTGCAAGCACACAAAAAACTGCAGGAAGACGAATTTGTTTTCACTGAATAATACTCTAGCTCTACCAAAATTGTAAAGGTTGTTCTGTTGCTGATTTCTTGCGCTGGCCTGTCCATTGCATCCCTTGGGATGTGTAGTAAAATGCAGATCACCTTGCGAAATGCGAAGTGTAGATTCTATTTCTGTTTGGTAGTGTTCTTTATGTATGTTTATGCGCTGTCAGTCTCATGCTGAATCTATTGCTCTTATTACATTCTTCCCCCCTTTCCCAACAGATGTAACAGATCCATATTCCTTTCTATGGTAACAACAGTCTGAAATTTTTGTCCCTCCTTGTGATTTTCCGGGCCGAGGCAAACTCTTCAGTGGCAACTTCCCACTAGATTGAGAGGGCATTACACTGAGCCATGGAGCCTTTCCTTTCAGAGGGCTGTTAAGAAAAGCTGAAGAAAGAGAGAGAGAGAGAGAGAGAGAGAGAGAATCCTTTCTCTCCTCTCACTCCCCATCTTTTTCTTTGTCGGCCAGCGGTGTGCCAGAGAAGTAGAGGAGGCAGAGCCACAGCACCCCCCTGTGGTGACTATGCTAGATTGCCTCAGCTCCACTTCAGCAGCTCAGCTCCTCAGTGACACGTCAAGCCCAGAGTGGTGCACATTCTCCTTTCCATGTCAATAATGACGCCGCCAATGATGATGATGATGGTGATGGTGATGCTGATGGAGATGGCAGCGACGGTGATGCTAATAGCTTTTTAATAACAATAATGATGATAATAATCATGTCCATCCAAAAGATTGCTTAAAAATGACAACGTCTATTATTGCTCAAATGCATTCGTATGGAGAAATAAGGATATCTAGTTTGCGGGAACAAAAGCCTTTTGTAGCTCCTCAGTCTTTTGTTTTGCTCATAAATTTCTGTCTGTGCCACTCATGAGCTTGTTTAATGTATTTGTAGGAATGCTTGATGATACAACTCTCTCTCAATACGAACATCTTCCTGATACACATTTGTAGTGGGTGCTGAGGTATGCAAATATCATTCAAAATCGTGCTTATGAAGAAAATATAATGACTATTATCATGAACAACCTTTTGTTTGTTAGTCACTTTTGTTTGTTTCAATTTTCATTACTTTTATTTATTGAATATATATATATATTGTATTGTACAGAATTTTGAATCAACTTTAGTTGTGTCAAATGTGTTATGGAAATTCAGTTGACTTGACTTGATGTCTATAGATTCAAAACTCTAAATGAAATTGTCAATGACTAATGCAGATGGGTCCACTGATGTTTTTCACTGATGCAAAGTCGTAAGCAAGTGTTTGGGGAATTTCAGAAATTGGAATTAAATTTATATTTTGTAATATATTGCCCCTCACCAATGGCATATCTTCTCAACAGATGACTCAACAATGTGTTGTATATCTGCACTGCGACGTTAGGAATTTTTAAGTTGATGAATTTATTGCCTAATAACTTTATGTTTATAACTTTTTAAAATACGGAACAGCCTGTAACCTAAAACGTGCATCATGCTTAGATGCTGAGATTAACCTCCTTTGTCCGTACCCCAGAACACATAACATATTAATATTATGTGCCACTTCCAGTAAATAGTACAATGTAGATAATTTGATTTAAGTGTGAAAAGAAGCTCTCGTGTGCGCCACATCTTGTTCATTACTTGCAAATTGCATTTAATTCTCATAATGATTTTATCGTGTTTTCGTGTTCGTGTGATTTAATCTTCTTGGCCAGGTCATATTTGTAAATAGTAATGAATTATCATCATTTGATTCCACTTTCTTAAACAAAGGGGATAGAAGTAAAACAATGACAGTCGTATTTTCCATATTTTTTTTAGGTTTTTTTTTAAGCTTCTACCTAAACCCATCCCTAGCGCTTTCACAGATGTTGCCCTTCGGGCCTTGCATAGCTCCCAGCTTGCTGTTAGCATGTCCTTGGCGCGAGCAGAATCCTGCAGTGTTCATCAGGTACAGCAGCAGCCAGGCAAAGGCACGTTTTCCCCCTCGCCAAAGCCCGCCTCGCTCAGTCTTGACCAGTCAGGCTCGTCTCCTTCGGCCGAGGGAGACGCGTAGCCACGTTCCCACCTGTGCGTCGAGCGCAGGCTATATTGCTGCAGCCGGGCTCCATTCTTCTTTCCCCTGAAAATGACATTTAGAAGAGATCGGTGGGAAAAGCAATCTTAGATCACCAGGTCCCCACAGAACAGATCACGGCCTGCGAGAATCCCCCCTGCGCCATTATTTGAACCTGCAACTTCTTTTACAGCGACGAGAGTGTAGCCCTCTGATATTTTTTCCCTCCATTTTCTCCCCCCTCATCCTCTCCTTCCCTTTTTTAATGGGTGAGTAGATATATTCAGCGGTGGGTACTTCTGACACTCTCACGGTGGATGTGACTATGATGCACTCCAGCTTAGAGGTTTAAAATCCCCTGCCATATGTTTCCTCACTGGAACACCTCGTCTTGCAGAATTACAGGAACCGAAGCTTAAAAACACAATTAGGTGGTTAAAAATAAAATATTAAAAGAGTAGCACATAATTAACAGATATGCCGGCAACCAAATCCATTTTCCGAAAAAAAAAAAGGGAAGTGTTGTGTCTGGAATGGAGGGGCAGCTTCTGGCTACATAAATGAGTGCCTTTTATATACCTGTACTAGCACAGGGTATTATTATTATAATTTCTATTATTATTATTGAGTGCAGGCTTTCATTCTTCTAAAAGCAGAACAAAGAAGAACATTTTTCACAAATTCTTTGTGGAAATAACCAATTGCCCACATTTCCAAAATTTCAAAGCCAAATATTACTTATAAAAATTGTGTTCATTTTGCCTCTGTACTCTCAGTGCTGTTGTCAATGTCAGTTAGGGCACATGTCCATAGTGAATTTTTCATCCTTTGCAATATAAGCGAGATGCATTGACGGGTCTTGCAATGCATGGTCACGAAGTGCACGCTGCTGCCCCTCTTGGTGACAATGTCATGAAGAATTAGCGTGAACTTTGTCGAGGAACACATTTTGCTCTTAAAAGAAGTTCCTCATAATGTGTGTTCTTTGACCATGTTTGTAAGATGAAGATTAGAGTTTGGTCAACTGTCAACAAATGATGTCATTATAGTAAGATTTGGGCACCTTCAGCCTCTGTGCAGTGGGGAGAAAGAAAATGTATAATTCTGTTGATCTTCATCTTTCTCAACCTGTCAGACACAAAGTGTGACCACAAGACACCCCACTAATGCAACCAATGGCACTGATTGCCCCAGAGAATGCTAATTGGAATAATCATCAATAAACTCCTGAATTACAGTGTATTGCCAAGGATGTTTTTCAATGTAATATCACACAGCAGTCCGTGGCTGTGCTTAGGTATTTGGTGGAGGCGTAGTGGCGCCACTTTCGATAGACTCTCCCCTGGACCCCCGTTTCTCGCATGCTTATATGTTTTTATTGCTCCCCGCTTCCCTGCAACCTGCCTGAAGGGCCACTTTCCTCTCCCCTTGAAAGAATCTCTGGCAGTTGCTCTTTTCGGCATTTTTGTTTTGGTGGGGTTTTTCGGCAGGGCTGAGCGGAGAGGGCTTCCAATGCGGCGCGCCTTTCCCCTTCCCCTCGCCCCTGCGATGGGAGAAGTTTGGTTAGCGGCTCCCTCTGAGCGAAGTGAACTTTGCCTCGCCGCGTTTCTTACACTAATACCTCCCTCACCACTGAGAATCAGGGTACTTGAAAAACAGCCTCAGGCCCAACAGCTGATTATTTCACCAAATTTGCATCTTTTACAGGCAGTAATAGGGACTGCTTTTCACCGAGCCTCCGAGGCCCACGGCAGACATTACACAGTCATCTTTAGCTCCCTCCTCCTTACCCACCCTCCCCCCCCCCCCTCCACTCACCCACCTCCTGCATCCCCCCCTGGGGGGGCCCCTTCTCTCGCACCTAACCGGCTCACCCTACGTAAGGGCCCTCTGGCAGCTGGGCAGTCCTGCTGGCATCTGGTGCACCCTGAGGAGGAGGGGAATGGGGGGAGAGGGGGGGGCGTTAGGGAGGCGGGGGACGGGTCGATGAGCACCTTGGCAAAATTATGTAGTCCTCCCCCTGAGGACCCCCCCCCCCCCACCTCCCCCATCCCCACCCTGCAGTACAGGTCTGAACAAGGTGGCTGCTGCCACCTTGACTCAGGTAGACAGGGCAGACGGGAGAACATGCCCGCAGTAATGTGTGACTCATTAGGAGCGTAGCCGGGGTATCACTCGTTCATTTGACGAAGAAAACGTCTGATGGAAAAAAAAGAGAGGAGTAAGAAAAGATGAAGACCGCATTGCTAATATATTCAGCAAAATATATTCTCCCTCAGATCTTTTAAGTGCACCAGCTGGATACTGTATTGACCCACGTTCTATTTAACACGCATGTCTCTTGCACGCAGCTGTTAAATGCTACCAAATACAGAGATCGACTAATGTGTCTCTCATTTTGCTTTTCACTTCTCTGCTTTTTTGTTCTTTTGGTAATGTTCTCAGCAGCTATTCAAACATTCTTAGCCATTACCATTTTCTTGAAACATACTATTATGAACCATTATCACAAATGTACATTCATTTAAATTCGTGCGCAGTCGCTCCTGTGAATACTTCTTAGAATTAACAAATCCACATTGCAATAATGTTGATTGAGCAGAACCTGGAATTTGAGTTTGACTGTATGAGGAAGAGAGAGAAAGACTTTTGACGAGTCTCTCCTTTTCTTTGTGTTGTTTTATAATGAGGACTACTGTAAATTCAAACAAGTCAGCAACATAGCATTTCCCACTGGTATCATACGCAGAAGATACTATTAAATTTGCATGCAAAAAACTAATAATGGATTCAGATTCCGGTGTTATTCAGCAATTTGATTTACATAGAGTGTGAAAAAATTTGTAGATTTTTTCTTTTCTTTCCATGCCCTCCTTTTATTCTACAAAGACTGATGTGTTTTCCGCCTTTGCTTGGCTAACCTTGTGCAAGTCTGTGGTATTAAAGCTGGACAATTTTTCCGAAGTAGGTTAACCGCTACCCAAATTAACCACAAATCTGACTGAGGTTTAAATAGCTATAATAAATGCTCTGCCAATTTGGAAGAACAAAAGAGTTATTAACGGCCATTGTCTCCAATGGCAACATTTTAACCTTGTAATTTTTAAAAGAGACAGAGGTTTCTTATCTGGCATATTAAGCAACCTACAGTTTATAATAAATGAAGGGAAGAGGATTGTGATTTCAAAAGGTTCCACTTTCGCACCAGCCTAGAGCACTTCTCGTAAAGGAGGTCTTCACACTGCGAGAACAGTCACAGGAAATCCAACTGCGAACATGCCTTGTTAGAACTAAGATCATCGGGGCTTGTTGTCATGCCAAACAAGGATTTTGAATCAGTACTTCAAGGAGCTTAGCATGGCCTACTGCCTCAATGTGCTGTACATGCTGTTGTAGGGTTGGGGGGGGGGTGTGCAGAATTGAAGGGAGGAGGGGCACACAAACTGCAGTTTTTGTACACATGTTGATGCAATAACCCCAAGGCATATAGCACCACAGTCCAAAAGGAGGGATTTGGATCCCTGCAACTGCATATTTCTAAAACACAATTGCGCCAACCGCATGCTTATTGCATTTTTTTTTTTGTTTAATTCTGTGCAGGAAACATGCTGGAATTCCTGCGAGCCATGTGACTTTTAACTGTCTCTCCACATTAGCGCTGTTGGCCCAGAAGAAGGGCGGACGCCCCAAAACAGCTGGCTAAGGTGTAAGCAGACCAAGTCACGGACACGGTCAGCTGCTGCCCGCTAAAGTTACTCGATTAGTTAGCCATCGTGGGTGGAGAAGCGGAACTAATTTCAACATTTTTTTTGAAAATGGCTGATCGAAGGAAAAGATAACAAAACAGGTTTTCAGTTGGAAAAACTTGCGGTCGGTGTTTCTGTAAAATACGTGCCTCATTATTTGCCAATAAATTCGATACTCTTTATGGCACTGTAATCAGCTTGAGTATGAATGATTTATTCGCCCAGGTCATCCGCTATATAAATACACATGGTGAAATGTTTAGCCGCGCTATGTGTATGTCTCTCATAAAGGGAAGGTGCATATTAACATTTGTCTTCATTTGCCAAAGATTTCTACAGCAGAAGTCTGACGCTAATCAGAGGTGTCCAGTTTGTTTCATTTTTTTCCCGCTTGCATAAGGAATATCATTTTTTAGGGGATCTGGATAGGGTTTGGGGGAGTTATTTTGTGGCCTAACATCTGTAAATCCTGTTTAAAATCATAACAGTCACTTGTACTGTGCAGGAAAGTGGGACAGGGTTTTGGAGGTGGGGGGTAGGGTGAGTGATGAGGTCATGGCTGGTTTGAATTACACCCTCAGAATCAGACTCTCTTGCTTTCAGCTGCACATTCTCAGCAACAGCTAGCGCTTTCAGCGCTGACAAGACGTTGCTCACACTCTCTAGCCAGCAGGGGCCGGGGTTACGGCACCAAGGCAGGACTTCTTCACAGGAGCTCCGAGTGGGCCAGACTCTATACGACAGCACGGCACGAATGAGGGTTCAAACTCAGTACACTGCTCTCCACTTGCACGGCCCTGTTTATATATCCTCAACAGTGGCACATAATGCTGGTGCCTGATTGGCAGTAATAATGCCCTGACTGGGAGACTTTGCATGCCATTGTCCTCATTAATAACTCTCTCTCTCTCTCTCTCTCTCTCACTGTATATACTGTATACAACAAAGTTGGGACAGGGTCAATACCAAACTTGAAAAGTTTTGGAATGCTGAAAATGGATGTACTGGTGTTGAACAGATGATGCTATCAAGCTTAAAAATACAAAATACCCAGTTGTTACAAGCAACGAGTGATTGAAAAGTATTGTGACTGAATAATGTAAATGTTAAAAAAACGTATCTCAATGTGCTGTTGTTAGATTTTAGAACATTTTACCCTGTACAGTGCAATTAATATTTTCAAAAGGTAATGCTTCACTCACAACCCGCCATACGTGCTGCTAAGGGCAGTCTACGGTAAAAAATTTGGCAAAACCGTGCTTGAGACTTGTGTGACACTTGGACACTTGCGTGTGTTCAGCGCTGTAGAAGGTCCCAGACTGGCCATGGAGACTTTTAGTCCTGCACATACAAATTCTACAGGTCTTGTAAAAAATCAAGAATGCATACTCTACGCACGGGACCTGTGATACTTTTGTATGTGTGAACCAAGTCAGCAGCACGGCTACGACATGTCTCAAAAGTACTACACAGGTACTCCACACTTGGTATTTGTGTGGCCCCCCCAAGACAGAAGTACATCTCACTTTCTACCCCTATGTGTAGCGTGCCTGCAGCGCCTGCCACCTGCACATGACACGAGTGGCAAGACTATGTATATATATTGGGGAGGAACCAAGGAACTGATCACGTAGCATCACACGCAAGTCATGAGTGATTGTCACGTGCTAATCACAATTGCCACAACTGTGGCCTTTAATCCTAGCACACGAAATTGGTTAAATGCAAGTCACACGCACTCCACACTCACTGTAGACACACTGATAGTGTGCATCAGTCATAGGCTTTCCATGGGCTAAAGCCTCGAGCAAGTCAAGCTGTGCAACCTGTACTTGAAAAGTACTTTGCCCGTACTCTTTCCCAAACTCCACCCTGTCTTCACCGCGACCCCGCGGCTTGGCTGCGACCTACCAAATTCTGCAACCTGTGCTTGTCCAAAACACTTAGGGCGCGTTGTGAGTGAAGCATAAATGGAATCTGGAGACACCTTTGGTTAAAGACTGCCGGTGAACATCGATACTGAGTGCTCCTGATCCTCAACTCGTCATATGGTATTACAATGAAAACTGACAAGCCCATCATTTGTGAAATGCAAGTGAGGACTGTACAATGCACTAAAAAAGTGAGTCATTTCAAAAACATCCAGTACTGTGGATAAATACTAAATACTGTCGTCTTCGCTGGTCCTGAGCTGATCTAAAATTGACTGATGCACTGTGAAAATATGCTGGTTGAACCAGCCAACCTTTAAAATTGTGTAGGGCAATGTGGAACAATTTGTTCTCGTTGTTCAAAAGAAAAAAAATGACTATTCAGGTTGATACCATCCAGCAGATTATTGTGTTGCCAGTGACATGTTGCATTGCGAACAGTTACAGCTCGCTTTTCACAAAGTCCTGCCCCTGAAATACAGACAGGCGAATCATAGCATGACCATTGGAATTTGCTCCGTGGAATCATTGCAGATTTTCTTCATTTTTAGGCTGATATTGTGGATTTCAAACTTGTCATGGTTAAACTTTATGCCTGGGGCACTTGCAATTTGACTCTTGCTACCTGAAAGAGTGGTCTTAAGGAGTCGTTTACAAAATTGAAATCAAAGCTTGGAAAGTGTCAGCTGTGGGCAAAGCTATGTGGATGTCCTCGTTTGATATGATCCCCTCAAAATATCTACAAGCACAGCTTTGTCTGCTCCATGGCAGCAAGCTAAGTAATAACCTTAGCCAACCTTACAATAAATATTGAGGCCAAATTATGTGATAGGCAGATGTTTTCACTTTAATCACCTTTAAAGTCACTAGTACTATCCAGAACACAGTCTCTAGAGCAATATACTAATTCTGCGACTTCATATCCCCGATAAAACCAACTAATTGTGTATCCATTTGCTGTATCAGAAGACTGTTTTTTTGCAATATAGGGGGAATTTCAGAATAGAATTCTATATGACAAAAAAAAAACAGACAAATTCATGTTTGTAAGCACAGACTTAAGAATTCAGGGCCCCATTCCCAGCCAGCTTGCTACAAACAGCAAATGTTTTCTTGTTTCAAACACTTAGCCAGTAAGCTTGATTGTAGCCAATTGAACTAGCTGGTCACTGTAAGAAGACAGCAATGAACCCATAGACTTGCTACATAGTGGCTATATATCACAGTAGGGATATTTGCTTTTACACTGATCTGTAGGCTTTCACTTCTATCTCTATCTTTTAACCTCTTTTTGTTGCTGAGTCAGTTGGATATCCTGTATATGTCCTTCAAATGTACAACCCCAATTCCGAAATAGTCGGGACAAAATGTAAATTGTGATTAAAATCAAAACGCAATGACTTTCAATTCACACCAGCCAGTATTTTATTCACAATAGAACAGTGATAACATAGCAAATGTTGAAACTGAGAAATTATACAATATTATCCACAAAATGAGGTCATTTCAAATTTGGTGGCTGCTACAGGTCTCAAAAAGGTTGGGACAGGGGCCTGTTTACCATGGTATAGCATCCTCTCTTTTTTTTCACACAGAGTGGAGGCGTCTGGGCATTGAGGAGACAAGTTTCTTGAGTTTAGCCATTGGAATTTGATCCCACTCTTGTTTAATACAGGCTTCCTGCTGCTGGAGAGTTTTGAGTCTCCTTTAACAGACTTTTTGTTTATTTATGCGCCAAATGTTGTTAATCGGTGAAAGATCAGGACTGCAGGCAGGCCAGTTCAGCACACGGACTCCTCTACTGTGAAGCCATTCTGTTGTAATAGCTGCAGTGTGTGGTTTTGCATTGTCCTGCTGAAATACACAAGGCCTTCCTCGGAATAGATGACGTTCGGAGGGGAGCATATGTTGCTCTAAAACCTTTATATACCTTTCAGCATTCATGGTGCTTTCTAAAACATGCAAGTGTCCCACACCATATGCACTAATGCATCCCCAGACCATCAGAGATTCTGGTTTTTGCGCTGAACGCTGATAACAGGATGCGTGGTCTCTTCCTTCTTTAGCCTGGCTGACAAGACGCCCATGATTTCCAACAAAAATGTGAAATTTGGACTTTGCCACTTTGCTACAGTCCATTTTCAATGAGCCTTAGCCCACAGAACACGGCGGCGCCTCTGAATCATGCTCACCAATGGCTTCCTTTTTCATGATAGAGTTTTTGGTGGCATCTGTTAATGGCACGGCTGTGTTTACAGACAGTGGTTTCTTGAAGTATTCCTGGGCCAATTTAGTAATGTCAATGACAAATCATGCCAGTGACTGATGCAGTGGCACCTGAGGGCCCGAAGATCATGGGCATCCAGTAAAGGTCTTTGAGCTTGTCCCTTACGCACAGAGATTTTTTTCAGTTTCTCTGAATCTTTTGATGATGTTATGCTCTGTCTTTGCAATTTGGCATCAAGGAACATTGTTTTTAAAGTATTCCAGAATTTTTTTAAGCTAGCCTTCACAGGTTGGAGAGCCTCTAGCCGTCTTTACTTCTGAGAGACTCAGCCTGTCTAAGATATCCCTTTCATAGCCAATCATGTTACACGCCTGATGCTAGTTAACTTAATTACTTGCAAAATGTTCTTTCAGATGATTCCCATTTATTAATTGCTTTTTCAGCCATGTTTTGCCTTTGTCCAAACTTTTTTGAGACCTGTTGCAGCCAGAAAATTTGAAATAAGCTCATTTTGTGGATAAAAATGTAAAATGTCTCAGTTTCAACATTTGAAATGTTATCTCAGTTCTATTGCAAATAACATATCGGCTCACGTGATCTGAATGTCATTGTATTTTGATTTTATTCACAATTAACACTTCATCCCAACTATTTTGGAATTCGGGTTGTATATTGCAGACCCTACAGTCTGCTTCTCTCTGAAATAGCTTTTAATGTTTTTCCATTTATTGGATAATATTTCTTCAGGGAGTTCAGTTTGCGACAATGAAGGGTCTATGCTACATAGTTCCAACAGCTTGACGGACTAGCAGCCGCTTACAACACAGTGGAAACACTTAGGGTGCTTTCACACTAGGGGCTCGGGCATGAATCTGAGCACACTTGACTCCAAAGTCCAGTTCATTTGGTAAGTGGGACAGAAGTGTACCGGCCTTGGGCACGGTACTCGAGTCCCCTCGAAACAGGTAGTCTTGGGCGCGGTTCATCCATGCTTGTACTAAATGTGAAAACAACAATATCAGAGCACGAAAGAGGACTGCTACGTAACGTCTGAAGTATTCGACTATGTGAACAAATATAGTGGTAAAAGGATTTCTGTGGTCAAACAAAGAAATCAAATGCTCGCTTAAAATTTGAGCGGACGAAAACATACAATCACAACTGGATACTACACACAAAAAACTGTGATTTATGTAATAACTTGTGAGTGGTTACATTTTGTGCGGTGAACATAGAACAACAGAACACTGCCGTTACAAATTAAAGAAAATGCAGCTGCAATATTTCAAAGTGCGGGACGTGGTGCAAAAGTCTTGCAGCTCAGGTTATGAGAAAGATACATTTTCGTGGTATGAGGCAGTGGTCAGCATATTTGGCTAAAAATGGAAGGGGGAAAGAATTCCATTTACAACCTCCACCAATATCGAATGAAATCTGTACTTTTTTGGCTAACCTTGATGTTTGGATGCCCAGAGAAACATTCAGCTGTGTAAAAATGTCAAGCATACATCCAGTCGAGAAAATTTTTTAAAGAATAATTTCTTATGCTGCTAGACATGGTAATAGCATAAAACAACGGCAGTCATGTTCCTGATGACAAATCGAGTTGCTAGGGCACGCGCAGCATATGCATTCGCTAAATTAATATTTGACATTAATATTCTAAACCCCCATCTCACTTATAAAACCTCCCCAAAATATATTTGCTCCTCCTTTAAAAAATCGTACTGGCAAATAAAAAGCCAAATAAGTAGAGGTTGGATACAGAACCCTTTCCATGCAAGGGTTTGCTTAATCTTCTTTCTGTATATTTCCCCCTTTGAAACCACCTAGGGGCATACTGCAAACTACTGTATCAGAATTTTGACATATGCATACTCAGGTACAATATGATATTACTATTGTGAAAGCTGACCAGCGGGGGTAAAGGGGAGGGGGGACAATCGTACTGTGGCACGGTATGGAAGAATTACTCCTTGTATGAAAGCACCCTTTGCAGGGGTTGAATTGCCACTAAATGGCATTAATTGCAAAGTATTGAGGAGAAAGGAATAAATAAAGATACATTTGTCAATTGCCTGCTCCTTTCTACAGTGTTGAAATGGGTAAATGGGTTTAGTCTCTGCTGCACCCCTAAAAAAATGCTAAAGCTTTCTTCATGGTGACTCGGTAAATTACCTGATATTGCTGGGTTTAGACAGTTTGTCTTAGAAATACAAATACCCAAAGACTGAGATTAACTTGGGAAATTTACGTTTATATACTGCATGAGAACTTCAAAATACCAATTTATACATTTTATATAAAATTTACCGATATTTCAGAGGAAATAATATTTCCTTATCAGATTAATTTCTGGGTTGAACGCTCATTTGTTCATCGAGATGGATTGATGATTAATAGCTAGATCATCCCATTTTGTTGACAAAATCATAAGAGAATAGTATTTATGGTCTCAGATTAACAGCATGATTACTGCAAAGTGGGCATAGTTTCATGTTGCCTAGGCATTTTAATTTTGATTCTCACAAATTATAAACTCCTCCCAATATGTTTTGCATTGTGCTTGTTGATTATTTTTGATGTGGATAGAATAAGTTTAGTGAGAATATGATAAGTCCGTAATATTCCTTATAATGTATTCATATTGTAGCAATACTGAAAAGCATCATGGCTTTGCAAAGTTTTGCCGTTGCTGAAAAAAAAATTGGTGTTAATGCTTTTTCATTTAAACAACTGACAATTTATTAACTCAGGAGCATCAGGGTTCAGAGCAGTCACATAGTCACCAGTTATTCAAGCATGAAGAATAACAAGCACAATAAATATAAAAGTGGGATATGGATATAAGACAAATTGAGTCACTCTTGATCTTTGTAGCTGAGAGCAGTTTTCCCATTATCCGTCCGCACAAATGTGCTCCAAATATCAACTAGCAAGGTAGATCTAAATAAATTAAACCAAATGCAGCATGAGAAATTGATGTTGCTCAGCAGCCAACTAGCTTTTTGGCGTCCATTATTTAGTCTATACCAAGAACCCGGCTGTTTACGATGGCATCTCATACCCTACTAGCTACCCTGGCTGTTTTGGTAAATAGTGCTTCTAAGGTAAGCTTAGTTTATGATTTGTTCCATTTGAAGATGCCGTGACCACGTCAAATGAATTGCCAAAAGGATCTTAAAATCCTTTGCAACATTGTAAGAACAAAGCAGAAAGAAGTACAGCTTTAAACACAATGGTTGAAGAAGATTGTTTATTGAATCTCATTTCTCCTGAATTTCAGACCTCAGTGAGTGTTCTGTTGCAAGGCTCTTATTTTTTGTACTCTTTATTTAACTTTTTCAGGAACGCAGCATGTTTTGGGAACCAAAGTCGCATATGTGATTGCAGCCAGTCGATCTTATGGAGTAATGTTAACCAAGGTTGGTTCAAACAGTGTAGCCTTAACATATCACAAACAATTCTCTCATTCCTAGATGAACAATTTCCATTTCATTTGTGTCTCACCAGACTCCAGGATTGGAATAAAAAAGTAGAAACTGTGCTAGCCAATCGCCACATCGCCATAGGCGCAGCCATAGTCTGTATGGCGATGCCTTTTTTAGCCTGTTTAGCCACTGTGCCAAAGCTAAAATCTACTGAAAAATGTTTTTTGCAGTTTTTCTTTGAGTGATAACAAGGAAAAGCAAATGCACCTCCTTTTCGGAAGAGCGCATCCAAGTACACCCGACCTGAACATTTTGTCCAATCAGAAGAGCGCAGCATTTTTTTCTCATTCGCTCCATTTCCTCCATGGCGTGCGACAAGTCCACATATTTAGATGAAGATTGAATATTTAGAAGTTATAACAAAAGATTGGGATGAGATATTACACAAAACAAGGTAATTTTATGAATACAAATTTCTGCAAAACTTCAACTTTGATGTACAATGCCATACCTGTAAACCAGGGATGTGCGGTCAGGGTAGGCAGTGACTCCTCATTTTTATCGCTAGATTTTGTCAACCTGTTTCCATGTACCATGCCTGATTGTCAATCAATCAATTTGACCTTTTTACTGGTCAATTAAGCCTGTACTGATTTAGCCAATTAAGCCTGTACTGGTGATAGAGACAAAAAGATTAATTTACCTTGATATTAAATCAAGGAGGGGTTGGCCACTCCAAAACTTTCATGTCATATCTTTTCATCCATTTGGAGGTGGACTTCTTTGTGCACTTTGGATCATTGTCCTGTTGCATAAGTTAACTGAACTTGAGCTTTAGGTCATAAACTGATGGTTGGATTTCTCCTTCAGGATTTTCTGGAAGTGAGTAGAATTCCTGGTTCTGTTAATTATGGAAAGTTTCCCAGGTCTTGAAGTAGCAAAGAGGCCCCAAACCTTCTCACTACCTCCACTGTGTTTGACTATTCATATGATATTATTATTGTGGAATTCTGTGTTAGCTTTGCGCCAATGTGACACAACTCATATCTTCCACAAAGTTCCATGTTCCATGACCCATCGGCCTATGGAATATTACCCAGAAAGTCTTCAGAGTCATCTAAGTGTTTTTTGTTTTTTGTTTTGGCAAATGTTAGACAAGCATTTATGCTCTTTTTAGTCAGCATTGGTTATTACCCTGCAGCTCTTCCATAGGTGTTGTTTTTGCCCAGTTTCTTTTTTTTTCTGGAATTGTGAACACTGAGCTTAACTGAGGCAATTGAGGTTTGCAGTTTGTTGTTTATTAATCTGTGGTCCTTTGTGACCTATTGGATGGGTTGTCAGTGTGCTTTAGGAGGAATTTTGGTCGGCTCGCCATTCCTGAGAAGATTCACCACTGTTCCAGGTTCTCTCCATTTGTAGGTAATGGCTCTCACTGTGCTTTGCTGGTGTTGGAGAGCCTCAGAAATAGCTTTGTAAACCTTTCGAGACTGATGGATGTCAAAGTCTTTGTTTCTCCTCTGTTCCTGAATTTCTTTAGATCGCGGCATCAAATGCTGCTTTTTGCCTTCTTCGCATTTCCAGATGGGTTCTGTTTAAGTGATGTTTAGATTCAATAGGGCCAGCAATAATCATGCCTGGGTGTGTCTAGTGAAATATAAAAAAAAGGCCAGGATGGTTTGGATCGCTTTTTTCCTTCAATAAATGAAATCATCATTTAAAAACAGCATCTTGCGTTTACAGGGGTTATCTTTCTTAAAGATTAAAATTAGTTTGATGATCCGAAACATTTAAGTGTGACAAAGATGTAAAAAATAGAAGAAACTGGGAATGGGGCAAATACTTTTTCACTGCACTGTACATTCATGCATCAGCTGTCCATTTCAAATCTCCAAATGTTCCTACCACATTTCGTTGCAATGCAGTTAGGCTTCAACTTTTCTCTAGATAAGTTCTGGTTTTATGCCATTATGGATGGCTAAAATGTCTGAAAGTTTCTAAACTTTCAACCAAATATTAAATTTTAGTAATTGGAATTTAGAAGATTTCTTTCCCTCTGTCTTTTTTCAATAAAAAATTGGCATCTTCAGTCTCACCCTAATCTGGAATGTTTCGCTGGCAAACTATGGACATGCATGCATGTGTGCATCTAACGCTGGCATCTCGGAAAAGTGCAGACAGATCGCAGTTTTCCTCCGAAACAAGGGTCTGTTGGCTGATATTTCTCTGCACAGGCAGCATAAAACCTCACAAGCGCAGATGGAGGGTGAGGGAAACCTGATGCACTTACTTAGTATTATACTGACGAGTGTCCAGCTGGTCAGCAGGAGGCACTGGAGCAACAAACTATACTGATCTTACCTGACTGTATCCCTCCCAATTCCCTAAGCAGTACAAAACCAATAATGTGCTGTTCTTAAAAATATGTTGACCACAGTTGTCACTGGCACGGCTCAGATTCAAACCTGCGGTGGGTACTACTGAACCGCAATGCGGCAACTTTACCAAGAGAGCCAACCCAGCAGCCCATCGACAATTTTTTGTTCAAAACCTGACGTGCACAAGTCGCTCTGAATAAATTTTTTTTTCAAATTTTCATTAAGACGACAGTGCAGTCCATTATAATTCTTCTACGAAATTGCTGAAATACTGACGTGGTTTACACAATATGCAAATGCCTACAAATGAAAGCTGAAATCCATTGTGCCTAATTTCTGAGGAACTACACCACACGTATGTGCTATAATTGTATATATGAGCACACAGGCCATGAATAATAAATAAACTCAATGTGAAAGAAAGTGGCGCACCAATATCAAAGGCATATACGGCCTAAAAGGTAGGGCTAATCCTCCCAATACATTCCTGCAGCAATTACCATGACAGTGGTCTTGCCTGACACTCTCTCACCCAGCTCTGGCCCTACCCCACAGGATGAGTGAGTACAGGGCCCAGGACAGCAGCCTGCCCCAGGCACTGGTGTAGTCTGGTGTGGAAGGAAGAGGGGGGGAGGAGAAGGGTATCATGGGAGGGTTTTGTTGGGGGCACAGGGGTAAATATCCCTGCTCTTCTTTGACAAGAGCCTTAGGTCAAATGTGTCAAGGGGAAGTAGGCACATGGTGTTCCCTTAACACACCCTGTTTCCCCACAAACACCCCCCCCCCCCCCCCCCTCCTCCTCCACTGCCAAAGACACCGCACCCAGAGGCAGGGAGACCACTTGTGAGAGGACGTCTACACTGGTGGTCCCACAGACGGAGATATAGCCCAGCAGCCCATCACGCCAGAGGCAACTTAACATTCTGGGGGCTTTTGACCTGGATTAAATACAGAGCATGCCTATAATTAATAATAATATAATAATCATAATTATTATTATTATTATCTAAAATCTTGCTTTGGTGGTCACAAAAATATGTTCTTGGAAGGGCCCCAATGTTTTTAATTTATTGTATTGTGCCGTTCATCCACATGGCTGCAACTCCCTTTTCGGTGCTTAACTTGTTTTTTTTTTTTTTTTTTTTTTACTGTAGGGAAAAAGAACTGTATTCGAATAAATTATATAGCCTGCGCATGAGCTTTTTTTTTCTTTTTGAAAATAGCCTGAATTTTTCATGGTGGTGTAAAAAGGACTCAAACCCATTGACAAACTCCTTGTTTTTCCCAATTTACCCAAAGGATGTGATTCACAGCCGTAGAGCCCTCTTGCCTCCATCCCCCAGTAGACCCTCTGCTTCCGCCTCCTGCCTCCCTACACTGACGCACCTGAGTATACTGTGTAAACAAACATACATGTGCAATGTGCGATGTAAGCTGAAAATGTGTACCAGAGTTCATTTAAACTGGCTGTCAGCACAGTGGCAGTGAATTCATTTTTGTAAAAAAACAAAAAGGGTTTTAGAATTTGAGCCAAAATAAAAAAGGTTGGACTCCAGCTAATAAAGCACTTTTTCATAGATGGAGAGAAGTGCAAAAAAAATCCCCGGAAAAAACTTTGCAATCGCTCTCGTCCTTGACGAGAGAGGTGTCCTTTCTTACAAAGCATAAAAAGGGACCTAACAGAGACCTCAGCTTGATATTGCTTTAGCTACAGTAAAAGACTGAAAGGGCAGTATCATAGCAGGAGGGCCAACATATCCACCACTCCTTCTATTGATCCTAATCTGGATGGAATTAGACACTTTATTTGAAATAACACAAGTCCACATTTCCTGTTTCAGCCTTTCAGGTTTTGTCCAGATCATATTAGCCACGCTGAGCCTACATTGTTCCAAAATATCTCCTCAAGTTGTGTAACTGATGTCATTGATGGTTTTCCCTCAACTAATATATCCCTCCATTGTGGAACCAACTTATTGTTGGTCAGAGTTGCAGGTGGGTGGGCTGGAGCCCCCCAGTATCCAATGGCCAAAAGATCCGGGGCGTTTCAAGTTTGCCAATCCATAGTAGCACACATAATTCATACTCACACACTTGCACATGGACAACTTTGGGCCTCTGAGTATCCTGATATGCATTGGACTATCCTGGGAAACAGGTGAACCTGTAGAGAAACCAAAATCCCATGGAACCATATTAAAATTCCAAATAATATTCTAGTTCACATTAATAAAATTCTCCCAAAACAAATTTTTGGCACTCAATAGTTGATTTAATGAAGCCATTTGATGTATTTTTGATG
Source organism: Gymnothorax reevesii (assembly GCA_029721435.1). NCBI lineage: Eukaryota > Metazoa > Chordata > Actinopteri > Anguilliformes > Muraenidae > Gymnothorax > Gymnothorax reevesii. The sequence continues at coordinate 73,658,300 of CM056582.1, forward strand.
ATGTTTGAAACTTTTTGTTTCAATATACAAATAAAGAATGATGATAATTGTGTCGTAGGAGGCGCTCAACACCAAAATCCTTGTCATCGGGGGGGGGAGCGTCGAAAAGCTGTTTAGAAACACAGCGTAAATTTACAGCAACACCAAATCCTTGCCGTAATGGGGGTGGAGGAACGGTGGTCCCGATCCACCTTAACTCCATGTAATACAATTTAGCTTCATTAAATTACTAGAGGGCCAGTTACTTAAGCAGAATATTGATTTCCAGTGGAGGTCATGTTTAACATAATTCTGCGCAAGCAGCCGGTAATTCTGCATTTAAATCCAACCCTCTAATGGCATTGCTGGATGGAACCTGACCAGGTGACATCATGTCAGAGTCACATGGCAAAAATATGTTCAACAGTAAGACAAGCGAATCGTGTCCAAAAATTATTCACCATGCCTTTATTAATTTTCACATTTTTCCATGGATCATTAGCTTATGCATTTTTGTCATTGAATTTTACATCCTTTATTTCAATGCATCTACACTGTAAAATTGTGGAACATGTGACATGTTTATAATCTAAATCACCAAGCTAAATGCCTGATGATTATTTTTTGAAAATAGGTGCTCTCATTCAAAACACTGGTGGTTATTGGATGTTACAATCAAGGTTTTTCAGATTTGTTGAATAGAAACTGAATTGATACACTGCGAAATGTTGAAAAAGTGTTACAAAAAAGTGTTCAGCATATGTTCAGAACTTAAAAATTTGGTTTTACAGTGACATGGTAACTCTAAAGCTACCTAGACGGACCCATTTTTTTTTCTTTTTTGAGATGGAGAGAGGGATATTGACACAATATTAATTATTAAAATATTTTCTTATTTCCTCGTCATATTTTATACAGAACAAGCAGTGTTTTCATATGGCTCTAATCTCCCTATGAGACGCGGAGGGTAATGGGGGATCCACCAGAGCTGACAGGATCTTTGTGCCTCTGACATTCCACATGAATTGAGTGACAGAGTTGTTGAGTGCAACACCTGAGACAGTGTTTACCTGTATCTTATCTTGATCAACCGATGAATATATATCATTTATGAGATCCCTATAAATTATTCATCAATGCCTGTGACTTTTTTTCCATGGGGTTTCAAGGGTACAGCATGTGAGAAGCTGCAAGCGAAGGATAACGTCAGCTAAGCTCAGGGAAAAAGACTATTGTCAATTTCTAACAATAAATAAATTTCATCAGTTCTTGCTCCATATGCTGTTGTAAAATACTTCTTCCTCTTCTTTCACTTGTCATCACTATTATTATTATTATTATTAGTAGTAGTAGTAGTAGTAGTAGTAGCAGTGGCAAATGCAATAGAAGTAATAATAGTACTTGTGATAGCAGTGATAATACTGTCAGTAATTGTATTTTGCAAGAAAATTATCAAATAATTGAAGACCCTAGTTCTAAAAGTACTTAAGTCACAAAATGTCTTTTTTGGGAAAAAAGGGTCTGAGTATATAATAGATTCATAAAATCTGCTAATTAAAGACCCCATGGCAAAAAGTACTGAACTCTCATGAAGTTGAGAATTTTAAAAAAATTGAGAAGATGAAATTAGTAACCGTAAAAGGTGTTTTTTTTTTTTTTTTTCTTCCTTCACAGTGTGTGAAAATGTGACTTGAGTACTTTTAGCGCTAGGCTCTTCAATTTTTCCTCATGTTAATTCCTGCAGCAGAGCGATCTCATTGGGGGACTTTAACTGCGATACACATGTTGTACAAACAATGTTCATTTAGCACTTCACATGGTTTTATCAGAGGAAGGTGTGCCACTGAAATGAAAAGTTGACAGAGGGCTTTATGAAGCAGCTTCCTTCCGCATATCGCAATTCTCCCCGGCGATTTTCAACCGAGAGAGTCTCGCCTCCCACATAGTGACTCGGCTCTTATTTTCATGTGGGACTGGAAGTTAAATACCGCCCTCTTGCCAATATTAATGTTGTTTGTTAATCTTTCCCTGTGGTTTTGTCTAAATACTTACATTTTAATAATCTAAAATATTAATTGCAATCCTGCTTCTGCTGTGCTGCCTGTATTTTGAAATGTTTCTTTTCAAGAATACTTTACCACAGGATTTCCAAATGTTTTCATGTGTGCATGTGCAAATGCAAGGATTGTCATGCATATCTGTGTGCACGCAAATGTGCTTTCTGCACAAGGTGTTTTTAACTGCAAAACGCATTTTGTACATTAATGTCTTCATTTATGTTTCATAATGCGCAGTATACACTGTGATATAATGCAAGTGAGAGAGAATGACAGTGTGTATGAACATGGGCCTTATCTCTTGCATGCAGAATAATGTACGGACTACCAGTTATCATTGCAAAATTAACCCCTTTGTGATATTTCAAGACCCCTCTGCGAATCCAGTTAGGTTTCCAATAATAATAATAGTAACAGTATATTTTTCGATTATGACCAGCTCATATACATTGTGTTGAATAAAGTAATTATTTTTAACATTTGGCTGCATCACCTTTGCGTTCAATAACTACTTGAAGTCAAATTGCCCCACAGGGTATTGTTCCTGGTGATGCTCCGCTCGGCTTGTGCTGCAGCCATCTTGCTTGTTTCAATGTCTTTTTGCCTTCAGTTTTCCAGTTTAGCATGCAATATGCATGTTCAAATGGATTCTGATCCATCGATCGACCTGACCAACAGAGCCAAAATACTGGAACAAAAAAAATGTGTCACTGTCCAATTAATTATGGTCCTCTCTGTATTTAAGACTTCACATTATGGACGTAAAACTGTAATGCAATAACATTAAAAGTAAAACTGTAAAACAACAATGTTAAAATTTATATTTTTGTATGTATGGAAAAGGTTTTTGATGTGGACCACTGATGGTACAGAGAAGAGGCTATGCCATGTTTGAGTAATACGTCTATACAGTCAATTGTTGACATGAGGCATTCGCATCACAGTAGCCCAGTAAACATTTTGAGATAGAAATTCCAACCTTAAACTCCCTTCTGTGATCTAGTTGAGAGATCTAAAAGAATATTTCTCTGATCCCATTGTTTTTCAGTCTTACTCCAAATATTTGTGCCCCACCCCAACCCCCAAGGTGCAAGTCTGAAGAGAATTGTGACCACCTTTCACACCAGTTGCCACCAGAGTCCTGCCTGAATCCAATACGAGGTGCTGTTGCTGCACAGACAGAAGATTCATTCAGGAAGGGCGGTCATAGCTACCCAATGACATCCCTCTTTGATGTGTGGCCACCCAAAAGCTCACCAACACCTGTTCGGCAACACAGTAAAAATCTTCCTCCAACTCAGTCTGTAGTTTATATAGGCTAGGCTTACACATTTTGATGAAAACATTACACCAGCTGTGGCCGAGAGTCGGAAAAACGGTCTCTGTGCATCGAGGGCGAGTGCGCGCCAATCCAGGCTCCCTCAGATTTATAGCAAAGGTTGCAGACAGGGCATCCTAAATTAGGGAGGGACACTGCTGCCTTCTAAAAGTACGCTCAATTCCCTCGATGTGCTGCAAAACCATTCTGGATCTTGGTCTGTGTCAGCCATTTTGTCTCAAAGACATTTATTATTAAAATCATATCCTCGTCTCCGTCCAAATCAGCACAAGCCTCCCACCTCCGCCCCTCACTGTTCACGGTGTGCGTTCGGCGAAGTGGTTTTATTGCAGGGGATACCGAGAGTTCATTAGTTACTTTTCCCAACATATTAATGAGTCTCCTGCCTTGATAAGTACTTTTTTATGACGCGGTTTCTAATCAGCAGGCTTAATGGATGTAAGAAAATGTGGAGCAACAGGGTCACAACATCAGCAAGATGGCTCAAAAGAGCGTGACAGTGCAGCCCCGAAAGAGGCGCAGTTTAACAGACTCAAATAAATCAGAGTAAGGAGAAGAGTTAAACAAAGTGGGCTGAAAAAAAAGCTTTTTTTTCCTTTACTGTATTAAAAAATGCTGGCTGGCCTTGAACATATCAATTTACTGCATGCCTGGCAGGGTCACCGCCACGTTCACCCCCCGAAATGGCTCAGTGGTCAAACCAAACAAGACGCTCGCGGAGTTCTCCATTCCTCCACCTCCGACATGGGCCACTAGCTATTTTATTGGTTTGTTTCTCATTAAATCCTTCAATTACCCCACAGTGTAAAACGGCAAAATTATCGGCATGTGTCACTTCCGCCGTGTTGCCGCATTTGCTTATTAATACACCTGCAGGAAAATGCGCAGTGGGCATCAGCCTCCAAGGCTGACGGCAGAGCAGTTAATAAATATTATACTCTGTTATTTTCCCAGGGAATCGCTGTTTTCCTTGATTGTTTTTTACAGTTGGATTGGGAATATTGATTTATTTACCGCGTCAACAATAATTGTATACAAGGGAGGGGGGGGGGTAAAAAAAATGCAGTGGTAACATTTCATCAGTTCTAACACATTAATTAGTTGTACTAGATTAGGTACAGATTCCCACTAAAAAAGATTAGCATTTAGAAAGGAAAAGTTTTCAAGTAGAAAAGAGATCTTTAATAGAGAAGTTAATCACTGTGCAACTTAGCTTATTGTTTTTGATTACCGTGTTTGCAGGGTATAACTTTTTATAATAAATTACCATTTTATATGATGATTACAAAAGCGCTGTGATTGCCCTCTGTGGTGTTAAAGCAAGCAGGAAACAACAGCTGTGTTGACACAGCCAAGAAGAAAGTGTTAAACTGGGTCTCATTATTAATATTCCAGACAGAAAAATCCTAAGTCCCAGATTTATTTTCCAAACACTTTCCTTGGGAAAAAGAAAACATACTGTAACACATCATTCAACTGTGTATTTACTAATAGTGACACTTATGGCAGAATGTCATGAATCCTCTTCAGAAACCAAAGCAAACAGTTCAGTGGTGTCTCATTGTGTGGGTAGATCCAAAAGATTAACGCGTACTTTACACCTAGTTGAAGGATATAATAACATAACAAGATATGTCAGCTCAAATGGGGCGCAACTCCGACTGTTTTGTCCAGCTCAATGTGTCATCTTCGTGGCAGCAATCGGTTCAAATATGCTTGTTGATTTGATGTCATAATTTTCCCAGTGCTTTTTCACAGGAAAATAACAGCTTGCAATATATCACCCATTCGCAACGCAGGCTTATTTCATATAACTTTCAGACAGTGTCCAGTTGCACACATGCTGGTAAAGAAACACTAAAATGTGTATATTTAAGTGCGCAATAGCAATGCCTTTTTAGCCCATTGCCAGGCAAAAGCTAAATTAACAGCAATGCTTCTAGAACTTAATGTCTTGCCACTAAGGGGCCCTCAATATGACACTGAAATTGAAGTTTGACTTGTAGCTCTTATTCTTGTTCTAGTAAGGCTTGATTCTTTGATGCGGTTAATGCATTGCTTTTGATTTAATTTGGCCATTGAAGGGGGAAAAATATAAGCAAGACTAAATGTTTGTATGCTTTGGTCACTCATATTACAGAAAGAAAAATAACTGTGAAAATCAATATTGGCGCACATAAAAGTTTGATATGTAAGTGCAATTTGGATATGCAATAGTATGTAAAGTAGAATAGGGGTGGTATATTCCGGTCCTGGAGGGCTGGTGCCTGGTGTGTATACAGGTTTCCATTTCCAGCAATTACCCTGACTATTTGAGCCACTGGGTTACATACAAAATTATGGATTTGGTCCTGAATTACATAGATCAATGGAAAAACAAAATTGAGAGGCAAGAACAATTTTCGGAGTTCATTCATGAGAATTTACAGAAATGCAGCAGAAATGTAAGATTTCATAAATAGTTTGGCTAATGAAGATAATTAACTGGTTAAAGGCCAGAGGTTGGCGTGAAACCATGGACAGATTTGGCACTGATTGCCCACTTCTAATGTAGACTATCTAAGTGATCTTAAGAGAAAGGCAGTAGTCACTTTATTCCCAATTCTACTGCAGCTCGTCAATGACGGTTGATCGCAACGTATTTGGCAAACAGTTTACCTCATGAAATTCAAATGTTTCCCCTAGGTTAAGAAGTTAAAGGCGATGAGCTATAAATGTTGAATGCTCTGAATAAAACAGACGGGCAGAGGTGTGGTGGGGAGAGCTGGGAGTTGGGGTGGGGTGTGTTGGGGATGATGGTGGGGGTGGTGGTGGGGGGGGGCTCCGCTGGAAGTTGGATCCAGGGAGTCTTTGCAAGACGTCTGCATGGGAGAAAATGTATGCTCAGCAAAACCACAGCCCACAAGTACAGAATAGTTTTAAATGTCTCCCTCTATTTTAACTAGGTAATTCAGTGACATGCCATTCTGTGCCGCTGACATTTTCTTTGAAGTCATAAAGGCTGGCACAGTCATAAAAGTGCTGAGGGTGACAATTTTGAGCGTGGTGCATGAATTATACTTCTTATTTAAAATCTAGATTAACTTGTGTCCCCTTTTTTTCTGAGCTAATCAATTTTCATGATATGAGTCACATAAAACTCTGAAAAATATTGTATCCTTACGCCTGGAGACCTAAGTGCCCCTGCATAATTCTCCCCTAAAATACACTGCCTTGGACACAGTGAGAAGACTCTCTCAATACGAAATGTTACAGGAATTTAAATATTTAAAAAAACTTTTTGGTAACACCTTCCTGTTCAGTTTGGCCAAAAATGAGCTCATCCATCACGGTAAATAAATGCTTTCAATACAGTTCATCCATCCATCCATCCATTATCTATTAAGTTTATTGCTGGAAAGAGCCGATCACAAGCACACAGTAGGTGTAAGGCAGGAACACACCCTGGACAGTTTACCAATCAATTAAAGTAATCGCAAACACCATTCACTCACAAACTCAAACCATTGGGCAATTCACAATAAACAGTTAGCTGGGTATGTACATCTCTGGACCGAAGAACCCACAGTACACACAGACAGAACATGCAAACTCCAGGCAGAAAGGTCCCGGGCCAGATTAAACCCCAAAACCTAGTTCTCGCAGTGAGGCAACAATGCGTTCGACTCTGACATCAGGACCATCATACAGCTGCATAGATCAGTGGGGCTCAGTCCTGGTCCCAACACAGTCTGGCGGCTTGAGTTGTCACATGACAACTGAGCAGTTCAGCGACTGAGCAATTGATTATGCAACAAGCTCATGTAAACCGGTTTCTTCCAATGTTCATTGATCTTTATTCTAACATGAAAAATAGTGGGCTCTGTGGCCGCTCAACACCAGAATAATGTTCAATGGTATTGACATTTTGCACCTTCCCTTTAATGGGATTCAAAGCAATTTTTCTGAGTACTATGACATGGGCCCATAGGATGTTTTCACCCACCAGTCTACAGCCAGACCAAGTTCCTCTGGCTTATACTCTTACCTTGTTCCATTACAAGACAAAATGCAATTCTGATCACTACTCCTAGCCTGTCAGAATACATGCACAGGAGCCTACCTGAACATATTCCGCTTCAATGCCCTTCTGACACACTGACCTTGGTCATGCAAATGATCATGTATGCTGCTGTCATTTACGAGAATATAGCAGAAATGGTACTGGTAAAAAATTGCCACAACTAAAATGTCAAATGTACGCAATGTATTCATGAGTTACATTCACAGCCTGTACTCTATCACCATTGCATGGATTTACAAAACCGAAAAACCAAAGCACAGAAAGCTCTACATAATACGCAAGTCAGTGACACATCATCTCCTGTAGTACATTTAACTGAATATTGGCACAAATTCCGCTCTGTTTCAGAATGCTGACAAAGCTGTTTACCTTCAAAGTGATCATAAGAGCTATTTCTACAATAAAAATGGATATCTCTAGTGGATAAGATATGAACACATTGCAAACAGTCAAATTCACAATGCATTCAAGAAGTCATTGGCCTTCCCTTGTCGTAGGGTCTTAAATCTTTCATATTGTTCATTTAGTTTTACTTGAACATCAATGGACATGTTAACATGCAGTCCGTATTATATCCAGGTCAGGTCCAACAACATTTTGTTGGGCAGGTTACGCAATATGAGGAAAGATTTGGAACTAAGACAAACATTATGATCAGGTTTTTCCTGTCTTTGTCAAGTTGTATGTTTATACTTCTTAATTTCTAGTTTGCGTTTTGAAAAAGATGGCAAACAATCCTGAGCATACAATCTGAGTAGGTGCCCCATTTTCAATTTAGGAAAACACTGTCACTCTCGTCAAAGTGTCTCTTCCTTTGACTCACAGATTAACCCAAATATGTAGATTTTTAAGAATGAGAGCAGAAAGACGGCTCGTCTAATTTGATAGTCTAATAAGCTTGGGATGGTGGCATTTCTATCTTCATGCATATGGCAGCATATCAGTCACAAAGAAAACCCTTTATGGAGGGCCGTCAATATATCGCAGGCATTGAAGAGGTGGGAACAAGATGAAAGAAAAATATAAAAATAGTGACTGCATCTGCTCTGTGGCTGTGGCAGCACTGGAAACTGCTTAAGTTTAATGAATAAATTCAAAGAAACTGGGCATGTTTTGCCTTTGCCCCTTCTGAAAGGCCTTAATGAACTGTGGTACTGATAACTCTTATCAACTCAGAGCTAAATAAGAGTGGATTGTATTTCAAGTCTCTCTCATTTCATAATCACTACGTTATTAGTTTGCCGTGTGATTTTAGGTGTGACAAAGATAACTGCTATTTAATGATGTCACTTGTATGCAGTATAGTGGCCCAGTAGGCAGTATATAACTTATTTTGAAAAAAAAAGAATCAATTGTTATAATGTTTTAAAATTGCCCATCTGTTAAAAGTTTTCATAAGCAAAAGAGCTTTTTTACCCTTCCACATTCTTGGCACAGTGTGCAGTATTTTGCAATGCAAAAGTATGCACCCCTTCAATATTTCTTCTATTTTTGCTTATTTGTAATATTTAAATGTATCAGACCATCCATATAATTTTAATACAAGACAAAGATAACATGAGAAAATACAAAATGCTGCTTTTAAATGGTAAGTACTTTTATTTAAGGAAAACAGTAATTCAAAACCTATCGCACCCATGTGAATAGATAATTGCCCCCGTGAACCTAATCACTGGTTGTTCCACCCTTGGCGGCAACTACTGCAATCAAACGTTTACGATAATTGGCAGTGAGATTTTTACATTACTGTGGAGGAATTTAGGCCCACTCTTTGCATTATTGTTTAATTTAGCCTCATTGGAGCATCTTCAGGCATGAGCTGCCTTTTTAAGGTCATGCCACGACATTTCAACTGAACTCCAGTCAGGACTTTGTCTAAGCCACTCCTTTACCTTCACTTTATTTCTATTTAATCATCCACAGGATGCATGGCTTTTGCTCTTTCGATCATTTTCCTGCGACAGAACCCAACAGTGTTTGAGCTTAAGGTCACAAATTGATGGCCGGATATTTTCCTTTATGATTTTCTTGTGGAGAGCCGAATTCATGGTTCCATCAATTACAGCAAGTTGCTTCGGTTCTGAAGCAGGAAATCAGCCCCAGACAATCACACTACCGCAACCATGTTTGTCAGTTGGTATGACATTCTTGATGTGGAATTCTGTGTTAGCTTTATGGCAGACGTAATGCCAGGTGTCTTACAAAAATTTTCACTTGTGACGCGTCAGTCCACAAAGTATTATCACAAATTTCTAAAGGGTCATCAAGATGTGTTGACAAATGTGAGACCAGTCTTTGTACTTTTTGGTTAGTAATGTATTTTACCTTGCTCTTCCATGGATTTGATAGGCTAATAATTGCCGAATTCTGTTGTGGAATCATGAACACTGACCTTGACTGAGGAAAGTGTAGCCCGCAGTTCTTTCAATGTTTGTCTGGGTTCTTTTGTGACCTCCTAGATGAATCGACAATATGCACTTTGAGAAATTTTGGTAGGTCAGCCACTCCTGGGGAGGTTCACTTCTGTTCCATCTGTAGAGCCTTAGAAATGGCTCCGTAATCCTTCCCTGGCATATTGACGTCAAAGACTTTGTTTAAAGGTTTTTTTCTACGCACTGATGATGTGCACAGAGAACAGGAAGCACTGGATCGTACTCCAGTGCGAAGATGAACTTGATCATATTTATTACGCCTCGGCACAGCAAGCGGAGTGGAGTACAATACAAATAGACAACATGGAATTGAGGTTCCGGGAAAATTAGTGATACATGCGAATGTGGGAGATAAGTCTAAACAAGACACAATATAAGTACAAAACACTGATTCGAGGCTCCAGGATAATGAGTAACACACACTAATGCGGGAGATAAGACTAAACAAGACTAGAAATATTTGTACAACACAGGCTTGTGAGGCTTACGCAGTGTACGAGACTTCACCCCGAATGAGTGCGAAAGTTCTGTCTTAAATAGGGTACACAATTGCTTGCACACAACAGGGAACAGCTGATGGTAATAATTGCATAATAACAATATAGGCTGGTTTAATAGGGCGTGGCATTACACTTTGTTTCTCATCTTTTCTTGAATTCTTAAGATCGAAGCATCAGATGCTGCTTTTTGCTTACTTCACTTTGCCAGGCAGGTTCTATGCTTGTCAGTGATAATTAGATTCAGCAGGGCTGATAGTAATCATGTATGGGTGTGTCTAGTGATATTGGATCCAATTATCAATTAAATGCACCTAATTTATTGATTTTGCAAATGAGGCGGCAATACTTTTTTTTTTCTTTTTCAGAAAGAACCAGGTAGAGTTGGGTGGCTTTTTTGTCCACCAATAAATGAAACTATCATTAAAGAACAGCATTTTGTGTTTATTGTGGTTATTTTTGTCAAATATTAAAGTGTTTTATTTATTTATTTATTTTTGAAAGACTAAAGTGAGACAAATATGCAAAAAAAAAAAAAAAAACAAACCTGGAAATGGCAATCCTTGTTCTCTGCGCTGTAAACAACCAAACTGGTGATGGCCACCAGATACTGGAACATGGAAATAGCTTATGAGAGGGAGAAAAAAAATCCCTGCCTTGTAAAAGTTATGACATCGTTTGATATGATCAACCATGAAGTACATTGCAAAGGTAATGTGAATTTAAGAAAGGCCTAGGCGCAGACTGTATATTTTCATTATCAAAAACATTGAGCCATTTATTCCTAGAAGTCAGAATAATCATTAATGGCTGGAAATTTATGACGCCAGATCTTAAACTAATGTGAATGATTCCAGGTGTTACTAATGGGTTCGCGGAAATGTGCCAGCGTTGAGGACTCCAGCTAAATCGGAGGTAATAGTCACACACTTAATCTCGACAGATGAACACCGATTTAACTGACACATTGATTGGATTCCAGGAGCTTTAACGGGAGACTTAGAGAGGGTAAGTCTAAATGGCAATGAAAAGGGTGACTTGGAAGTCATTTATAAAGGCAGAGGTGCCTTAAACCTGCTTTAAAATTCTCAAACATCTCTGCACAAAGAACACTAAGTAATTCCACCCTTTTTCCCCTCTCATGCTTAAGCAACTGCAGTTTTACATTAGATCATACCTCTGTGAGTAATATCACTGCTGTGTCACTCATACACACTGGTTTTCTCATTTTTAAACAACTTCAAGAACTTGAATATCAAATATAGCACTTGTGCTGTTTTATTTGTGTTTAATATCATATTTATTGCCATAGCCTAGATCCAATCAGCATGTATCCTGAATAGTGATTTATGCATGGTGATAAATTAATGAAAAAATTAACATAAACAGTACTGGTAAGGTGTTGGGCTTTTACAAGCTGCCAGTTCAACTTCATCAAGCCATGGCTTTGAAATTACTACTGTAAAACTTTCCAGGAAGGATGGAATTCCTTGCGCCCCAGCGATATTCCCTCATTTGATGTTCTGATGATGGTGATGGAGATCACTGTCTAACACATTGTCCCGAAATTTCACATATGAGTTCAACTAGTTTGAGATGTGGTGACAGTGAAGGCGATGAAAAATGCTCTGGATAAATTTCATGCTCATAGAGCCATTCAGTGAACCTGTGTGCCTTGTGTAACTGGGGCCCCTGGCATCCTGGATGAGACCACTCCCATCATGCTAGAAATGCTTCATCATATTACTTTGCAATTGATTTGTAGTGACCCGTCCACCTATTAGAAAGCAAGTGAACCCAAACCATGCCAGGAAAATGAATGGGCGAGCCTATATTCATTGGGTGTTTGTCCACACATTTATTCAGGCTTTTACCTTTAATTTTTCACCTGTCTGTAACTGAATTTGACCAATACTGCTTTTCTTTGTAAACAGTTTAGGGAATTCAGCAGTTACAGATGCCCATGCCTATTTATCTTCATTTTAATATAGTATAAGCGAGAATGCTGAATATTAACTTTCAGATGTGTGGAATGTATAAATTTTCAACCATTTTTTTGACATTTCCTTTATCTCTGAGCTCATAAGTAACCTAATTCTCAGAAAAAGTCGTTGCATTTTGAGCAAAAAAAGAAAAGAAAAAATTGCATTTACTCAGTTCTGACGGATATCGAAATTGTATCCTGGCTTTACAACTTGTGCAGGTGGTCATTGTTATTGGCGGGATTTTTATTTTTTTTAAACACTTTTTCTCCAATAGATCTCAGCTTCAATCGTGGCAGATTCATCATTCACTTATGGATTTTTCAACTGATTCATTAAATTGTATAGACTGGCTTAGTACTGCCAAATCCCTGACTTAAAGCTCGTCATCCCAGTTTGTACAACAGTACAGACCCAGTTTACTATGTGTAGAACCTTTCCAATCCCCAGTATTACCTAACATGGAACCAATCAAATAATAGTTACCACTCAACCCTTGTAAAAGGGTACTCATCTGCTCCGAATATGAAGCTTTTATTGAATCGGGTTGGCTAATTGGGGATATATTCAGTCATGCTATTGCAGACTTACTTATGTACTCACAGTATGCAAAATAAAGCAAAAAAAAAAAAAAAAAGTGGAAGTAACATGGTGTCTGCACAGTTATGAGGGACAAGTTGGGGGGTGCAGGAGATGAAAGAGCTCAAACCAGCACAATGAAACAGGGATCAAAAGGCTTGCGCAGTTCTGTACCCCTGTTTATTCTCTGAAGCATACACACTGCACCGCGTTTAGATGTGGGGCTCTTTGTGCAGCGAGAGGCTGCCGACAGCCATGTCCTTATTATCTCCTACTTCAGTGACAAACCTGTTTCTTCTTCCTTTCCTCTCAAAGACAGCGGTAACACCAAAGGTAATTTTAGATGAAAATGCGTAGTGCCACCACGCACGACATGCGGGCCATTGCTTGGGTCCATAATGTATGCGTTCATTAAAAAGACGTGGGGGGGTGGGGGGGTGGGAGACGCTGCATATTTAACAGGAATTTCTGCAGGATGAAACATAAATAGATAAATAATAAAGCAAGTTTAGAAATACACCTTATAAGATTAGACATTGGTTAAATTATTAAAATTATTTAATCTGATATTCACGGACTACTTGCTTCACTTACCATTCACTGACCCATTTAGACGGTTGGGTCTACGCTTGTGCAGATTACAGATGAAGTGCTCAGCTCTCTATAGCACAGCTACGGCTCTCACATGGGATTCAATGGGATGGTCCAAGTTTAAGAACTCTTAGGAGCAGACACAGTCTTCATAATGCTCAGCAGATACTTCCTTAATTTTTAATCAATCGCAGTGAAACACGTGGTGGAAATAAAATACAGAAGATTCTTAAAAGTTTAAGGAAATTGAGGTGCTCTTAGGTCAACCAGAGGCTACACGTCGACGAAAAATTGAAGCCACTTTCCACAAAGTGTTTATTTAACTATTTGAGGTTTTCCTTTCAAAACGCCTTCAAATATTTGACTCCCATACGGTAACACAGGTATAAAGTAGTTGATCATTTATCCAATGTATCCGCGTAATTTCCCATTCATCGACAATGAATATCTGTACAGTAGAGGCGATATGTTCTGCCGCCTAGAACGTGCTTAACTGCCGCGCCGCCGCTCGAAAAAGCTGCTTCTTTCATTAATCTGCAGTGATCTACACAGTGCATCGCTCTTCGCCAAAGTCCTGCGCTTTAGGAAGTGAATTCGATACAAGGAGTCTGAACCCCTCAAGAAGTAATTAAATAACTCACTGACTCGAGGAAGAAATGACAGCCACAAGAGAGACAGTATCTGGCGGAAGCAAACACGATTGCGGGCTGAGGAAGTACAGCCGCCACATCCAGCAACCGCACTCTTCCGAGCTGTCACCCTGTTGATCTCCGGATCTCAGATATTCAGGCAGATTCCTTTCTTCCCCTTGCTCTCTCTTTTTTCCCCCCTTTAACGTGTTAAAGACACCCCTCGGCTGCCATCAGCCAACCGTGCCCGGATATAAAAATAAATGATCCCGGGGTTTACCTGTCGGGAAGAGTGATTCAGCTCGGTCGACTGTTGCAGTCGTTTTCGGAGTGACAGGAGAGCCCATCATGCTCCCGTAATAGGGTCAAGCAGCTGGATGGGGATTTGAAGCACAGTGAGGCCAGAAGGACCGAGGCCCTCGCCGCGCGGGATGAATGGGCAGACGGGGGGAACGGTGAGACCTGTTTATTACAGCGTTTTTCTGCTTGACTGGAGGCCCGTAATGATCGCCACGCCGCCGGATTGACAGCGGCCCCCTCGTTCCTTCGCCCCCTTGCTTTTCACAAGCGGGTGAAGGCGAAAGAATTGGACCCATTGACCTGTCTCAGTGCCCTTCCAAGAGTTCAATTTGCCTCTCTCGACAAGCAAGCGATAAGTTGTTCGTCAAAAACATTTATTCGAACGGCGAGGGTTAAAAAAAAAAGAGGGTGCGGGGGTGGGGGGGTGTAATTAGTGGGATATTTTTTACTTGGCTGAACAAGCCAACGATTTTTTTTCCAGATGAAATTAACAATGTCATTTGGAGTATATTAAAATGAAAGCCACATAAATATTGTGGTAAATCCATAAAAACAACAATAACTTATACTTAACCAATGAAAGGGACACTATTTAGCTGCATAGCCCGAGTAAGAAGCTGAAGCTTTTACCTACACCTCTTCAGTGTTCAACCATTTAAACCCCAGTATTTTTTTTTTCATTTGTCAGATGTTCCTGAATGAAAACCTTTTAACATGTAGAGCTCGAGTAGTATGTGGCTAAAATGTCAGTTCCACAAAAGCAGCTCAAACATGAAGGATTTTATTCCCCCCCCCCCCCCTTTTTTTTTGCGTCAGCGATCCGGTGAGCTGTATCAGGTTAAGGTGACATAATGCTATATTACCGCTAAATGTCACTTCTACTGGGGAGCTGGAAAAGTGCCCCAGTGAAGAAATACGGAATTCAAATCGGGGGGACTAATCTTTATCTAGATGGATGTGCTAGCAGCTCTCTGACTGGCAAATCCAAGCAGGGTTTTTTTTTTGGGAGGGGGGGGGGGGGGATTTAAGTGGAGTGTTTGGGTAAGCCTGTTGGGTTTTAAAAGACAAGGACAAAGAAGAGTGAGGGATATGAGGACGTCACCTCCGTTTGTATAAGGGCCAAAGAGCAGAATACTCCTGAGACAGGCAGGTCATATGGTGCTTAGCTTTGATGTGCTTTTATTTCTTTGCGTTGCTCTTGCGTACACCTTAACGTATATAATGTGTGATTTTCAAATATGTTTCAAAACATTAATTTTTTTTTTCTTTTTAACGTTTGACAGAGTGCATCTCTCATTACCATTGGAAAATCGTCAGCCTTTCCAGTGTCCCTGCATTGCTATCTCTCAGTGTTGCACACACAAAGCCCATTAAAGCTGGGCCAGGCCTGAAGATAAGTGTAGAAGGCTTAACTCATTGACATTTCTTTGGCCTGTTGCTGATTATGTGACAAATGATGATGGATACACGGAGGTGGGCATGAGTCCGCCATTACAGTACTGACACAACCACAGTGATGAAAACCAGAGCTGCAGCAGCCATCACGAAACCCAGGCATTTTCTTCCACAGAATTGGGAAACAAGAAAAGGCAACAACATTGTTTAAAGGCTAAACATTTTCATTAGTTATTTTAGTATCACAGTGTTCTAGTAAAAAAATGCCTTGGCAGCCAAATCTCTAGGGCCTCAATTTAAGGACAGTAGTTTTAAATACATTCAGTAATGATTTGAACCTTAAGATATTACTTAATTCAGCAAGATTTTTCCAAATGTTCTTTTTTTCTCTGTTTGTCTTCTAACATAAAGCTGTTAAGGGCAGGGCTGAATATGTAGAAGATCTTGTCAGTAGTGTTTAGTCACTCCCAAATTCCCATCAAAAAATGTATGTGGACAACCGGAAAGTTCTGGAAACCCTCCCTCGAATTTACTCTTTACCTCAGCTTGAATCTCGGTCCACCAGACTGCAGTGGCTGTAATTAGCTGAGTGTGTATTCAAGAGAAGTTAAACTGGTCCTGAATGAATGAAACAGTCCACTTTGTTGGCAGCAATGACTTAGAGCTTTTATCATTCTTAAGGAACTCTCAGGCATTGTTTCTCAGCTGAGTTACATTTTCAGATGGATTAATAATGAAGTTTACAGAGAGGCTGTGTTTTTTTTAACTTGCATATTGCCTTTAGAAGTTCATGGGCTAGCCATAACTTGAGGTCCACTGTTATTATGGGAGAAATGTTTGTAAATCTACTGAATATGCGTTTTAGTTTTAATTATAATTTAACTTATTTGGAGTCACTGGTCTTTTGTGAGCTTTTAAGGGAGCTTCCTATGTTCAAAATGAATGCAGTAGGTCACGCGTTTTATGTGTGAGGAAATGCCATAGTCAATGGATATTTGATCACTACAGGAACATGACCGTACATAAGAAAAAAAATCCAGAAATATATGGTATAATCTAATGTAACAAATGCATTATAGTTAAATAAGATCTAATCACACTATAGAGAATCAATATGCTTCACTGCTACCTGTTTGAAAAGTGGCGCATATTACATTACATAACCCCTCCCCCACACCTTATTCTTCAATTCACTCTCGAAATTCTGCATGTACTAAACAGTATTTATGCTCAGTTTAAAGTTGTGTGACCTTCTTTTCACGCATGCATGGAAGCACACTCGTGCACCAATAAATATCGAAGGAAAATTGAGGAAGGAAATAGCAAGGAAATTCAATGTGAAATAGCCAATAACTGCATATGGAACTGAAATGCCTCACACTCCTACTCTGCAACTGGGTGGCTCTACAGCAAGTACAAACCTCAGAAAGAAACACCTGCTGGTCTGAATGTGTACAATGATCCCATGTGTATGTGCATTAGTATAATATGTACAATAGAGAATCCACCAGTAAATCAACTTCCATAGAAATGCCCAATGTTCTAGAGCTGTAGTTCCAGTCTTGGGGCATTCCTGAATAAGCTGGTTTTTATTCCAACCACAATTGCAATTGTTGGATTTTGATAAGCTGTTTATTCTTTCAGGTTTAAAAGCAGTTATTTACCACCTTTAGCCACATTTTGACAGAACGATCCTTGAGTGCCATGAAGAATGAGAGACCCTTGAACATATTGTGTCTCCTTCTCTATATGCAAGCAATTACAGGTGACAGCATTTTTAAACAACTTAAATCAAACACTGAGGAAATCAATAAGCTCCAAATTAGGTAGCAGAAGACAGGCATTTCAAGGTTTTTCAAGTTCTCAAAATATTTTGCTTGAAGTTAATAAAAACAGGTCCGACTCCATCATTTGTTTGCATTATAATTTGTTCGTTTTTATGACCATGGGTCAAGCTGTTTCACATTTTAGTCACCTATCAATTTTTTACTTTGATAGGGTATTTTTTTTTTTTTTGCTTATTTTTTATGTAGTTATTTCTGATGAATCACAATATGGTTATGCATTTTCTCATCCTCATGGATATTTGTCCAAATGTGGCATGAGAGTTTGGGAACCACTGTTACAAAGCAGTAATTCTCAAAAAGTCCTGGCGGACCATTGTGTTTGTTGGTTATCATTCCAACAACAGCTGCAATCCCACATTTTTTTTTTTTTTTTTGTGATTCATTGTTTTTCATATTTTGACTGATTATTTGCCCTCTTTAATCATGTTATGACAACAGAATAATCAGATGTTGGAGTGGTGATCACCGCCGGTGACTCAAAGCAATTGAGGTCAAGAACAAGAACACTGATTTAGGAAATTTACAAAATATAAAAAAACCCTCCTTTTCAAAAGGTCAACTTTCAGTAAATATATCCATATCCAGTGAAAGAAATGGAAATTACAAGCTACTGCCCTTGAAAGAGTGCCAAAAACAGTTGGACAAATCAATGGAGTCACCATTTTTAGAACCCAATAACTATTTATTTTTTTATTTGTTTATGCATTTTACCATTGATGACTGCATGTACTTTGTGAACAACAGAATAAGTACCTGGGCATTCTCTTGGTGATACCTTACCAGACCTGTTGTTTGCTGTGACAAATGTTTGTCTTTGGTCTTGTCCTCAGCTCATTAAATGTACATTTGCACTTCGGTGGAGAGCTGACAGCCTGTCAACAATATTCCCTTTTCTTTTTTTTTACATGGAAAACTCTTTTGACCCTTTAGCTTGGTTTTTGGGGTCATTCTTCTTTTACTTTCCAGAGAGTGTTGGGGCATTTGGTTAAATCTGATCAGATGATTCAGCAATTCGTATATTGAATTTTAGTTCTAGCTCAAATCTAACATAGCCAAACTCGTTCTGCTTTTCAAGTCTACCAGTAGTTTTGCATCTTCAGTGCACCCTCTTAGGTTATGCTGGGGCTCTCTATATCTTTGTGTTCGTAACATCTATGCCTGCATCCTGGAGAGTGCTCTAATTTTGTGTTTGAGATGTCTGAGTCTAAAAAATGTATCACCGTAGAAAGTATTCTGTGGTCATTCTCTTCAAAGGACTTCCGTAGTTCGACAGGTGGCTTGCTACAGCTGTGCTGATCACTGAGCTCTTGGCTTGTTTTTTTCCCCCTAAAATACACATTTATTTCGTACGCAAGTGCATATCTCCCTCGATCTCGAAAAACCTAGCAAGTAAGATTGACTATTTTTGAGAAATTGAGAGAAAACTGGTGTATACTGAAATGAACCTGTTATTAATGAACTCTGGACCACTCCCAAAGTGGAGGTGAGAATTCAGTGGAATGATGGATAGGAGATCGGGGCGAAGGCGATGTTGTATGGACTCGGTCTGTGGGTTGTGCGAACATTGGGAGCCCCAGGTGGTGAGACTCAGGGTGGGGCTCGCGTCTCTCGTCGGAGTTCATGTAGGCTCCTAAGCCCCCCGGGGTCCCAGGTGGTGGCTGTTACTTGCTTCCTTCTTGGAGAGGGGAAGGGAGGGAGGGACGTAGAAAGGAGATGAGTGGGGATTGTGGGATTGTAGGTAGTATATACAGACGTAAGGAAAAATGGGATGGCGCATTGGAAGTGGTCTTGTTCATTAACCTACGTTATGGGGAACTCCCTGAAATGAAAAGATAATGATAGTGGCAGTTTTTATACGGTATTACCCAATAAAATGTTGAGGAAAAATCTGTCTAGTATATCCAGAAATGGGTAAAACTAATTTTCTTCAAACAGCAGATTTGCCTATCATAGCACACTTGCTATGAAGGTTTTTTTTTTGTTGTTATTGCAAAATATTCCAAAAAATATTTTTGCTCTCACTCATCAAATTTTTATTTTTCAAGATTAATTGACTCAGCGAGGGCGCTAATCACTGGCTCCAAACAGATTACAGTCAAAGCAAAATTAAGTATTTATTATGACCATGGTGCAGTGAATGTTTTTCTGTTTAATGATTCCTGCGCCAGTAATGAATGGGCCTGCGGAATGACAAAGCGCAAAAATGCGGGAGAGGGCAAATGCTGTCTTCAAGCCGAATAGATTTAACCACAGGAACTCAAATGAGGGGGTCTGACTGATTACAACAGGCATGCAGACCATCCAAATCCATCAAACTAAACCGTTTCATAAACGCTTAGGCCAAAGAGGTTGAGTCAGGCATATAATTAATGCAAACACATTTTCAATTAATGCGAGCCATTTATCAGATTTGTTGCTTTCTTTCTGTTTTTTTTTCACTGTGTACATTTTGCAAAGCAAAATAACAGTAGGCTTATTGCGACTTTACAAACATGTTTGATGGCAAAGCCTATATATGCATTCTCTCATGAAAAAGCAAATATTTTATGGTAAATATGAAAGGGTCAACATTATACTTGGAATTGTATACGGGTTTGCATGAATGTGCCAATGTGAAAAATCTCACAGCATACGACAGTTTCGATACGTAGTTATATTTTCTCTAAGTCATACATATAGCAGTGTAAATGACTGATATTTTAATAGATCATTTCTTCTAGATTTTGTTCACATTTTTGGATCTATTCAAAAATAGCAGTCATTTGCTTTGAATGAAACAGCCCCTTATTTTGTTAGGCCCTTCATTTAGTGATATAAACATTATCAATAACTTTTTAAAATAACACTAAAACTATTCATGGAACATTATTTCAGACAGAGCTAGTGGTACCGAGACTTGAAGTTTCAACTGTATGAGCCTGCAGAGAAGGAAGCCATTATTGGAAACACGTGTTTTTATTCACTTCAATCAATGAATAACTCTCAATTCAGAACCAATTCCACATATATATAGTTCAGGGAAGGGAAAAATTATTTATATGTGTTTATATCAACATTAATTAAAATCAATCAATCAAATCACTGATTCAGTAAAGTGAATCAGTCAAATAAAGCATGCATAGTTGCCATGGGGGATTTGGTCTGACAATGTGATTTGAAAGAGTTCTCTCAAAAGAGACTCATTACTCAAGTTTCACTCTCACTGAGCAGTTGACAGGACCATTTCTGGTCTGAAGGTTTACAGACATTTTCGAATTCTCGGTTCTCGTAGGAGTGACTCTTTGAACCATGGAAAATGTACTTCCATACTTCACTTTGAAACACTTGTTTTGCCATGTCTTACTAGAAACACACACGGATGAGCCAAAACATTAAAATCACGCACAGATGCAGGAAATAATGTTGATTATCTCATTACAATGGCTAATGTCCAGGCCTGCAGACAGATCTTAGATGGTAAAAGAACAATCAATACTGGTATTCACAGCGTTGAATGTGGGGGAAATGGGAAATGAATGACTTTGACAAGAGCCAAATCGGGATGGCCTGCCGAGTGGGTCGGAGCATCTCTTAAGAGTCAAAGACTTCTGGGGCGCTTCCTGTCAGCAGTTGTGAGTATCTACTGACAGCAGTCCAAGGAGGGACAAACCATGAGCCAGTGACAAGGTTTTGGGCGCTCAGGGCTTATTGATGTACGAGGGCTATGTGACAGCTATCACGTCTGGTCCAGACCAACAGAAGGGCAACTGTGCCACGAGTCACTGAGAATTTCAATAATATTTACAAAGGAATTGTGTCAAAACATAGAGTGCATCATACCTTGCTGTGTATTGCACTTTTTAGCTTGCAGATCAGTCAAGGTGCCCACAGTAACCCTGATCCAACTCAAAATGCACCCTCAATGGGCACCTGAGCTTCAGGAATGGACCTTGGAGCAGTTGAAGAAAGTCGCCTGGTCCAGAGAGTCCCGTTTTCTTTTATATCATGTGCTTTGGCTCAGTACGTGTGCACCATTTACCTGGAGAAGAGATGGCATAAGGGTGCACTGTGGGAAGAAGACAAGCTGGTGGAGGGAGTGTGATAGTTTTTGAAATGTTCTGCTAGGAAACCCTGAGTTTGGGAATTCAAATGAAATAAGTTTGATAGAGCTGTTTTGGCAGCACTAGGGGGACCTTTACCGTATTAGGCAGGTGGTTTTAATCTTGGGGCTGATCAGAGTATATTAGAAACCACAATCCTAAAAGTATATTAGGAATAATTTTAGCCATAGATTTGCACTGCAGTGCCCACTTGATTCATCATATCATTTTAATGAAGAGTGAGATTTGAGATTAAAATTCTGTGAATTAGTAATGTGAAAACTCGATACTACTTTCCTTGCTACTGAGATAGTAGCTGGGCTTCCAAGTCAGCCATTTTTTCAGCAAATTATTAATTAATTCCCTGATAAGTGAAACTGTGCATGGAACCCCCAAATTTTGGAAAAAAAAAAAATCGGAAAAATGTTTTTATGTTTGTCCAAGGTGGAAAGGTGGTGTATCAAAAACAGGGTGATAAAAACAGATTTTTCAAATAAAAAATGGTGGAACAGAATAATTTCCTACATAGTCACATACATTTGGTCCTGGGACCCCAAAGGGTGCCTGGATGTCCTTGTTCATCACATAATTTTGTTGCATTATCTTCAAAATATTCACACGGTCATAGTAGAACACATCCAAATTAGCAAATTTGCATTTTCTTTGCAAACTTCACCTTACAGTTACAAAACATTTGGATGGACACTTAACTAATGATTTGAATGAACAAATAATTCAAACCCTAATTTAA
Source organism: Gymnothorax reevesii (assembly GCA_029721435.1). Classification (NCBI taxonomy): domain Eukaryota; kingdom Metazoa; phylum Chordata; class Actinopteri; order Anguilliformes; family Muraenidae; genus Gymnothorax; species Gymnothorax reevesii. The sequence continues at coordinate 73,680,820 of CM056582.1, forward strand.
AAAAAAAAAAGCTCCCCAGTATTTGGTCATGAACTAAAATATCCATAAAAATAGCATTAGAGCGTGCTGAAATTAAGGTATTCAGGAGTTCATGCCTTTACAGCAATGGTATCAGAAGATATCTTGAAAGGTGATGCGTGTATCTCACTTTTTATTTACCAATATGCTAGGAATCAAGCTTAGAAGCTATGGAATGTTACATTCAAATCACAATCAATCTGTTTCAAGGTGGCTTGCTCGCATTTTACGTGAATGCTGACTCAGATAGTCCCAAAATATCGAAAAAGGGTAAATCTTATTTACGAGCAGATTATTTTTGCTGTACTGTGGGAACTGCATTGCTCATGGCTTTGTGAGAACTTGGTATGAATAAGTTTTATGTTCAAACATTAGTAATTTGTTTATATGTATGGAATAATTTAAGTTTTCTAAACTGAGTCAAATCAAAACAGGACAGCATAGCACATGTAGCCCAATATATAAAAATGCACACAATAAAGACTTGCCAGCTTCTCCTTTTGAGTTCCACGGTGCGCTTGCATTGAGGAGTTAGGTGAATTGTTTGAGTTTACCACTTCCGTGTGCAGAATAACTACAAATAAACCCTGCAGGCATATTCTTTCACAAAATGACTTCTTTAGTTAGTAAAGTTGTTCCCAAGGGGCCCCCAGCAAACTGCATTCTTTTCCCCAGGGAGGGACAACCAATCAACTTGGAGTTTCATGTGCCACAGCCAATCATAACCTTGTTGTCTCCTTTTCTTGGTTTTTACTTTCATGTGGATCCCTCTCAAAAGACTCACTACTAGCATTGTTTTCTCCTTAAAAAACAGTAAACATGCTCCCCAGAGAGGCAGAGGGCATTGCTGGAATGCGTAGCATCCCTGCAGTGCTTCAGCTACAGATTACAAAGCTTCTGTAAGCACTGCTGTCACATCTACAAAGAGCTCTTGAATGTACACTATTATACAAAAATCATGAAGCTTAAATGCATTCACCCTGACATGACCTAGCATTCAAATTATTGCAGAAAAATGTCAATTAATTGTCAAACTTCAGTGTTTGCCACCAAGGGAGTGTGCAACAATTCACTTATGATAGACATACACATAAACAGTAGGCCTACGCTAAAAAAATGAAAAGTTCAATTTTATTAAAAATGTTATGTCAAATGGTTCCACACAACTTAGTAGTTGAGTAAATTCTTCATAATTTTATTAACTGAATTAGTGAATAGTGAAGAAAACATTTAAGTCAATCTATTATTGCATTTTTTGAGAGTAAAGAAATAAGAAATGAATGAATAAATAAATAAATATAAAACACAGGTGCACTTTCATCAGTTGGCTTGTGTCAGCCCATCTTGTTTTGCAAAAAAAATAAAAAATACTGCGGGAGAACATACTGACAGAAATACAATAGGATCCACTTAACTGCAAAAAACAAAATGAAAAATCCAGTATGATAAAGAAAACAAATGAGGTAAAGAAGGTAATAAAAAACATTAAAGGCCAAAAGTATGTGGACTGATTTGGATGTCTCGGTGGTATAACTCGTGCTGCTACATCCATACACTCCGATGGTGGCTGCCGAGCTGAAAATAGAGGCACCATAAAACATCTATCTGAAATGATCATTATTCTTGCCTTTTTTCAAACCATTTTCCTGAAATATCAGTACATTCAGTCTGAACAATCACCACCATCAGGTGCGCCAGTGCTCCTCGTTCAGGTAAGATGAGAAATAACATGCTTCACTTTGACACAAAATTGTGCCAAAAGTTCCCAAAAAACTTCTTTCAAAATTGTGGACGCACATTCCTCATTTTTGTTTTCTTGGATTCAATTCAAACAATCATGAACGGTCAGATAGCCCATGTTACAGGAAGTGCCAAAAGCTAACTCGGAAGTTATGAGAGGAGTACATCATTTTTACCTTCGCCCAATGAAGTTGGTCTGTTGGTTGGATTGTTGGTTTGTTTGTAAGCAGGATTACGCAAAAAGTTATGAATGGATTTTCCTCAAATTTAGTGGAATGATTGAGTATTGTTCAAGGAAGAGGTGATCTGATTTTGGAAGGTCGAGGTCAAAGGTCAAGGGCATGCAAAAGGTCAAAAGCACATTAAAAACAAATTTGCGTAAATACTACAGAACTGCATAAACACAGGGGTTGCTAGCTTAGGCTGGCAAAAATAAGATTGAATACATTGGAGGAGGTACTTGCGCACTCTGAGCGCAGCTCTAGTAAAAAGTCAGAACTTTTAGGGTAAAAAAAAGAATCTGCAAGTTTAACTTCCAATCTGGAGCTTAGATCATGTTCAGATCAACTTTGACGGGATGTTTAGTGCCTCCATCATTTTCATGTCAGCAGCCACGACTAATATGCGCATTACATCGATGGCGCAAATTTTTTTCACGTATCATTCTTTCTTTCTTTCTGCACTGCGCGGTCAGGTCAACACAATTTTACATATCTAAAAATAAAGAGCTCAGGCTATACATTATTTCTGAAACAAAGGAGTGGTTCATGTCAGGTAAAAAAATTAATGGAAATATTAACATAAGGAATCTTGGTAAGGAGTTGGACTTCTAAAAGCTACTGGATCTGCTTCAGTAAAGCTTGCCATAGAGTCCACAAGTGTAAAGCTTTGATAGAGGCATGGAGTATCTTTTCTCCAAGAGATATTTGCTCATGAAGGGCCTGATTTACTAAGACCTTTAGCACATGCAAAATCTTTTTGCCCGAGCAAAACCAATAAAATTGCCACTGATTGGTGCAAGGCAAGTACTTTGGCCACTCATGGGCAATTTCATTGGTTTTGCATGGGCAAAAAGATTTTGCATGTGCTAAAGGTCTTAGCAAATCGGGCCCTTAGTGTTTTGGTGACGGTGACAAAAAGCGCTGTCTGACACCTTATTCAAAAATCTCCCATATGAGTTCAGTTGGTTTGTGATCTGGCAGGTGATAGCTAATGCTAATGATTATTTTCACCATCATAAAACTATCTAAGGGGACAAATGGACCCAAACTATGTCAGGAAAATTAACACCGGAATCTGCATTTGTCATGTTTGTCCATAAATTTATGCAAGTTATTTTTCCTTCTGCATTGCAGAAAATGTGTTTGTTTTAGCCAAAATATCCGTCAAAATGTGCAACGCCTACTCATTTTATCCCATTTACACTATGAGTAATAAAGACAAGTAATTGTTCATGTTGGTGCTGCAAAACATTCCAAAAGAAGTGTCACGTTAGAGGGCCCAATATCTTGCCCTCCGTATCCTCCCCCCACCCCTTGTTCCCGGTACGATGATGGCAGGCCTTCCTGCTGGCCTAAATCTGAGGACGTGTCGAGGCTCCTATTCATCAAACCCAGCAGTGGATCAGCAAGCGGGGTTATTAATAATTGTGTCTGCGTGTTACAGATGTTGCACAAATGAATGTGGCTCCTTCGTGGTCTCACGACACAGACGCTCCTCAGGTGCCGAGCGCAGACCCAAATCTGTCTGGGGCCTGCCTGATCTAACGGAGCGATGCCGGGGAAGGGAGATGGAGGAGGAACGCTCCACCCCCACCTTCAGTGAGTGCACCATATTTTGTTTTTTTTTTTGGCGAACGTGTGGTGGATGTTTTACACTCCTGCTTGCAAAAGTGTCTTGTACTAGGGCTTGAATCTCGGAGGAAGTGTTTTGTCAGGCAAGAAATGACACATTTCTGAACGGAAATAATGAGTTCAGTGAAGAAATGAGTTTAGAAAATAAATCCTGTAAAGAAATATTGACTAGGTATCAAAAGGAACAGCATTCTATATTGTCACTCGTTTTATGCAGGTATGGAAGTAAAAACAGTGTAATGCAAGCCGGTAACAGTGCAAATTTATATTGTATGCATGTATATTATGCATGTTATCTCAAATGATATAATACCAGGTTCATCGGTGACATTTACCCGGAAATACCTTGATAAAAAGGGCCTTCATTTTGAGCTTCATTTTGAGATGGATGGCTGTTTCAAAATCAATAGAGTAGTATATTGTAATCATACAGAAATGTATTGAGTGGTGATTCAAAAGATAGGCCCAGATAAAACAGGTTTTCTTCCTCAGAACTGTTGGTAAGTCAGTTTTGTTTTAACATGAGTCAGTGTGGGTGCATAAATGCAGAAACGTACATGTTTCCACATCTATATATTTTATGGCTACATACTTCATATCCACTCGCTGAGTATTTGCAAAAAAAATTAGAAAACATAATTACTGAAGAAGAAGAAGGAATGAAATGAAATGATATATGAGTTTTTCGTAAGCGCCCTGAAAGAGCTAAGAAAGCCCAGGCCCAGCTGCGGCCCACATGAGCTCAGGCCTCTGGCCCGGGCCTCGTGTTTCACGCTGACCTTAGCTTCCTGCGCGGTGGGGGGAATACTGCGAGGGAGCACTTGTAAAAACCCTTCCTGAGGAGTGGAGTTATGAAGAGGTGCTGCCGTGTCAGACATCTGCTTCATCCATTACGCCTCTATAGCAGTGGAGGACGTACAGTAGAGTGAGAGCAGTCGATAAATCCAAACCCTCTGGTGACCGGAGGTTTTTTCTTTGCTTTTCCAAGTGCCGCACAACTGAACGACTGGCTTCCCATTGCAGAGCATAAAACATGCAGTGTTAATGAGAGGAGTGAAGCGGGGCTGCGGAGGGGTTAGAGGGTCGGGGCAGCATTTATTTATCGGCATGCAGAATGAACAGGCCTGCCATTTTGGAATGTAGTAAAACAAAATAGGACATAAGAATTCCTAAAAAAAATGTGCAAATCCTGCTCATGAAATTTACCTTATGATTTGTATTTTCCCACTTCATTAAACACAGTTGGACACTAATAACATTTAATCCAGGGAAGGACCTCAGTACCCCTACTTTATTCCTGAAATATTATTCTAATCCCACAACTCACTGAAAGTGTGGAATGATGTACATTATTTATGATGTAAATAACACATACAAAACGCTTAACATTCCACCAAGTCAATCAAGCTCTGAGACACTCCCCCCCCTCCCTCCCCTCCCCTCCGCCCCCCAATGTCCCCCCTCCCCAAGATAGAGGAAGGAAAACATTCAGATGTCTCATTATCAAATGTGTCAATGCTACAAAGCTTATGTGCAAGGAAACAAACAGGTTTTGCTGTATTGCATTTCATTCACAATTTACAATACATTAAACTCCATCCATGAAGGATCTGTCCAGGGAAGAACGCTGAATGTGACAATAACTTAATATTTTATATTGTCTAGATTATTCATTTACAAATATACATTATTTTTTTAGCGTTACAGTGCGCTCATATATAATGAGGACTGCAAGTTCAAACTTCTAAAAAATTCACATATTTGCATCAATTTTTAAAAAGGGTTTATATCTAATGAATTTAGATTTAATTTGGCATGGCATAAAATCCATTTGTACAGTTTTTAATTAAGAATGCAGTCCATGCAATTAAAATTAAGGGTAGAGCCTTCATCAGCACGGTCCTGTGAGAACCCCAGTCGAAAAAATTATGTTAATGGCGCACACTGAAAACACTTTGCATGGAAGCAAAATTTTCCCCTCTGCAGCAGACAATGAACACGACTGAAAGGGGGAAAAGCCCTCATCTTAAGTAGCTTTTCAAATGCTGCTCTTGAAGGTTGTTTATTCTTTTGTTTACATGTGCGTCCACGCGCGGAACATATGTCAGCCATGTTCGCAAATAGCAGTTTGGAAAAGACATTAATTTATTTTTAAGTGCTATCTTATGAAGTGCAGCAATGCCGAGGCGTTGTCTTATTCATAAACGTCACAAACCCTTTCAACAAGACCCTTTCAAGTCACATCAACTTCCAAATGAATTTACTTATGGAAGATACATTGTATGCTCTTCACGTGTATTGTTCTTATGACCAAATACCCCTTAGAGTTTAACCTTCAAATTCATTCACTATGATTTTACGGTACAATATCTATTTTCATTTTGGTGCAGGCCTCATCTATTTTTTCGGTTCTTTCACGGTTTCCCCCCAGAATGAATCTCGTAAATATGATTACAATAATGCACAGGAATCCTATAGTGAAAGGAACAATGCAACAAAAAAAATTGATGTTTGATAACCATTGAAATGTGAGACAATGCAAAGAATTTACACTAATCTACTTTTTTAATGGGTGGTGCATATTCACAGTGATGTCAACTGGCAGACTTTTGCTGAACAGCTGTACAGGTGATTTCTTATGGCCCTCTTATCAAAGTTTCCGCTTTTTGCTATTGTGAGCCAACTTTCAATAGGATTTACCAGAGATGGACCTGCTTGGCCAGAGAAAAAGTCTACCCTTCTGCTTTTGAAGACATATTTTCTCCTATTTTTATTGTTACTAAGGTTGTCAATATTCTGGAGCATGAATTGAAATAGATCCTGTCTCGACAATCTTACTTTTTGGCATAGGTCTTACTGCCAAATGATGGTTTATATTGTTATGGCCCCAATTTGTAATTAGATTTACAACGCAACAGCAACAGCAAGGGATGACAGACACAGTTTTAACAACTAAAACACATTTAATTTTTAAAACAAAGACAATAACGACTAAGCAACTAACAACTAAGACCAAGATTGAATTATGTACAAAACATAAATATTTACAATCCCTTTTCGTGGGGGTGGCTTGGTGATGTCCTGGATGATGAAAATGCTCAAACACAGGCAAAGAAATCCACAAAAGAAACGTCACAGGTCTTGAACAGAATGGCAGGTCTGGTCATCTTCTTGCAATTTCTCCGCCTACTTTACTGTCTCAATTCTTTTCCTTATATACTCTTTTGCAGACCCCACCCACATTTAGACCTCTTTTTTTTAATTTTCTGAGACTTGCCCCAGACATGTCCAGGACATGTCTAAACATGACTCCAGTCTGAGCTTAACAAAAAAAGGGTAAATACTGCTATCTAGTGGCCCATATTCACATTACAATATTCACAAACATTTTTGCTTAGTTATCATGGGCCCACTGTCATAAAAAGAAAATATTTTTTGAAGGCATACAGGCATACGTGTAAATTGGGTTCCGTGGCATGGCTCTGTACTTAGTGATCCCTACCTATCCAAATATAGAACCCAAGGCAATGATCTGCCAGTAACCCCCTGAAAAATATTACACTTGAAGGGTGGAGCTGGTGTGGAGGAAGGTTGTCATGCATACGTGGCAAGGAGCTGCTTTTCAAGATGCAAGCTTAAATAAACCTTCATATTACTGGTCAAGAAATCATCACATGGTGAAGTCAGATGACAGTTATGTGCACTCAGGTGACTCAGCAGCAGGTTTAAGAAGCTGCTCTATGCTGATAAAAAAAAAGCTTGACTCAGTGGCCTATCAGAATTTATGTCAAAGCTCCATTTCTGATAGGACCACTTTGTCGGAAAATAAAAGATTTATTGAAGGCATACAGGCATATATGAATACATTACGTTTGGCAATGTGACTCTGTTCTGAGAGATCCCAGCCTATCCAAACATGAAACCGAAAGCAGGGAGCAGCAACTAACTCCCCAAATTGAACCATGCCCCAGATAGGCTATCTTGAACCTCATAATCAATTATGAGCTGTACAGTCACAGCCCAGTGGCTTAACACCAATGCTCTTGAAACCAATGCAGGAGAAAAGTGCAATTTGAAATGTTCTTTGTGTAGTGGCAGCCCAGCAGCTGACATGATTTCCCTGCAGCTGATCCAAGATAAACATACTGAATGAAGCATTCTTTGTGTTGTGGCAACATGGCAATCAGCCCAATTTCTCTTGAAGTCGATACAAGAGAAATATTCTATATGAAGTGTTCTATGTAGTGACAGCCATTATATGAAATATAGTATATTTCAAGAGAAATATACCATATGAAGAGTACTGTGTGTAGTGGCACTATTTCTCTTCAAAGGGAAATATGCTGCTCCCTTTTTAAAAGTGGTCTGTGTACTGTGATGCATGAGTTGGCACGGTACAGTCCAGCGTCGCTTTTTAACCCTGCTCATGTGTATGGGAAGAGGTTCTGTGGCACGCGTGAGCTGGAAGTGAATGAAGGCGAGTACATTGAGAATGTGTTTTAACATTCAATAAAGAAGAACAATTAAAACATTCCATCAGCTTACACAACTCATTCATTTTTGAGCCTCAATGTCCTTGATTACAAGGCGAAGGTAACGTTCATAGACTGATGACAGACAACATCACATGGCCTTAAATGTAGGAACTGAGGCAACAAAAGTGGCGGTTGTTGCTGCTCCAAAACATAAGGAGGAGTGCAGAGTAACTATGTGCAAGACAACGGTCATTTGTCATTTCCTTTGAAGTCAAGAAAACAATACAAGCAAAACCTTAAGTTTTATCAGAATAGCACATTTTACAAATATTGCCGCAATGTACTTCCCAGTAAATCCCGTAAAACAGGGAAAAACTCCCTATGCGTAACAAAATGAGAAGAAACCTTGGGAGGAACAAGGCAGAAGAGGGGAAGCCCATCCCCCTCTGACCGGCCCAGAGTTCATCGTCACCAACATGTTCCACAAGTCAGTTGACAAAAGCGGTCCTGGATTTTGAATCAGCTGGACTGGTGCCATGGACTGGACTGTTTCGATGGCAGAGACCAGGCAGCACTTGATCAGAGGGCCAGATAGAGACGATGGCAAAGAGCTTCAGCAGCATACTCAGGGCAGGGCCCCATCGCAGACGTGGAGGGACAACACAAAAATCAGGCGGTTAGTGGAGGGCAGCAGTGGTAGGGATATAACCAGATGTGCTATATAACAAGATTATGTGCATGGTGGCCCAAATTTCCCGATTCTGTTGACGCTAATATATCAACAAAAAACATACTAAGTGATATGACAATGTCATGCAGTCACGGCATTAAAGCTGGTATTATAAGAAAAGGGAAAAATATAATTAATTAAATATAATATAAAATATAAAATATTAAATATTAAAATAAATATAAAAATATCTTTTGAGAGTACAAATGAACATGCAAGAATCTGAAAGCTGGCAATGCTATGCAAATCCTCCCTAAACCAGTGACGTGGTCATAACCAAAGACCTGAAGCAAATGTTTAAAGGAGCCAGAGTGCTCCTGTATTTATGGCATTTAGCTCAACCTCTGGGCACAAGCATAAATCAACTGAATTAACCCTGTCTAAGTGTGGTAGCCAAAGTATGCATTGTTATACAAGAGAAAGAAAACCACAGATCTTTTAGTAGATGGGTCTCTTTGTCAAGCGAGTGGGGCGAGGAGCTGCATCTCAGGATGCAAGCTTTAATAAACTCGGATATTACCAGCCAAGCAATCATTCAACAGCAAAGTCAGATGATAGTCGTGTGCACTCAGATGACTCTCCAGTAGTTTGAAGCTGCTGCTGAACGTTGAAAAGAGGGCTTGACCCTATAGCCAATCAGCTCCATTTTTGCAATAGTAATAATAGTGGTTAATAGAGGATCATTCTAATGCCTTTTTAGATTCTTTCCTGACTGCACAGAAAAACCTCACTCACTACAGTGGCAATCCTTTGTTTAAAGGGGTACTCCACCCATAAAACAATTTGCGCTCATTCTTGTAAATTTTTTGAGTAAATACTCTCAGTTTGGCAAACCATCCTTTCCATCTAGAGTTATCCAAGGTTACTTTAGTTAGCCTATTTGGAGCTTTTATGAAACGAGACAACTGCAAGTGACCATTTTGTCACTTTTGTCTTGAATAACATGATTCTGCCATTCTAGGCAGATTAGTTGCATTTAACCCCTTTCAATCAGGACTTGCCATCAGGGGGATTATTGCTCGCCTCTCACCTCGCCATAAAGCGCATTACTTCTCCCAGCCCAGACCCATTAACACTTCCTAACTAGTAACTGAGCGTTAACTTGTTCAGTCACAGGGATCAATCAGTCGAATTACTGTCCGTTTCCCCTAAGCTTACATTATTTTTCAATTGAATAGTAACCAAGCATTTTCCTATCCATATGAACGCCAATGTCTTTTCAAGCCACTGAAGTTCCGTGCCTCACAAAAAGTATATTATTTTTTCAGAGTCAGTGTCTGATCGGCTTGATATGCCCAAGCAAACACTGAAAAAAAATGTGGCTTTTTTTGACTCAGTTCCACGCGTTAAATTGCTTATGTAAAAATAAAACTCTGTCTACAACCAGTGACATTACCATAACGCAGGTTAACTCTCATCCTGTTTCCGATTAAGAATCTGACTATTAACTGAATTAATTTCCTGAGCAAACAGGCAATCAATAAGCTGCATGGCCATTAATTGTTAAGACATATTGCTTTGCGTCAAAGAGGAAGGCTATAATATGAGTTTGCATGGATGGCAGTAACTGGGGGGTTAGTTGTCAAAGACCGTAAATGACTTTTCAATTTTTATCGCAAAACATTTCCGCGTTTCATCAAAATGTAAACAATAATACATGTCTGTCCGCACCTCGCATTTCTGCCTGAGTAATGCCAACCACGGAATTGCGCAACCGATATCAGATAAAAACGCCGGAAATCTGCCGATCGGTGGAAGATTGCCATGCCTGCTTTAAGTAGAATGTTACATAATACATGCTGCAGAAGATGGTATTCAGATATGGTTTAGATACAATTTCTATTTATTTAATTTGATAATTGCCATTCTTACAATCTCACATTGTGGCCTTCCAATAACTTTCCAAGAAGTCTGACAATAAAGATTCATACCTCATTAATAATTTTGCGACCATGAACGTTCAATGCATGCTGCATATTTTTTGTAAATGATTTTAAATGCATGCCATGTGGCAAAATTTTGTTATGCATTAAAATCCAAATTACTAAATTATCCCATTTCCTTCTATTTGTTATAAGAAGCATTTGTAAATTAATTAAGTAATTATTTTCATAGTGCCAAGGAGTGTACAACTGCTCTTCCCTGCAATTGTAGTCTATTCTTTAGACCTTAAGATTAATTAGGTTGCACTGCTGAAAAATAATTGCTAAAAGAGGAAGTGGGATTCAAATAAAGTATTGGATTAATTCATTATTATTATTTTTCCATCCCAGCAATATCACTTTTAAGTACGTTGTTAACCCCTTAAGACCTACGCCCCGGTACTGGGGGCCATTTGTTACGCATTATAAATACAGCATGCTTCCAAATCGCAACATTGTCATGCGGCATATCCACGTTTCGCGAAGAAACTCGGCCAAAAGCTCATGTAGACCATTTTTACCTCAACCGAGCACAGTTCAAGCACCAAGCAAGTAAATAAGCATGCAGTAAAACATAGGACATATCAGCGCTGAATTGCCAGAATTTCTCCTAAATTAGTGCTATGCATGAAAATGATACCTCAAATGCAAGAGGAAAGTCCACAGATTCTAACGATATGAGTCCTGTCATTTTAAACTGACACCACACTCAAAGAACAGCAGGCATAAACTTTACAGTCTACAGAGATAAGCAAAAAAAAATTCTTACCTTTGATATTTTGTAATAAAAAATAGTTTGAGAGTAACTCTGCGCTTGCTATTGTTAGCCTAATGTGTTCGTTTTATAACAAAACTAGATCTGCGAGTATCCTAGCATGTTCTTTCCCAGGGCGTTGCTTCAAAGATCTCAGCTGCTTTGCATTCAGGTCGCTTGCAATGTATTTTCCTTTCTGCGATCGACTTGTGATGCTGTCAGTAAGACTATGCCGGTAGGCCTTTGATTCTATGAGTCCTGATGTTTCCAATGAACTCTAAACCACCTTAATCGCAGAAACCTAGCCTGAGCTACAGCCTTGCGTTCCCCGTGCGTCAAACTGAGTCCATGTGCCATTTGCATGTTCTTGAATAGCGCGACAATATAAATGCATAACTAGTTTGTTTGAGGTATTGTCTGAATAGTTATTCGCTAAATATTCAACATTCATTTTCAAAGTCGTTTTCTGACAGAATCTTTGCACTATTCCGCATAAATACTGAGACTACAACAGTACAGTACGTATTTTCTTTACCCATTCGTTAAGTGGGCAATTTGACCGCAGAATTGTTGTCAGTTGGCGTAGCCTAATGGTTAAAATGTCACGCTGCAAGGGAGAGTTAAAAGGCTTAATTTTTAGTCAAGGTATATTTTTTGGGGGAAATAAGTGCAGTTTCCTTCTACAAATAATCGCTGGGGTTTTTGTTATTCTTACTTTTTTAAACATTTTTTCACACTGACATTCACTTTCTTGAATGTCCTATACCATACTAGGAACACAGTACTTACTATGTTGGCATACTTTCATTTGAGTAACCTGATATGAAACATTTCACAAATTAAATACCCAACTAAGCAATACCACACAGTCTGGTACGTAAGTATTGTTCCAGGATCATAAAAATAATACTCATCTTGGAGTGAAAGCATGGTCCACCAATGATTAGCAGCGCTGATATCTCTATGCTACACAAACAAATGTGATGCATTTCAGTTGACTAAAGTTAGCTCGCTAATGTTAGCATGCTTTTTATGCAGATGAGTGGAGACTTGCAGAGATGCATTGCACAGAGGAAACCTAAAATTTTTGCCTTCTGAATTTTGTTTTTTCACATCATTTTCAGTCTTAAATAGTTCACCTTCAGGGATCTCGCAGGTCCGAACTGCTAGGTGAAATTCCATGCTAACCATTAGCAGTGCGCGACTGTAAAGCCTTTGTGGTTTCATAACATCATCATAGCACGGTGCTATGATGATGTTATGAAACCACAAAGGCCACAGCTATTAATTGGTGGTACTATAGAGTGCTACTCCTAGACAAACATGATCCTGAAACAACATTTACATGGCGATATCAAACTGTGTGACCAAGACTACTGCTAAGACATTTATTCAGTAGGGTAATAATTGTACGTGTGTTTAGAGTCTTTTTTCCAACATTCAGAAAGAACAGAAAGATGTTTTTACCTTTGATGTGCCACGACCAAAAAGGTTATTAACTTGTCTGATATCTTTTTACCAGTTTTAGAAGTCATGTCAATGAGTTGTGAAAGGTCAGAGATAATTTCTCTGAAAAGCAGCTTCTTGGGAGATTATTACAAACAGATAACAAGTTTCACAAGTTAATTTAGTTTCCTGATCTATCTCTGTGGACTTCATTATAAAAGCACTGAGGCAATATTACACACAGATATTAAATGTAATATATACTCATGCTCTAGGAGACAAAGGTGCCTTTGCTAAATTAAATTTCATCCATGCATCTTTGCATTTGCTCATTATGAAATGCTTTAAAGAAGAAAAAATATTGTGATCGGCATGCAAACCTTGTTATGTGTCGAGTCCTCAGTGCCATTTAAGATTTTCCCCTGGGGCAATTTTCCGATAGTTAGAGAAAAAGATTTGGAGAGAAAAATACATTTATAAAGATAGAAAATTTGACCTTTAGCAATTAATGTGTGATGATGTGAAATAACCTATGGACTAAACACCATGAGGTAAATGCAATACAACTTATCTTATATTGACTCATTTTTATCATATTTAAACAGTCAGTGATATGCAACTGATATGCATCTCCTGTGGAAATAATTTTCCACGGAAATTGAAAGGAACCTATTTCAGGTATGTACTCTTTTTATTTGACATTCCCAGCTTATCAAAACTGATGTTTTGCCCCATTTTAGTTTTTTTCTCTGATATTTTATTGACAGGCTCTATGTAATTTATCAGGATTTTTGGGGTCTTGAGTTTGAATGGGATAGATAACTCAGTTAAATATTTCAGATCTGGAAATCCTTCCCTCTGTTTCCATATGATAAATGTCAACAAAGGATTACAGAAAAATCCAGCTGGAAATGTGGAGCTATCAGGACCGCATTTCTTCCCATGGGCACCCTAATACTTTACAGACAAATGTAAAAAGATTTATTGCACATGAACATCAAACATGGTTTTACAGCACTTTTCATTTGGATCAAATTGACTCATTTTGAATTCCTTTTACCTTAATGAAATTATTTCTCGCTCTTTGTTCTTTTGTGAAATGACCTCACTCACACACTATGAGTTATGCAGCTGTAGGTGAAGAGAAAGGAGGTATATTTGCCACAGGACTACACAGAGTTGCCTTGATTGTCATCCGCCCACCTAAGGGGACTCTGCTGGGTATCGATTCTGGGCTCTACAAATAGTTCATTTTATTAAACTCTGAGCTGCTCTTGTCTCTTTGAACAACTGAATAATGAATGGGTCTATCCGCCGGTGCTTAAAAGAGTGTATTGTATTTCTCGGTGCCTTCAGCATGAAAAAAACTCGGGTATGGTTGTTAAAGTCCCAAATAAATATTGTTTACATGTCATCGAGATGAAATATAAAAGTTGAAATGACTCCATGCCAAATAAATTAGGATCATATACACTAAATCAAGAGGAATTCTTAAACCTGGGGTGATTTAATTCCAAATGAATTAAGATTGCTCACGAAATCTTTTGCAGTGTTAACAACAGCTACTGTACAGTAGCAACTTAACAGAGGCATTGTGGCATATTTCTCCATTTAGCTCTAAATAATAAAAGTGGTTAGCACTGCTGCCTCACAGCAAGAAGGTTGTGGGTTCGAATCCGGCCTGGGGCCTTTCTGTGTGGAGTTTGCATGTTCTCCCCGTGTTCGCGTGGGTTTCCTCCGGGTACTCCGGTTTCCCCCACCCACAAAAACATGCCTCATAGCAACACTCCAACCAGTACCCCTGACCAAGGAACTGGCTTTAGAACTGGAGTTGGTCCCCGGGCGCTGCTCTGTGGCTGCCCACTGCTCCTAACTATAGGGTGGGTCAAATGCAGAGGACAAATTACCCCACGGGGTTCAAAAAAGTATAAAAGTATAAAGTATATCTTATCTTACATTGATGTGTTTTGTGAATTTATTTGCAAATTTATTTTTCAATTTGCCTTCTGTGATCTTACTTCTTTTAACTCGGAACAAATGCATTACCCTGGAATTTCTCCAATAAATCTCAGATAAGTTTCATTAGAAATGTCAGTCATTGCATATTGGTGTACAGCATGTGTTGTTTGGGGGCAGTACATTATATCTTAACTTCCTCTCAAAGAAAAATTCTGTTCCAAATATTTTTAGAGGGACAAATAAATGTGTTACGCAATAGCTGTGCAGCACAGGGCTACTTTAAGCAAAACTTTAATTTAACATTCATCAAGCAACATCGTATTTGCAGAGGATGCATATTTAATCTACAGTATATTCCCTGTTTAATGCACCTAAAAGGTAAAACTTTGGTTTAAAATTAAAGCCTCTCCAAGCAAAGTTACTTGCTTGTTTTCAGTTAAATTACCCCTTGCAAGATTTATTAGTCATTTGTAGGTCTCCTCTCTCCATGCAGTTTATACTGTAGTTAAACTGCTGTTGTTTCCTGGTTTCAGTTTTTTACATACCTGCATCGGCCCATCCTGCACTGCCCCCCACGTCACCCTGTGTTTCATGGGAGCGGCCTGCCTTTGCAAAATGTAGCTGTGCAGGCTTCAGCGAGCTTCTTGGCCATCTCAGCTCATGCTCTGGATGCACATTCATAGGTTAACATGCATGGTTTAGCTCATGTTTGGGAGCAGTGGTGTAGTCTACTTGATACACAGGTATACGGCGTATACCCACTGGAAAATGTCAATGATTTGCATATAACCCTTTAGAAATGTGCTAGACTACGCGACAACATGATTTTGTAACAAAGCTTTAACGCGTCTATATATTTTATATGTCATCATTAACTGTAATAGCATTGGATTGTTAGTATATTTAAATGTACCAAGAACGAGCTAACTTGACTAACATTTGTGTGGTGGATCAATGAAGGGGAGAGAAGGGGAGCAATAACTTAGATATTGCGCACGCACTCGTGTGCGTGTGTGTGTGTGCGTATGTGCGCAGGAGGCGGGGGGCATGTGTGCAGTGACAGTCATAAACAGTACACAATTTTAATTCAAAATATATATAAATATATGTTTTATATTAAAAGTGTCTTGTGTTTCCATTGTTATTGGTGGCTTAGTGTTAATTACAAAAAGTTAATTAAAAAAGAGACATCTGTCACAAAATGTTGTTTAATGTATGGAATTTAAGCGGGGTCCAACCCATGTGCCCAAAGTCCTATGGTCTCTCGGCAATTTTTTCAAGCTCATTCACCCATTATCTTGTCATATAAATTTATAACTTCCATAATTTTATAGAGCTAGGCTTATTTACACGCACGCACACACACACACACACACACACACATATATATGTGTATTTATATATATTTTTTTAAAATTTATTTATTTTTTGCTCTGAGATGGGTGAGTGCGAGTTTCACAGTATACGCACTACAAAAAAACAGACCACACCACTGTTTGAGAAAGTTTTCTGGCGAGCACATGAATGAAGTGCGCCTATCCACAAATCAGATAGATTTAGCAATCAGTACGAAAATAAAACCTAGCTGATGGAAACATTGCAGTTAGAGAGCCAGATGCTTGAACTGTAACTTCGAAAACTTCTGCCACCTAAGGTTGCTAAATAGCCACAGACATAGCAAGCTAGCTCGTATTTCAAAGTACTAGCGTTCCTTGATGGCTAACACACAAAATAACCACCATTCATATTTAATTTCTCATGGTTAAAGGCACTAAATATGAGGTTCATGTGAAGTTGTTGGGCATGAGGCTCATACTTGTTAGCATCCGTATGAATGTCTTGTTAAATTCATTGTCAATGTGACTGCATGTGAATGTTAGCATACTGCGCTAGCAAGCAAACGCTCCCATACAGCATCAGCCAATGACCAGTGTACTGGCTAAATAAATCTGATTTAGCTGCAGTGGGCTAACTATTTCTGAGGTTTTAAAAATTAGGCAAACAAGACAATAATGCATGCATATGACATGAGATAAGTTAATTTGATGCATGTGAAGTATGCTTTTATATGCTATTCATGCTTTCCAATAATTTGCATTGTTGGCCTCACAGCTATGTAACTTTAACATTTCATGGAAATTGACAGCGTGCCTAGAAAGTCCATTTGGGGTGGGCATCCATTGATGCAAGATACTGCATTGATATCACAATGCAGGCACCTCCCCCCCACCCCACCCCACCCCTGCCCAATTGAGTAGATTTTTGTTCGCCATAATTCTGCCCATGATCCTCAATATAAACCAGTAATAAGTCTTTTTACAGTATTAAAATTATGATGATCCTTTTGAGAATTAATGAAAAGTCAAGTAAAAGTAATTTAAAAATCTACACTGGAGTCTAGTTGCGGTTGCAGTCGCCAGCAGCTACACAAAGCAAAAAGCTAACGGTATCTACGTTAATTGATAATTACCAAAAAATAAAAGAATGACCTCTTTTTGAAGGTCCAGTTACGCGTGAGGTCTCCTGTAGGATTTATCTTGGGGCAAAGGCAAAGATTAGGTTGATAAACAACATTTTATCGTACAGTTTTGCTAGCATACCCAAATTGTTACGGGACGACCCAAATCCCAATGCAAGTTGACTGGAATGTGCATCAGGCACACAACACTCCGTGTGAAGGAGGACATGAGGCACTGGTCCAGGGTGAAATACCAAGTTTTTAGGAAGTCCCGAGGGTAGAAGGGAGGGAGGCGTAGATTTGTTTATTTAAAAATGGAATTGGGGCTCTTAGCACCATCTAGTGGTTAGAAATTGCTCAGTGTTGCTTTAAGAAGTGATTTATTTTTTCATCTGATGTCAAGAGGCAAATGATACAGACCAGCATTGGGGGCTGATAGTTGCAAATTTTATATTCAAAGTGGTTGAGAATGGTTTTAGCTGACATTTTAGTGGTAATTTCACTACATGTATAACTAAAATGATCTGCTTTCACATAATCCATTTGCGCAATTGAATTACACATTATTGCTCATATGATTCAGATGTTCAGGCAGTTAGCCTGAACAGAAAAAATGGCAATTACAGATATTAGACACAGGTGTACACACAGTAGTGGATTAATGGACAGCCTACTTACAGCTCTTTCCTGTCGCCACCCTTGAGACATGAACACTGGTTCTTCTGTTGCTCTCCATTGCCTCACATCCCAGGAACTTAAAAACAGATTTTCTTGGCTGCAGCTGGTGATTCAAGCCTCGGAAATGCCATATCTTCCCCTTCTTTAATCACTCTCCAGGTGAGTAGCTCCCTCAGTAGAGGATCGCACTAATGATATTTTGCCACTAGAGGGCAAAGTAAAATCGCTAAGAGGTGCAAAACACATATAAAAAGAAAATTAAAGGAAAAGATGCTGCCCAGAGGCCCAAAAAGCACACTGACAAAAATGAATGGTCCAGAATTAAAAATCTAAAACTTACGAAAAACAAAGCCAGGAGCCGTGAGGGGCCAAAGACTTGGTTTTGATTCAAAGTTTGCTGGGTTGGAGTTTCAAACTTTAGTTTCAACACCTAGATCAGAGAAAAGCATTATAAGTGGAAACGAAAATCTGTGTTTCACAAAATTTATTCCGGTTGCATTGAAGTTCTGTGGACTCTATGTTTGAGTTTAAAGTTTTAACTTCACATACAGATCGCGGTTGAGGTTTCACGAGTCCTTGTGTGTATCTTATTGAATATGGAAAATGGAAGTGTAAATGAAAGTTCAATCACGAGACGTAGGATTCTCATGTAATTACACTTACCCAATCAGCGCCTTCGGTCTTCTTTATATATGCCTCTGACGTGTTCCTGTCTGCTGTTGCACAGGTTCTGCATCGCACATTTTCCCTGAAAAATCCCCAGTAGAATTCATTTGTGTTAAAGGTGTTAAAGGTATTTAAGCTCAGTGGGCAAAACTTTACCCTATAATGCCCAAACACTGACATCATTATCAGAAAAATATGACCCAGTCATATTTTTGAAGTATTGAAGGGTAGTATTCAGATGCACTGTTCATCATTAGGTTTTGTGACAGCAAAATATACATTACTGAACAGAACTTCTTCTAATTCCAGGAGTATCATATCGGATACAGCCCCTCCAGAACTCCACACTCGAAATTTCAAATTATTTATATGCTCTCTACTATCTATAGCTATCCCTTAACATGTATAAGAATACGTTTTTGTGTAATATTTACCTTGGAATGCTGAAATTCACTGCCAAAGTCCAAGGAAATTCACGAATTCCCATTCACATGGGAGCTACTACCTTGAAGCGAGTGACTAGGGGAGAGAATACTCCTGTAATCTCACTTCTTCCTTCCAGGTGGCAATACTGTGTATCAGATATGATACAGAGAGCAGTCGTGGTTGTGTTGTATCTTATCAGGTGGACATGGTCCTTCAAATTTGGTTAATCATATATGATACAGGGGGCATTATAGGGTTAACAAGGTGTGGAAGTCAACATGTGGTGGATAATCGAATCCGCATGAGATCAGTACTGTCGAGATCACTCAAAACTCATCAGCCATTTCTGAAATAGATTTCCCAACAAATGCAGGCTGGAAACACCCGGAAATGGCTAAGGGGTCCCGAAAGTATCGAGACAGTAGTCATAGGACTCATTATGGTCTAGTTTTGCATGCAAATTCAGCATATGAATGCCAAATGATTAATTTGTATGTTATTTTCAACCGTTTCTGATTATTTTTGATCATCTGGGGAATTAAGGGGCCATCTAGTGACCTGGTGCTACCCATTCTAGGGAAATACCAAAATTCAGAGTGGCAACACAGTTCTAGATTTTGACTTGAAGTTTAGAGGATTTAATTAAAAGTTGTGAGCATGAACAGTAATCGTGAAACAGTTCCTTTAAACATTGTTGAAGAAAGAAAATATAATCAAATGGAGTAATAAATAGTCTTCCTAAACAGACCATATCGCACCAACACACTGACTAATGCTGAATCCTGGTCACACGTTCCTTTACGCCTGTTTTGCGCATGATTTTATACTATTTGTGGGCCCCCTAAAAGCAGTCACTATAATCCTTTTAAAACCTGGTAGGCACAAAAAAACCTTTGTTGTCAAAATTATAAAGCATTGTAGAGGAATGTCTGAAAAAAATATAAATAAAATATAGGCATTTTTAACCTCGCCTCCTTTTCCTCTCTTCTGTCTTTTTTTTTTGCAGCTATTCTTGAGTTTGTTCTTAAGTGGCTGCATTTTCAGTAATGTTGCTGGGAAAGTCTTGCTCGGTAATTCGAATAGCCTACTTGCACAGTTGATTATTCATCATGTTTCCCATAAATTTTCACAAAGGAAAAGGAAAAATGTTTTCCATAATATTGACAGAAAAAGTGCAGCCTAACCAACGTTCATTTCGATAAAAAATAAAATCATTCACTTATTCTAATGGAGGCCCCTACATACAGTATTTACTTGACTCATTAAACGCTTAAAAACGCTTGTACCCATACATACCTGAGATTTGTTTGGCTTTTTTGCTGTTTATAACCCCTTAAAACAACCAGAAAGTTGGTCTGTTGTGAACAACAATTTAGCAGCGTGTAATTTTAACATCAGAACTAAGGTAGGTAACTCAGCTTTTACTTTAGACTGCCACCATGGTCGTTTGCACAGTCATATTTTTAGTTGCCAGCATGCTGCCGTCACACTGCAACTGCACCATTATTGCTTCTGCCACTGGTCATCAATTACTTGAATATCAGCTAATTTTTAAAATTTGTTCATGTGCCACAGTGTTCACTTGCCGCTCACCCCTCTCTTCAATCCCAAATCGCTCTCAGTTCTAGAAAAGCGGACATTAAAACCAACTGATTGGGACTATGGCTACGTTAGCTAGCCAGTTCACAATCCTCCGTACTGACCATTTTTTTGAGCAGTATTGTTTTATTTGAAACTATTTATTTTGGTTATGCAACTATTGCCACAGTCAACATTTCAGATTGGACACAGCTGCAAGCCACAGAGGTGCTGAAACTGCATTGGACTGGAACATGTAAAAGTTACGATTCCACATTGCTTTCATTTTCCCCTTTGACCCAAAGATGGTGAGGAAATTCTTACCACATCTATAAGTAGCCTGGGACATGAGTGTCCTTACCTATTGGCAGAGGCACAGATTTGGGTAAGGAATCTGGTTGAAATTCAAAACCACAGTGACACTTGAAACTAAACCACAATAAACTTCACAGGTTTCAGCTCAAATCAACTTAGCCAAGCTACCCTAGCTGGTCTAAATATATTCAACTATCATAAGGGTTAAGAATAATTTTCGAAGACTCTAAACTGCAGATGAGGGAGAAACTGACTGATTGATTGTATTAAGGGCATATAGCAAGTGGTAACGTGCACACTCAAAGTAAGGGGTGTGTATACGCCACACTTATGTAAGGGAATGGGCAACACGAATGCATAACACCTGGCGGGGGAGGCACTCAGGATGTCAAATCAATCAACAAAGACTAAAAGACTAAAAGCTGTCTAAAAGACAGGCAAGCTGTTGGATGGGAGGAGACAGAAAAGGAATTCAGACGAGGGTTGTAACAATCCTGGTGTAAGGTGCTAGCACCTGCATCCTACCACCGTGCTGTTTGTTAACACCAAATTTGTGACATTAACACCAACAGCAACACCACTATATATTCCTCCATGGAATGGCCTCACAGCAGTCAGTGGCTTGGCTTCACATTGATGGAACCTCTTCAATTAGCGTTCAGCATTTAAAGGGACATTGTGTAGGAATTACTCCCATCCAGTGCTGAAATCATGTATTACATTCAAACAAATAGTGCACTCTAGCGCCTTCACTTTTTCAGACACGTATTGCAACTACGGTAGCCACCATGCATCAAAAAGACAACACTGCTGAAACCATGGATGTATTATAGGTCCATGGTTGTGCAGGGCTCACGAACGCGCTGAACCCTGAGGTATCTATGACAACCGTCCGCGCCCGAAGCACTCCCACACAGGATGCGTGTTCACGACCAATGTTATACGGAAATTTAGCTATGTCCACAGCAAAACCCATGCAACAGCTCTGCATCGAATGGTCTAACATAGCACTCGGATTAAATATAGTTTGGAAAAACAATTTATATACCTAATAGGGATATAAAATGTTGATGAACTAGTTTTATTTAACAGGGAAATAAATTCTGAGATGCGAAATTACTTTTAGTGTGAGAATGCTCAAAGCTCATTAATTCCATCCTTTCTCTTTACCTGGAACTGGAGCCCATCCCAGCTGGCTCGCAAGGTGCACACACCATTCATTAGAATTTCATTTTAATATTGCAAATGCAAATGCTGCGCATATTCTCGCAACCCAGTGCATCATCTGTAACATAGTTACTGCTGTTTATTACTGCGTTTGTCAGGACTAGAAAATAAACTCAAAATTTTCTTGACTAAATTCACGCTTGACATTTTTACTACCCGAATGTTTCTCAGGGTACTCAAACATCAAGGTAAGCCGGAAAAGTGCTGATTTCATTCGATGTTAGTGGAATTTCAATTCTGAATTATTTTCCTTCCCGTTATACAGGATTAGTAAATTCCTAAGTCCACGCATTATCAGCAGCCCAGTTATAAACTAGAATGGTTTTTACACGTAAAAACAGATGTCTCCCCCTTCCCCATTTCACATTTTAGAGTTATGGTCCGGCAACGAGTCCCACCCTTCAATATGCCTAATTCCAAATTGCTGCCATGGAAACAGAAAAGATAAAATTCAAAAGCAGTTCAAACCCTCAAAAGGCACATCTACATGTTATGGAGAGACGCTATATCAAATTTGGTGAGAATCGGTCAAACAGTTTCAGAGTTATGCTCCGGAAACAAATGGGACCGCCGACGCCAACAGGAATTCAGGCAAAAACAATGTCTCCCCCCCCCCAGGAAGGGGGAGACATAAATATACATTAAGTTGATCTCAGTTTCGTTCTCATCGGTTTATTTCTTCTGGAGCCCTCGTGTTGATGGTGATGGAGTTCAGCCGCATTCGCGAATCTCCGCAGCATCACTCCCATACACTGATGCCCCTCACAAACAGTGTGTTATTCCACTTTTGGTGCTATTTGTCCCTTGCCGGCGGCTGTCGTTTCAAGATGGTAGATCATCATGGCATTTCCCTACCGGCTGACCCTTCCAATGTACAAACAAATCTAAAATTCTTTGTTTACGACAATATGTCAGATTATTAGTGGAGGTGATTATACACCAATGATGACATATATATGAATGCAGACTTAGATTTTGGCCAATAAACAACTGAAAATGTTACACAATGTCCCTTTAAGCTGAGCAGTTAGGCTGCTGTAGTTATGCTGTTTTGGGGGAGGACTGTAGTCATGCTGTTCTGGGGATATCCTGACACTCCCTGCTCTCTACTACTCAAGTTCTGTAGGTCTGAGGGTCAGAGCCTAGCTGCCAAACTATGGTTTTACCTATTTATTAATGCTGCATGAAAAGTTTTACGAGTGTTGGCTGACACATGGGTCGTTACTCGCATAGTTAGTTCTCACAGACAACATGCAACATACCCACATTCCTATAGACACTCCTATGCATATCAAACAGTCCTCAGCCCCTCTAGAAGGAAGGCTATTTAAGCCGCCCTCTGCTCCACATCCGCGCTATGTTGCATCACTGTTGCCTGGTGCTAGTTAACATCTCACCTCCTCCCCAGAATCCACCTGTGGGTTCTAGATCCTGACACTTCTTGCTCTCTTCTTCTCAAGCTTTGTAGGCCGTATGGTGCGTCCAGGTCAAAGCCAAGCTGCTATTGTATTGATTTGTCGATACTGCAATTAATGGTTTACACGTGAGTTGGCCGACAGAACCTCTGTTTATTTATAAAATAGAATTGCCTTCTTCTCACCTGCTCTTTCCATATCAGAGAAAAAAGTTGTGATGAGGTACTGAAAGGTCAATTTCTTTTTCAAAGGAATGATTGTTGGATATTTGGGCTTTCCAGTGCTAACATTAACCGGTTGAAAAGCACTCTGGAATGTAACGAAGGAGACAATATTGGGAAAACAGTCAAGAAGGCAGGAAAAAAAAAACTGCCGCCTGGAACCCTGGGATTTGCCTCCCAGTAATAATAGGAGCTGAACAGAGCCCAGCACTTCTACAGGGCTGGAAATGGCATACTGTGATCCATGCCTCAGCCAGAGGGATTTAAAATGCAGGAAAGAGCTGGCAAGTCAAAATCTCCTCCACTTTTCACAGTGTGTGTGGAAATGAGCAAAGGAAGTGAGGGAGTGAGATTGAAGTCTATTAATTCCAGGCCAGCTAAGTCAAGAGTAGAGCCTTTTAACTGTGTTTTTTTTTTATTTCACTTTCTCATCATGTCCCACCACCCAGAAAGCAGAGAGAGGAAGCAGAAAAAAAAAACTTAAAACTGCTGTCATTCAAGGCAAAGGGCACCCCAACATTGCTTTATTGACAGGATGGCATGGGGAATAACAGCACTGGAAAATGTGGAGTTAAGCCCAATCCTCTTGAGTCCTCAGTCATATAATGTTGATATTAATTCTGTTTGCAATTGTTAAAATAGGAAAGGTTATGGGCTGAGGTGGGAACCAGGCTTCTTTGCTAATGAACACGTACCTAGCTCCTCTTCCAGGTGTCCTTGGACTGTCATCCCCAACCTTTTGAAGCTGTATCTGATTATCCAGGCAGCAATTAATCATAATTAAGTAGGCCTGAGACTAGGAGAGGTAGAGGAAAGGTGGCTACAGAACTGGCTTTGGTGCTGGGCAGCATATCCACCTCTTCAGGATCCTGGATGCTTCAAGAGAGTCCATTAAAATGCTGGTGGAGGGAGGGGGTGGGGGTTGGCATGGAGGCAGAGGGGACAGTAAGGGAGCTGGAGATTGGACAGGGTGGGGGGATAATGCTTAGGATGGTGGGGGCACAGCAAACTCTCATCCCCTCCCCCTGTCAGTTCCCGCTGGATTTCTTTTGTAATGTTGGCTCTGCACAGTTCCAGAATGCTTGAAATCTCTTTGTCTTCCTGGGGGAAACTTGGAAACAAATTACTCCTTCACTGCCAGGTGATATGGATCTGGTTTCCCAGAACCACATTTTTCAAATTTAGAAGGAGACTGCACTATTATCAATAAAACACTTTTTTGTGAATGGACCTCATTAATATGATGGCCTGCTCTCTCCTACATATTAATACTGTGTCCCAGAATAATCCTTTAGTTTGTTATGCAACTTAACTCTTTAAATTTGGGCACATAATTTGACTCTTACTGGCTTGGTGAGCTACGGTAAACATATAAAATGGCTGGCAGTTAAACTCCACCTTAAAATAATACTGTTAATTTTAAACCCCGTTGGTGTCACTTTTCATTATGATCAAGACTCTGCATGACTACAGCTTTATTCCTGTTACTTTTACCATTTAGATATTTGATAACTACCTCTGATGGTGATTTGCACTCAATGTTTGGAGACATTGACAATTGGATATCAGTAGAGAACTGGATGTTACTGCCTCACTATATAAATAAAAAATCTTGATTACTGACTCAGGTTCAGTCCATTATATCCTTGAAATTGTGTTCCAGTTATTCATTACATACCACAAAAGTAAATTATTGCTTAATTCATTTAAACTCTGTCAAAATTTACTCATGCAAATGTCATAATTATCTATGGAAAGACAAACAATATACAAACTAATTCTACCTAATGGTTGACCACGTGACACAGTAAATCAAGCTATACATTGAGATGCATTGTAAATCTTGCAGTTGCAAGAGTATCCAAGAAAATAAAATCAAATACGTGACCGCAATGACCAGAGTGATGTTATGGGGGAAAAAAAGTGAATTCAGGGCATCATATATTTTTTAAATGTACTATTAAAAATAAACATGTTTGCAGTGTAGAAGTCAAAACTCAAGCAGTGAAATAATAGAAAATGTGATGTGTTGCCGTGGGAGATTGGGGTTAAGTTCTGCAGAAGAACTTCTCTTCCTCCTTTCTGGAGCCCTCATGTGATTTCCAGATGATGTTGCGTAATTCGCTGGTTAAAGGTTTAGAAAGGAAGGCCTGGCTGGTTTTGCGGCCCTTTGCTAATATATTTTTCTTTCCTCCGCCAGCAGTTTATTATTAGGATGTGCTTTCATTGCATCAGTAGAATGGAGAGTGATGTTTTCTGTCTGCAAACTCGCAAAGCAGAGATTAATGGCAGGGTCAGCAATATCTTAGGTCCCATTGGGTCTGCCTTGAAATCCTGCCAACCGTTGACAGAGGTCAGCTGGGCTGCACTCTCTTTCCACAACGCTCTCAGCAATGAAATTGTCACGCCTTTTCGATTGCACTGTTTATACAACAATTCCATTCATTTTCCCTCTCGTTTATTCACCCATAATGTTCCCTCCGTTTTTTTTTTTCTGCAGCCGTCAGAATCATTGGCCGTACCTAAGCTGTGTGTTTATTTTCAATCAACGATAAGAACCGCTTGAATAAATTAGATTCTGAAGGGGAAAAACCATAATTGCTGACAGGGAAACAGTCTAGAAATATTTTCTGACCCGTCAACCAAATTATATTAGGCATATCGGTAAATTATCAAGCGCATTGTCAAATATGCTGTATCCATTTCAGTGGCTGTCATCATAAGATTTAAAAAAAAAAAAGATAAATACTGTAACATTCTCACATTGTTAATTGCTGTATGCCCCAGATGTGTGAAATAGATATATAGACATTTTTCGATCTTTCTTAATGTCGCTTCAAACAGTGTTTCAGAACATCTTTCGGAACTTCCTCTCCCCTTTCTCTGTCTGTTGAACGGTATGATAATTTGAGATGATCATTATTCAAATTTTCAAGCCTTGTAGGCACTGTAGCCCGTCAGACGGAGCGATGAATTGCGCTGTGTGTTTCTGCTGACCCCCCCTCCCCTAGCAGTCCCCCCATTTCAGTCAAACTCTCATTGCGGGCAGCCTACGGGGCTGGCAGGGCTTTTGCGTTTGGATTTTACCGTCCTCTGCCTAACCTGACCGGAGGATGACTTTGTTCTTAAAACAAGGACACCAAATTAACATTGAACCATTTAACAGCTCGAGCTCCTCATTTTAATGAGGGATGACCTGGAGAAATGGATCATAATTATCTTGATTATTACAATCTTTTGCTGATAATATAAAAGCCTCATTATTGTTCTTCCTGAATTGTTCATTATGCTTATTTTCAGGCCCGCAGCCTTTTCCTAGCTATAAGTCGCTAGTTCACCGTCATCAAGTAGTTCAGTGAGCTTATAGTTCTGCTTCTGCCTCTGTTTAACTTTCATTTTAATTACAACACACCATATTTCTAGTGAGAAGATTCCACTTTCCCTCTTTTGGTATAATCTTCTAATGGTATTGCCAAATCAAATCAAATATTTTCCCATTGTTAAAAAAAGGAAAATAGGAATTATTTTCCCAATTATCTATCAGCACCATGACGGCAGACTATTTTCCAAAACAAATCGGCGCATACAAGAAAATTATTACTCAAAATCTACCCAAATGCTTCATTTAAAACCTCGCTCAAGATGTCCGTTTCAGAGCAACTGCAAAATTGTGTAATTTTTGTGTTATTAACTGCTTACAGCTGAATGATTTTGGTTTTGATACTTACTGGGAAAAACTAGCAGGGACATAAAATTGGGCAGTTGTTCAGCCTTAGATCTATTCTTTTAATGAAATTAAGGAATATTATTTATTGTGATGAATTTGATGACAACTATGAATATTTGTTCTGTGCAGTACTACACTACTGAGTGTAAATACTGCTTATGCAGAACATTAGGAAGAGTGATGTTCACTGGTCCGCCACAGTTGCCAAAACAAGAAGCTTACAGTATGTTTGTTAGTGACAGAATGGGGCAAGCATACAATATCCATCATTCGCAGGCTAATATAATTTGGGCCACTGCTCCACATCTAATATTTGTAATTATGTCTGTCAATCAATCGTGACCCACTCTGGTGCTTGAGTTAATTTTTATTCTGAGCGGAACTGGCTGTGTAGTTTACTAATACGGTGTGATGAAGACATTGGTTGATGGCTGCTCTGTTGTCCTTGGTCGCACAGTTAAACTTTATTAGGGGTGCTGCCTCTGTCCTTCTATTGGATTTTTCAGTTTCCTGCACGGGTAAACACTGTGCTTCTGATGGATTTTCCAGGTACTCGGCTGTGTTAAATGCATTTTGTAAAGGCCTTGTAGTTTGGATTCTCACTGAAATTCTTTGACAACTGTCAAAACTGTGGATTACATAATGATTACAAACTGATTTTTGGCTAAAAGTTTGTTCGAATAATGTTGCCAGATTACTGGCGCGCGGTGAATGGCGCATGCTCTTACAAAGCAAGATGGAAGTTTGAATTACAAAAGTGTGAAGTTTTCAGGAGAGTTAAAATTGCATGTAGGCATGTGCATATGAGTGAACAGCATTTATGAACTGTAATGAACTGGTGACTTATCTTGGATGTTTTCATTATTCTCATATAGGGATATGCAGGGAAAGGCTCAGTCAGAAACATACCCATGTTTTCCCTGAAATAAACTGTACTGCTGGTTAGAAGTTAGTAAGTGCATTTGGTAGTTTATTGGCCTCCAAGGGATTAATCTGTTTCTTTGAGGTGACAATGCTCGACTGCAGCTGCGCTAGCCAGCACTTGACCCATTAATCTCACCATCCATCTCAGAATCTGAATGATTGAAGTCATGTGATGGTGATAACACTGGTCTGGCTTATGAGGAATGTTGGTTACACTTTACTTGAAGGTATTGTCATAAGAGTGACATGACACCCTCATAACTGTTACATGACACAGTCAAGAACGTGTCATAAACATTATGTCAATGTCATAAACGTTTATGACTGTTGTCATTAGGAATCATTTGGTTTTGGCAACGAGAAGTTGACATTGTTTGGGTTGTCTCGAGTCATAAACGTTTATGACATTGACATAACGATCATGACACGTTCATGACTGTGTCAAGTAACAGTTATGACAGTGTTATGTCACTCTTATGACGATACCTTCAAGTAAAGTGTTACCGGAATGTTAAGCCTTTGTTTTTTTCTGTCACTGCTAATGTCAGCATGCATGCATATCGGACAGCTCTTACCCACTAAAAGCGAGTGACGCAATTAGCCATCTTTGCCTGTGTGAATTGTTTTAATATACTGTATTACAAAGTTTGTATAGGACTATATTATAAATGACCTTATATAAAGTCAATAATTGGACATATTGGATGTTTCCAATTGCACTGTGTCAGTCCAGTACCACAGCCAAGCACAATGACCCGAAAAACATGGGAGAACCTCAGGAAAATATAGTTTATTTTCCTTTTTTACCGGCCTATCAGTAGAGGAACTCACTCTGAATTTGCCTTTTGAGGGGGGTACTCACCTAATATCCATCCCAATTTAAATGTATGAAATAGCATAACAATGACAACCTCTTGCACCTTAAAAGTCTCCAACAAGGCGTCCGTCCCGGTCCACCAGGGGAACCGGTCTCATTATTTCGGCTGTTGGGATGCAGCCCCGCCCGAGTGGGAGCCCAGGACTGCGGGAGACCTCACGGCATGCTACTCAGCCCTTGAAATCCACAGAAGCTGTTTGCCCAGGTGCCAAAATAATCAACTTCTGCCTGCGTGGCAGGTTATGAAAGAATATTAACTGTGGGAATAACCTACTGTGACATGTGTCGCCTGCATACATGATCAAAATGAGTGCTCTTTCAAAAGAAGCTTTCCAGGTAGATACATCATCTGGGGACCAAGCTCTGCAATGATACCAACTCAATCATTATTACTTTGATGTGAGAAGGGTCAGGACCATAATGGGTTTGAACATAAGCACAATGATTTTATTCTAGAGTTTTTTTTTTTTTTTACCTCCTCGCTCTCAAGCTAATGCGTTTAGCATTCACATAATGTAATGGATTTAACAGCCACGAAGAGCAGAGGCCCTTTTTGTTTATCTGCGATTCCAATTCAAAACAGACTTGCAGTGAATTATTCAACTCACCAACTCCAATGCGCCACTACCATGACCCTTGGGTATTGGAGAGCACTTAGCATAATATTCAGTGAATGTTTGTTTGTACTTTTGGGCTATTTGTAGAGCTATTTTTTCCTCACTGCATTGCACACTGGTTGCCTTTTTCTCCGCCAGTTATTTAGTTCTCCTGTGGTTGCATTTTTTTTTACCCATTCTGATGTCAGAATTCAAGAAGTCAACTGCCCGTTGTGCGAGACGGGTTTATTGCGACTGTTGTTTTAATTAATGATGAAAACGTAATTCACCAGAAAAATGTTGTGACCAACCGCAGATTTAAAAGAAAAACCTCTCTCCGTTTTTTTTTACTTGGCTGTTCCAGCTTTAAATAGCCATCGAAATTGAAAACAGCATTTTGACAAAACCACTGTTTCCAGCACGCCAGCCGGCCAGGTGTGAGCCTTTGTAGGTTTAACTGGGCTCACAGCCTTTAACGTCAGCAGAGCTATAAAACAAAAACTATATAATGAAATCTCAGTCTAATAAGACACTTATGTTTTTATTTCAGTCTGTTAAAAGCCTGAGGCAGTTTGCTGCAGAATCCAAATGGGTTTTACAGCTCTCACATACCTGTTGTTTTGGCTTTGGACAGTGGATTCAGCGTACAGGCCAACAGTTTGTGACAAGGTTAACACCCACAGCTATTTCCTGCCCGGCATTCCGTGAGTGGCGGTGGGCTGCTGTCTATTTTCCGACACCCACTTCCCTGTCAGATTACTGAGTGAACTGCGAATCATCATAATTGTCGAAACATGGCTTGGCCATAATGTTGTC
Source organism: Gymnothorax reevesii (assembly GCA_029721435.1). NCBI lineage: Eukaryota > Metazoa > Chordata > Actinopteri > Anguilliformes > Muraenidae > Gymnothorax > Gymnothorax reevesii. The sequence continues at coordinate 73,711,641 of CM056582.1, forward strand.
ATAGACCTTTGTTTCTCCTTACTACTGGAATTAAATTTAATAAGTGAAACTGCATGTGATTCTTACTGTACAAGAATTAACCTAGAGTGGTGTAAATCGCAGTACACATTTTCACATTTAATAATAAATGCTCATGTATTGAGTTGTAGTCAGGGCTATCCTATACACTGGCACTGACAGTAGCGGTTTCACCTTTTTCTAGTCCCTTACAGCTTTATATCGGAGCAATTATTTGCTGTAATTGTCACAAATGTATAGCAACGATGAAAGTAGTGATACTACCAGTTGTAGTGGTGATACACTGTTATAAATTGACTGAATTTAACAGTGAAATGAATGCATTGTCTCCTTGTTATTTTAACTGTAAATAGAGACCTGCGCTCATTTAACTTTGTTTACAGTTAACATTCACAGTGTCTCCGCTATACACTGATTGTAAAATTCCAGTTGAAATCACTGGCAAAAAAGGTGCCAGTTTAAACAGTTTAGTTTTTATCAGTGCCATCATGGATTTTGGGCTGCTTGAGGAAATTACATATTGGTCAGCATCCATATTACATTCTGATAATTTCTGAGGGACTTGGCTCGTTGAATTCAGCCGTGTCTCTGCACCTTGACCTCCGCTGCAATACAGCTCTTACAGCAGCCCTGGTTTGTAAAGCAGTTGGCAGCGGAGGCTCAGGCTGCACTGGAATGCTTTCTCAGGAACTCATATTCGTTAAGTAAATTACAAATGGAAAAAGAATGCTTCTGCACTATTTCCCACTGCAGAGCGGATGTTTGAATGATTTATGAACATGCTAATGTGTCTGTCTCAGGAGAGGCATTTTTAACCCATGTGGTGGGATTGTAGGCGTGTTTGGGTTGCGGTCGGAAACGTTCGCTCTCTTTAAGCTTTAGGGGGGTCTCAGCCCAGATGGAAGGCCCCGCTCCACTGCACTTCTATGGGCCAGTCTGACCACAGTAGCCAACACGACAAGACGTGACACACATAAACAGGCAGTGGGAGCGCAGCCGTCAAAGCGCCGATTTCCCAGGTTTTTTTTTCTTCTAACTTTATAATAGGATCCACCCCCTTGTGAGTGCTTTGTCTTTCTTTGCGTTGTTCAGAGGATAGATTTCCAAAAAACCAAAACGTAGCTCCCTGTGCAAGTTATTATAAGACCACTTTTCCACCATGTAGATCATAAAAACCACAAAACACTGCTTGTGGTATTCTCAAGTCACATATCTTTTCCCCTCACTGTCCTGTTCCACACATTAACTTTAGATTTGATATTTTCCCTATGCTCCTGCCTCTCTTATACGCTATCAATCTCCCATTCCCTCTCTTTTTAAAAAATAAAACGTTAATAAATATTTTAAGCTCATCCCCCCCAGGTTACGCTGTCATGTTATAAAAAATAAAATGCATGTCCCCAAGATTTAAAAGAAGAGAAGAAAAAGTACTTTGCGTTTGGCTAAATGGATCTGAATATTAAAACCTCCAATTGGAATGCAATGCTTGCAGCAATTCCATGCATCCAATCTTTGTTTTTTTGTATATATCATTTGATGATTGGGTACTTTATTGATTAATTATAAGCCATCAATTAAGGAAAATAAATAAATAAAAAATAATGCTAAATTAAATCAATAACTAATTTATTTCATTTGGTCGCATAGACTTTAAATAGTGGTTGCGCTTTCAGCCATTTCAACATGTCGTCAAATTGAAATGATATATTTAAATTTTTAATCTCAACAAAATAGTGAATTTTGAGTAGACATTATTATTGACTAGGAAATGTGTAAGTTGAGATAACAAAAGGTGCAACCGTTTTTTACTGCATGAAACTGCTTCTTGCAGCTTGTATGCCTGTACATATGTTGCTTTCAATGTCCGTACATGCTATCCAGTGTTTACACTCAGCCAGATATGTGCACAGAATGATCTAATAGTGAGTCCATGCAGATGATGAAAAAGGGAAATTATGGATACTCTCAGTGGCATTTAAATAAATAGCATGACTAAAGCGATGACCCTTAATGCTGCCTCTGTCCTCCTCCCGGAACGACTTCCCTGCTCTCTGCGGGCTTTTGAAATCCAGACTCAAAGTCAACTTTGTGAATGAGTGAAAGCCCTCAGGGCCGCCACTGTTCCCACGTGCAAGAGAAGCGAGAGGCTGCCAGGATGAATCTCTGCAATCCCAGCACCGTGTTCCTGGTAGGTGTTCAGTGACAATGACTATTGCATTCCCAGGCGACTGGGGGGGAAAAAAAATAAAAAACAAATAGCAAAACATAATTTGCCCCTTTTTTGTGTGATGGCAGGGAAACAGGCATGTGCACATCTGCAATAAAGGCCAGATAGCCACGTCTTGGAATCATGCTGGTTCGAGTGTGATAGGAAGATTATTAATACTCATAATATTGTGGAGTGGCCAGTGTGAAGACTCATGTATGGAAGTTGTAGGAGAACCTAAGTTTATGTTCAGGACGTGAATCATCAATAAGCACGTAATTACCAGTAGCTTTAGTTTACACCATAATGTACTCTAACTATTGCTGCTATATTTAATCAATCAGTGAAAAATTGAATTATCCAGAAATAAATTACAAAGGTGCAAGAACAAAAAAGTCTACTTTGACGTTTATAATTTGTCATTCTGGTTATTATGCAGACATTCATACCATCATTTTTTTTTTCGTATTCATTCGTATTCATGTTTCAGTGTTGTATTTTGATATGTGTTTATTTCTGACCACAAAGATTATTTATGATAATATACAGTGGGGAAAACAAGTATTTGATCCCTTGCTGATTTTGTTGGTTTGGCCTCTAATAAAGACTTGATCAGTCTGTAATATTAATGGTAGGTGTAGTCTAACATGCTGAGACAGAATACAGAGAAAATCAAGAAATCGACTTTAAAGGATTTGTATTAATTTTATTTGCTTTTTACTGAGGAAAATAAATATTTGAACCCTCTTGCCAAAAGGACTTAGTACTTTGTGGCAAACCCCTTATTTGCGAGCACAGAGGTCAGATGTTTTTTGTTGTTGATGACCAGGTTTCTGCACATATTAGGAGGAATTTTGGTCCACTCTTCTTTGCAAATGACCTCTAAATCATCAAGATTCCGTGGCTGTCGCTTGGCAACTCTGAGCTTCAGCTCTCTCCATAGATTTTCTATAGGATTCATGTCCAGAGACTGGCTGGGCCACTCCATGACCTTGATATGTCTCTTCTTCAGCCATTCCTTGGTTACCTTGGCTGTATGCTTTGGGTCATTATCCTGCTGGAAGACCCATCTACGACTCATTTTAAGCTTCCTGGCAGAGGGAAGGAGGTTTTTACTCAGGATTTTACGGTACATGGCTCCGTCCATCCATTGATACGGTGAAGTAGCCCTGTGCTGTGTGCAGAAAAACGCCCCCAAAGCATGCTTGACAGTGGGGATGGTGTTCTTGGGGTCATAAGTAGTATGTTTCTTCCTCCAGACACGGCTGGTTGAATTGATACCAAAGAGCTCAATTTTGGTCTCATCTGACCATAACACCTTCTCCCAGTCACTCTCCAGGTCATTGAGATGTTCATTGGTAAAGTTCAGGCAGGCCTGCACATGTGCTTTCTTAAGCAGGGGTACTTTGCAAGCACTGCAAGATACTAGACCATTGCAGTATAAAGTGTTACCAACTGTTTGCTTGGTGATCCCAGCTGCTTTAAAATCATCCACTAACTCTGCCTGTGTTGTATTAAGTCTATCTCTCACCGTTCTCATGATCCTGGAAACCCCACGAGGTGAGATCTTGTTTGGAGCCCCAGACCTAGGTCGATTGATGATCATGTTGTGAGTCTTGTACTTGCGCACAATTGGACCAACAGTTGTCACCTTACCACCCAGCTTCTTGCTAATTAATTTGTAGCCCATACCGGTCTTGTGCAGGTCTACAATCTTCTCCCTTAAATCCACAGAAAGCTCTTTAGTCTTTCCCATGTTGGAAAGTTTGGAGTCTGACAAACTGATTGATTCTGTGGTCAGGTGGCTTTTATACAAGTCATTAGTGATATCAGCTGTCTTCAATTTAGGTGACAAGGTAATTTGGAGAGTCTACCTTGCCTGTATTAACAAGAACTCTTGATTGTTACTAGGGGCTCAAATACTTCTTTTTCTCAATAAAATAAAAATAAATTAATAATGATCTTTAGAAGTTATTTTCTGAATTTTCTTTTTGATATTCTATCTCCACATGTTAGAATACACCTACCATTAAAATGACAGACTGATCTAGTCTTTTTTAGTGGGTAAACCAACAACATCAGCAAGGGATCAAATACTTGTTTTCTCCACTGTAAATGACAAAGTAATATACTGTAATATACCTCAAAAATATAAAAATTACTCACAGTTCCCTAGCCTAAAAATGTGAAGCAACCATTTGAGCACTGTATACAATAATTTGTTTAACTGTACATTTTTTTGCACCAAAAGTTCAGGAATCACAAGCATTGTTATGAAAAATAATTTACATGATTACTTCATAATAAGCATATACTTGTTGTTCATGAATTATATTGCATTTGTGAAGGACAGTTAAAGTTAGTCTTTTAGTCACTTATATGAAGCACTTACTATCAGTTGCATTTTTTACTTAATGGTGAATGTACCAGGGCTACTTCTGAGCTGAAGCCTTATTTGGTGGAGTATAACTGCACACAGCACCGCCTACCAGATAGGAGTCATTTGTGGGTTTGCACAGTTGTCCCTGCTACCAATACATGTATTTGAAGTCCAGCCACTCTAAAATGATAATTCTCTGATTTAATTATTGCATAGCTCAACTTGTGAACTGCTCAATAAATAGAGGCTGTAGCTGTCACTTGCCTGAATTCTTCCATGTTCACTGTCAATGGAAGTGTTGGGTTATTTCTTTTGGGCATACCAAATGTGGGTCAAAATAAACACTGGACATAAATAGAAATATCATGGCTAGCATAAAGTTCAGGCTTGTGTGGAATTTATGACAGGCAGATTATGATACTGTAGTAAATCATAAGGCATTTTGTTGTGTGCTTCGAGTGTCATTTCAATTGACTTGAGCCTGCAGCATGATGAGATAAGAGCAACCTACCACCATTTTAGTTCAATGCCATTTTGACCACATGTGAATCAGAGGCTGAGCTGGTTGCAGCCGAAGCTCTGCACAGCATCCAGTGCAATGTCATCCTTTCCCCACCAACATTTGGAGAGCAACAGTATTCCTCCAGCTACTGCCTGAGTGCATCCTGCTACCATCTCTTCTTCAGCTAAATACTGCACAGGTACCTGGCTGATGCACATGATGTGAAATGGAACAGGACTCACCAGATTAGGCGACCTTCCTCAACTGCTCTACGATCCAGTTCCAACACTTCGTGGCCATTGAAGGTGCTTTTCGCCAAATAAAATAATAATGAACTTAGAAGGAAATCTATAAAGGGAATAGGCCTACCGTCGGCTATATGATCATTTAGTAGCCTGGGGGAGTATTTAGCAAAATTGACTTGGACCCCAGGCGTTTATAAAAACCAGGCGGGTATTTGCCATTATTTATTTTTGCACCGAACTGTACCAAGCCAGTTCGGCTTTCCAACACAGTTATAAACTGACTGAATTTAACCGCTAAATTAGCGTATTTTCTCCTTGTCATTTTAACTGTAAATGGAATCCAGCGCCTTTAACCGTGGTTTACACTGAACATGCTCTGAAGTCCGTGGTAGACTAATTGTAAAATTACAGTAAAATTTAAAAATTTCATTTACAGTCATTACATAGGCCTACTTTAGTTTTGAGACTTCTACATTGATCTCAGTTGGGGCAACATGCAATATCATCCTGTTATCCACAGGATGTCAGATTTAGCCTATAACGAAATAAAGAATAATAGTATATCACCAACAAACAGAAAATCCAAAAAAGATGTTCATTTGATGTTCTATTTGTTGTTAAAATGTGTTTTTATCATTAGGCTATTACTATAATTATTTTGTTATCAATTTGTTCTAATCGTCATTTTTTTTTTTTTGGCTGTTGGACACTGAGTATTTCGCATATAATGTCCGACAGGCATTGTATGGACTTCATTGTATTTATAAAAATGGCTCAAATAAATTGATTGCAGTGCCTATTGGATGTTCTGATTATCGGTGATATATTTTATTCTTTATTTCGTAATCTGCGCTCATATCAATACTTTTACTTTCTGCTGGCTTCCGAACATGGAGTATTTTGCATTTCGCGTCCGACAGTCTTGATCGTGCATGCAATATTTAATTCACAATGTCAATGGCCATGGAATTGATTTGCTCACTGACTACAAGCACTATTTTATCTCTGATGTGGAAATAAAGCATGATTCTGTTGTATTCATCTGACTAATTTTCAAAAGAGAGACCGAATAAAGACTGATGTCTATCTTAAACAAAAGAAAACAGACGAATAAAAAGACCAAGTAAAGTCGATAGCTATCAATTTGCATTTTGTGAAGGTCGAACACAAACATGGCCAATTTTGTACGTCTAATAATTGCTGGAATACGTGAAAAATCAAAACTTTTATGACTTTTGGCCCTGGTAGCAAAGAGTTATTGAAACTATGTTAAATCAACATTGTTTTGTCAACGTTAAGACATTGAAACAACATTAAACGTGCACCCTACATTGACGTTGAATCAATGTTGATTTCCTAATTAAAGATCAATGGTATTTCAATGTTATTTAATTAAAAAGAACATTGAAACAATATTGAGATTTCAATCTAACCATAGATCAATGTGCTTTCAATGACTTTTCAACATTTTTCACCCTGTCAACCAGGAATCGATGCTCAATCAATTATAATCACAACTTAGAAGCAATATTGAATTGAATGTCGCTGTATTAACGTCGGGTGTCATCGCTATTGTAACAGTGATTCAACATGGATTTAGCATCGATATTTCAATGTCAACCATTCTGATTCAGATGGAAAATCAACATTGTCTCTATGTATTCATGCTGTTTAGGGGAGTAGCCTATTTTAGGATCTCTGTCCGGCAGTCGCTAACTTCGTCATAAATGCACAAAGTCCTGCGCCAATGTCGACTCACTTTATTGAGCAGAGCTTAAACAGAAACAATGCTTGAAATTCTTGGTACTCATCTTGAAGAACTGAGCCCTCTGATCAAAACATTCATGTTTCTCTAAAAGATTCAGTAGATTTGAAGAAATTAAAGACAATATCGACTGTCGGACACAGAGTTATGTTGAGACCATCCGAATGTCGGACACAGAGGTATATTAAAACTCTGTCCGACTTTGGGACACGTAGACACAGTGTTTTACGCAAGGTAAGGCAATCGTAGAGCTTATTCTTTAGCTTTGCCAAATAATGAGCATAGGCCTAAATATTGTTGTTGACATTACAATTCCTTCTTCGTGTCCTTTTTTAAGTACAAAAAGATTAAAAAGAACACAGAAAACAAGTCCCCCACCAAAAAAACAACATAATTGTCAACAACCAGGTTTACTGTTCTGTGACGGTGTGCGCTCTATCTCGTGTGAAAATAAACTGATTGGTATTGGAACATGACACCTATATACACATCGGCTGGTGTGGCAACGCTAATGCACCGGTATTGGAATGGTTGGGACGGTATCGGGATGCTATTCGAACCTTAATACAACGCTAAGGGAACGAAAGACAATCTGGTTGAAACGGTGAGGTAGAGATTGGGTCGGATCAGAATGTTACCAGATTGGTATGAGAATGGCAAGGAACTGTTGCAATGGTATGAGAACGTTACAGGTGCGGGGCGAATATTGGCGATCGTTCACTCCCGATGCCTTAGCGTTGCGTTATTGTTGCTAATATTCCATTAACGACTCATCAGTTCTCATAACGATGTGCTAAGAGGATCCATTACAGTTCATTCAGAACGGGAGGGGAACAGCCAAAATTTGGAGAATGCAGCCCAACCTCGGTCGTCCCAACCGTTCCTACCATTCGAAGGAGTTCCGTTAACGTCTAGTGCCGTTCCAATAAGGCTCCATTAAGGTTCCCTCCCAACCTCTCCCGCTCCAGTACCATTCCTTGATCGGTATGGGAACGGTAGCTTGAACGGTTGTGTGGAATGGGGGTATAAGGTCTATCTGCTGACCTTCACATGTGTACCGTTGTTACGCGATAATCAGTGTTATTTTTGTGAACTTTATTTGCTTTGTCAGGTTTTAATGTTTTGGGTCATTGGTGTCATTTCTGAGCCGCATGTCATTATTTTATTTTTTATTTTCAGCTTTTTGTCTTTTTTCCAATAATGAACCAGATTACTGGTGCAAAATTATGAATTCCCTTAATTTTTTCATTTTTTCAGTACAATTTAATTTGAAGGGAAATACTGTCTCCTAATGTTTTCATGTTCAGAGTTTTGTGACAGCAATACATCATAAGTGCTCAACCAAGCAGATATTGAAAATGAATATATGTGTCAAGATCAAACGTTCTAAGGGGCCAGCTTCAACTGCGGGTTACCTGCAGCTTTTCTCTCTCCCTTTTTTCAGTCATGGCATGAAGTTTGACCTTGCCATGTTCAGAGTTAGAAATATCGCAGAGAGCTTTGGGGAAGAGTGCAAATTAGTCCCTGTACAGCAGGTTATACACAGGGGATAACCAAAGGGGTCCAACTTGATGAACTTAATGATTCAAGATAATAGATCAGGCCTGGCATGAAATTTCCCGGCCAGCTCCTATGGTGTTCCTATCAAAAATGATCAGGATTAATCCCTGCTTCATTTAGTAATCTGCCATTAGAAAATGGGGGAGAGTGTTGATTTGAAATGTGGAGACCTCTTTTTCTCAGACATCCTTATTCATATGAATTGCTTCTGAGGCAAAACAGTATTGGGGAAATAAATAAATTTAATCCTCTCATTCCAACTCCATGATTACCATGAAGTGATCAATTTTTTACAGCTATTATTATTATTATTATTATTACTACAAGTAGTAGTAGTTCAAAAAGACCCCCCTCCTCCCCCCTCCAGACTTCTATTTTTCCATATTTCTCACATTTAAATGTTTCAAATTATCAAACTGATTTTAGTATCATACAGTGATAACCCAAGTCAACACAACATGCAGTTTTGTTTTAAAATGATGTCAATTATTGAAAAAAATATATCCAACCCTCCCGGGCCCTATGCCAAAAAGTAATTGCCCTCGTAATTCCTAAATCAACTAATTTGATTTAATTCTTGATTTAATCAAAGAGTGGGTTAAATTTCACTATAGACACCCAGACATACTGCCAACCAATGTGGATGTAAAAAAATCACTTCAACAGAACCTGTCTGGCAATGTGAAGGCGGCAAAAACCAGCACATGATGCCACAATCTAATGAAACTGAGGAACAGATGACAAACTAAGTTGGTGACAAACTGCAGAAAATGAAAAATAACTGAAGAGTTTCATTGCAAAATGCAATGAATGCCACTTACAAAAGTTTTGAACCCCCACTGCAAGAAGATCATCATTGGGGGGTCAGATGTCATGCGAAGTTCAGCCTTTAGCAACATGCTATGTATCCCACTGTTCAACGTACTGAATAAAAACATCCCTTATTTATCTGCCGAAAATGTGTTTCCCATCAGTAGACATAGTTTCCTCCATCTCTAAGGCATGGATGTATTATAAGAACTGGATACTGAACCAAAAAGGGCCACCTATTCATTTCAATGGAAATTGCTCAGTGGCACAGCACGCCGACATGAGGCCATAGTTCCAGGGGCACGTGGACATGCGCTGTGTGACTTTTCATTCACACATCCGTAGTGTGGGGCTCATGAACACGCTGACGTCTGAGATATCCATGACAACGGCCCGCGCCTGTGGCACTCCCACAAAGGACGCGTGTTCATGACCAATGTTCTACGGAAATGCAGCAAACTATGTCCACGGCGAAACCCATACAATAGCTCTGTACTGAACGGGCAAACAGCACTCGGCTTAAATATAGTTTAGAAAGAGGGATATAAAATGCTGATGAACTATTTTAATTTAACTGGGAAATAAAATTATTCACTATCGCAATGTTAGAAAAACAGTTGACTTGCTACTGTATAAGATGACAGTTCAATCTCGCTTTCCACATAGTTCAAACTAAATGTATTCGTAGAAAGTGAAAAGCTTCAAGCTTGTAAGCTTGCAGCCTCCTCTATTCTTACTGGATTCATGACGATAACCCAACTGCACAGAGCACTGCCCATGCTTCAAGAACTGATAAGTTTTATAGTAAACGATGTTGATCAAAGTAATAGAAATAAACAACTCAGCTTAGACGCATCTTGAACATTTTCATACGAAAAAGCAAAGCAAGTGTTAGCTACGTGCACGATCATAGGATGTCACCTTCAGTAGTTACCGAATACACGCTGATTAACCAACCTAAGTTAATTAACAACAGCCTTTGCTACCTTACTGCATATTCTGTAATGCTACATAAAAGATAGGTGAAGCAGTTGAGTTGCTACATAACAAAGCCATTCATCAAATACAATAAATAAAAACACAGGTGTTGTCACACCTGCTCACTTTACCGACTTGGTAATAATGTAAGCCGAGAGCACGGCAATCTCTGCCCAGTTCTACATGCAGAGAACCACAGCTGCTGCAGTGCTTACGAGAAAGCGCTTAGAGACCAGGTCCCCTTGCTGTTCGCGTAGCCTGAATTAAAATAAAAAATTTTGTCGCATCAGTGGAAAAAGGCATCAATGATTTAAAAGAGAAAAATCTGCAGATTATATATTGATCATTTGCGGTAGTCAAAAAAAATTATTCACGGAGTGTCTTTTTCAGTTGTTCCCGATGGAAAAATGTTTTTGCCCCCCAAACTTTTACCCTAGTTAAAATCAGGGTGTAAGATTTCACAATAAGTAAGAGACTGGGCTAAAATAGCATCCATGGGAAAGCTGCGAGGCAAAAACCACCGCTAACCCAAAAGAACACAAAGGCTTTGTCATGGTTTGTGAGGTGTGTGTGTTGTTTGAACTTTTCTTTGTGGCTCTCGTCCCGAGATGATATCAAATTCCTGGGCCATTGAATTCTTTACCCAGCTGGTTGACTGAGCTGGGGCAGTGCTTTCCCATAATCTATATAAGCAGGAAGTCCGGCACGCCTCCTTCGCTAGAGTGTCGGTGTTTATCTTCGCACTTCCAAAGATATCTGTTGTCAGGTTTTGAAGGACTTTCTATTTTCTAATTGTTGGAGTTTCTTCTCCCTTTTTCTATCTCGCTTTGCTTCTGTAGTTCAGACTATTATACATCTTTTGGAGGCGCGAGTACTTGCGTTTGGTTAATATTATTCTCTGTGTTTGTACTGTGTTCATGCTACTCTCTTTCACTCTGTCATTGCATTTGGCCTCCTTATACTACTGGCCATTACAGGTTTGTCTTACATTTGCCAGAATATTATGTACACTGATGAGTCAAACTTTTTAGAGGACATGGGTCTCGAAACAACTGATGTAAAGATAAAGCAGCATTCTACAATAATGCCAAAAGTCATACATGGCAGTGGTAGTGTAATGGTCTGGTGTTGCTTCGCTGCTTCAGGACTAGAGTGACTGGCCTTGTTGATGGAACTATGAATTCTGTTTTCTACAAGAAAATCCTGACGGTGACTGCTCAGCCATTGGTTTGTGACCTAAACCTCAATCACAGTTAGGCAATAGATGAGTTTGGTTTAAGGCTGGAAGTCCGCGAGCGCATGTGCAGTAGAGCTGATGTGGGGCAAAAGGAAATATGCTGGCTACTTGTTGCGTGGTGGGGTGCACAAACCGATATCGTAAAGATGGGGGCATGAGGTTTTTTCGTGTTGCCTGAGGCAAGAGGCAACTACAGGCATGGATTTGAGCTTTAAATCGGAAGGACTTTGCCCTGAATGATCACACTAGAGTGTGATCTTCACTCCGTCTGTGTTACCCTACAAACGAAAAGGGCTCACAAGCACTTGAAACTAAACTCTAAATTTCCTTGATTGGACGTATGCTTGACGTGTTTACATATCCTAATGTTTATCTGGGTATCCAAACTTCAATCGATATTGGTGTAGGTTGAATACAGAATTCTTAATCTTGCCATCCGGACGCAAAATGTACGCTGCAACACCCTAGAATGCTCCTGAACAAAACTTTTATTATTGTTTATAGTCGGAATCCACGTTGTAAGCTGCCTTTTACCACAGGAAAAGCGAAAGAACTTATAATCCCCTCCAATGTGATTTGCGCATCTTCTGCCCTACATAGTCCGCAAAGAGCATGTGCGCTCCAAATCTCACCTTTTCACCCTCTTAAACCAAAAGGGTCTACACAACAGGACAGTGATCCACAAGCAAGTCCACTTTGTTCTAACAAACTGGAATGAACATTTTCAAGTGGTCTGGTCAAGAACCTGACTTGAATCCATTGGAGATGCTGTGGCATTACCTTAAACAGGCAGTTTATGCTCAAAAACCCTCCAAAGTGGCTGAATTGAAATAATATTGTACAGAAGGGGGGTGGAGGGGGAACTCCCCTGCTGCAATATGAATGAGTCATTACCGGTCATCTAAAAATTTTGATTGCAATTCTTGCTGCCGAGGGTGGCACAACCAGTTATTAGGTTTTGGGGGCCATTTATTTTTTTCACATGGGTGATATAGGTTTTGAATAACTCTTTATCTGGAATAAACAATAGTTTAAAAGCTGCATTTTGTGTTCATTCAAATAGTCTTTGTCTAATTAATATTAGATGATTATTTGTATTTGATAATAAGCAAAAATAATAATAAATTAGCAAAAACAAATACGTTTTTACTGCACTCTAGTGGTAATAGCAGCTGCAGTAGTGTTAGAAGCGGAATTGGTAACACTAGGAAGAGTAGTAATAGGACTAGTACTAGTGGTAGTAGTGTCATGGTTGTAGTAGCAGTATGAGTAGTAGTGATAGGAGTTGTAGGAGTAGTAGTAGATAAGGTAGCAGCAGTATTAGCAGCAATAGCACCGGTAGAAGTTTCAGTAGGGGAAAATGAGGAGGGAGAGTAACGCTTGTGATTGTATGCACCCTGTCATGCCCATGTATTCCATACGCTGAAAATCACTGGGGCTGTAACATTTCACAAGCTTTACATCTGAATAATGTCGATAAGGCTTCATGTCTTCTGCATGTAAAAACAAGGTTTTGTAATAATTCAGCTAGTTGTTGTAAATTGCTGCTTCTGTGTTATGAAGCTATCATATAATTTTGTGACATCCATCCATCCATCATCCCATTTATTCCCAGTCGGGGTGGCCGAAAAGCCAAAGCCAAAAAAGCCAAAAACGCAACCCGGGCAGATCGCCAATCCATTCTAAACAATAATATCAATAAAAGACAACTGTGACACAGTTTATTTAATCCCGCTTGGACTGCATCTGAAGATATCTGAAGTTAAATTAATGCAGAAAACTTCTCTGTGCATCCATTAATAATCCTGAAGCATTCTGCGCACACATTTCATAACAGGCACTGTGTAAAGGACAGGACAAAATCAAGATTCTCCTGGCCGAGGTATTTTCATAAAATAGCTTGTTAATGAGGGGAAATTTCTGAATTCCATATTTCTCCCTAATCACTGGAACACAGATAAGAGAGATCCCACAAGTGAAGTACATGAACATTAATTATTAGGCTTCTTGTTTTATCCTCCCAGTCTGTCTGATATTCACAAGATTAGGGGGGGGGGACCTGCCAATTACATATCTCCTCCTTTCACCTCACAAGAGTTTTTCCGTTAATTCTTCCGAAACCTCGAAGCTGCGGAATTCCACCTTTGAAGTCTACATATTTTAAAGGAGATTTACTCCAGGAAAACTAGATTTTGCAAATATTAGAAAGAGAATAGGAGTCATGAGTGTATGCTTTTATTGTTATTTTTTTAAAAATGGATGCCAAAATGTCATGTTCCTCAGTAGTCCACTGGGGTTAGCATTCAATTTCAATACAGTACTGAGCGAGAATAATTTGATCTAATTGCAGACAATCATGAGTGCAGTATCACTTCTTGGGACCCTGCTTGATGAAAGTCGCATGTTTGGCATTGTACAGTTTGTTGGTATAGACCCAAGAATCTTGTTTAAACACTTCAAATTCCACACTTGAGCCATGTTAAATTATCCATTGAGAAAAATGAAAATAAATCAATTAATATTCAATCAATGATTTTGGAGTATATTTTTCTAATGACCATTGCTTCAAGAAAACACATGGACTGTTGTGAAAGACCAGAGAAACGATTGCAGTCTATTATTAAATAGTTGTCACAGCATGTAGAGAAAGCAAAAACCAGTGTTAAAAATCTGACATCAATTGCTGAATTATTAATCGTTTCCAAAAATCCTAAAATCTCTTTCACAATTAAGATGGAAGGTGCCTCTGAACGGTGGCCTCCCATGCTCATGCACAGAAGGGGAACGTTAAACTAAATTTTCTCCCATTTTAATTGAAATGCATCCCAAAGGCATTAAATGTAGGTAGCCCAGTTTTGGGGATGACATTCTTGGATACTGTGGATCGCTGTACTGCAGACTCACCACAGCCCAATTTCTGTGTTCCAAATTCTGAGTCCTGGGGACACGCTGCACAGTAGCAATTAAAAAGAGTGACTTGACCAGCTTTTCGAGCTTGTTAAAAAGCAAGAAACAAGACTTCAAAATGCATCACGCTGAGAACAGTTCTATTTTTCAATTCTGTGTGTTCATACAACATAGCCTCCATATAGCGGTCCATTTAAGCTATATTTTTTTAAACTTGCCAACTAGCCGCTAGCCATCAAAACACTGAGCCAGTTCACACATACACTGCCATATACACACCCACACACACACACACACACACACACACACACACACACACACACAAACAAGCATGCACCCCCACAGCAAAAATCACACAGTGATTTTTATTTATTTTTTTCATCGAGTGGAGCTATTCAGAGGATGAGTTACTGCAGATGTGAAGCCATTCTAGAGGGATTTGCCCCCCCCCCAGAATATTAAGCAATTTGGTGCATTTTTTCAGCAATATTACCAAATTTCCCTTTACCAAATGTCATACTCATTGATCTCATTGATAATGTCAGTTGCAGCCTGGAAAACTCACAAAATCATAGCTAAATCATATAGGCTAACTTAGGCTACCATTATTAGCTGCTGAAATTAGCTGAAATTAATTTGAAGCACTCTAGAATTGACGGATTGCTGGCGAATGTTGATCCTAGCCAACACTAACACAATAGCAACAATTAAGGTAGATATGAAATAGTTCATAACAAGCAATATATTTACATTAACATACTCATTCTTGTGCATCCATCTTAGGGTACCTTCACACCGAGCTCGTTTTCAGAATTTCCCAGCCCGTCCAAAATATTTGATGAAAAGGGCTGGGGATGTGTGAGATCGGGCAACTTTGGCCAGAAAATGCTTCGAATACGACACTACTTTGTTCTGATACAGCTTGAGACAAGTGCATCTTGTTTTTATCCCGATCATAATTAGTTCGTACGACGTTTAAAATGGGGGAAAGTAGCCATTCATTTTGTTTCTAATCTGTTCATGGTAAGTTCAACCCTGTTCTTAACACGTTCAACCTTGTTCCAACTTGTTATTATACAGGTCCTAACCCAACTTTTGAGATCAAACTAGTTCTTACTCTGTCCAGCCTGTTCTCAATAAGTTCTCATCACTTCCCTAGTTCATTGAAAAGGACATTTCCACTGCGTTCGCGCCGAA
The DNA here is from genome assembly GCA_029721435.1 of Gymnothorax reevesii. Taxonomy (NCBI): domain Eukaryota; kingdom Metazoa; phylum Chordata; class Actinopteri; order Anguilliformes; family Muraenidae; genus Gymnothorax; species Gymnothorax reevesii. Next base: position 73,727,446 of record CM056582.1, read on the forward strand.
CGGCTATAAATCCCGCTGTGTTTTTGCCAGTACTCTTTCTAGTTCACTGCTTCCAGCTGTACACATCGTCAGACTTGTTTCATAAATTTGTGCGAGTAGATTGATATGTAGTTTTTGGATAACATTTGAAAGTCATTCTTGATTACATAACATGACTATATTTCTGAATATCAACCCCTCTATATTTATTTTCTGTAGCGTTTCTAACTCCATTTTGAGTAACTTTTTAAAGTTTATAGTCTGCTTGTGTGCATGTTACTATATATAGAGGTTATACTATTGATTATGTGCATATTGCTTGAGAAAGAACTACGAACAGAGTTATCTATTAATAAAGAAATCTTGCTACCGCATAAGGGCAGCCTTGATTGGCAGTATTTGTACTGTTAACTTTGCTGATCTGAAAGCAAACGGAGTGGACACAGTAATAACTGGGTAAGAATGACATTAACATATTAGAAATAAGTTGATCTCACTAAAAATGGCATGAGAACTATGAGAATGGTGTAGAAACACATTTTAAACCCAAGAAAAACTGTTAATATTAGTACTAAGCTATTTGGGCGGGGTAAGGACCTAGCATAGTCAAGTTAGTCTGGGAACAAGAAAGATGAGGAAGTCAAACGTACTTCAAATTTTCCCCTGACCTTGCCGTTTTTTGTTCGTTCTTCTCGATACATATCTACTACAATCGGAGTACGGCAACTCCGTTCGCAGTACGGCAATCTCATTTGCAGTAAGACCTCACTAAGTCTTATTTTAGGACGGGATAGTCGGGAGAAATTATTGGACTTGCTCAGCGTTCTGGAGCAGCGTTCTTACTCAGATCGTAATAAGTGTCTAAAACGTCCGTTCAGTTCCCAGTCAGTTTTAGCCCGTTCTGTCAAATTTTTGAGAATGCACTGAGAACTACCTTGGTGTGATGGAGTATTAACTACTCCCTATAGACTGGCTTACCACATTTCGTGAAAAATGTTATGTTGCATTGATAGTCTGCTCAGAGAGTCATTCCTGCCTCAAAATACATCATAAACAAACAGCAAACTACCAGGCATAGCAATACGGTCTTTTAGCCGTTTATGCTGACTTCAACTTCCCAACACAGCTTACAACTGCGTCAGCAATGAATTCGTTCCGCACAGATCAGTGATGGTGACCCACAAAGGCAGCGGAAGTGCGTTTTTAGCATGCACAAGGAATACAAATAAGATGGTAGCCTCCATACACCATTGTCATTTGAAATCGGGGAGCTTGTTTGTGATAAACCAAAAATAGTTCATTTGCCATAATAAGTATATCAGTCTGAAAATGAATACTGGACACCCTATTTTTGAGTTTTGCCACTGTGGTGGTATGAAATCTCTGCTTGGCATGGCACTACAATGCAGTGACTGGCTATAACACTGATAATATTGGAAACCGGGTGATTTTCGGAAATGCGGACCATCTTTTTGACTGACAGATGAAAGCAGACATATAAATATGTGCTTTCTCTCAGGCTTTATGCCTGACTTCATCTTTTCTTATCCAATGGGCCAGTTACCAGTTGGCACACCAGTTACTTACCAGATCTCCCTCTCTCTCTCTCTCTGTCTCTCTCTCGCTCTCTCTCAAACACACACACTCTCTCCCCAACTATGCTTGAGGCAATTACAGCAATGCTGCATTTGTCAATCACATTCATTCGTGCATGGTTTCCTGAAATAATTATCAGGTGAGTGGCATCTCTTTGCCTGGAGTACCAGCTTGGAAATACCGAACCCCAGAGTATTAATTACTGAGCGCAAAAAATTTGCAGAGAAGCAAGTCTTTTAATGGTAGAACTGACGTAACATGATTGTTTTGATTTTTTTTTCTTTTTCTTTTTTTTCTTTACGAACATGACAATCATCACCGTCCCCCTGGTCATCAGCATAGATTAGTTGGAATTGTCAGGGGATGCCATTACCAAGCTGTGTACCATTTGAAAAAATGAGGCACTCACCCATATGCAGGCATACGCACTCACAAATGCACACGTGCACTCATACATTCTCACACGTAAACACTGCTTGGTGCTCTTTGTTGATTAAAGAACATGTTTTTCCATGGAAGAAAAGGAAGAAAGGGAAATGCCTTAAAATCAATATTTCTTAATAAAAGTGGACTTCAGCCAAAATAGCACGTGTGCTGGGATATTTGCTGGGATGGGGAAGCTACTTTGGTATGGTATTCTACAGGAAAAGAAATGCTTTTGAGGAAATGGATTTCAAATACATCGCATAAAAGATACATTTTTTTTACTGAGGGCCTTTTTCCTAAAGGGGTGTGCTCTGTTGTTGGGCATATTCTTATCCTTGGTAGAATGAATAACATTTTCACTGTGCTGATGAAGAAAAAAAGAAAAAAAATTGCGTAGTTATCTTTTGCCAAAATTGCTCATCTCAATCGGTAGCAAAGGATACCTCCATTTTATCTGCGTTTGCAAAAGTGTGAACAATTTAACATGTATGAATTCTTAATAATAAAACACAGGACAGCAGACGCCAGACACCCCAGAGTGCTGCTATCTAACAGGGTCCTTCGTGAGAGGTGAGCTTCCTCTAACAAAACCCCAGCTCCCCAAATAACACAAGCTTTGCAAGTATGACAACAGCTCACTGACAAGCACTGACATATGAGTGGTACTGCTTGGTCACAAAAAATGATGGAACATACACATCAGTGGTTCCTTTCTGGTTCTATTTTGCAATCTTATTGCATGCGCGTCTCCACACATCCAGTGTGTGAATCCGGGCACATAAAAATAAATATCTGAATGCACTCAAAGCCTCCTAAGTAGTCCTCCTGTCCAGCAAAAAACAAGCAAAGTATTTGCCATTCAGAAAATGTGCTTCTTTTAACCTCGAAAACCTTTTCTATAATGGTTAAAAGAGACCAAAAACAGGGTAGAAAAAGAATAGAATGTAAATCTCATTAACGTCCCTGTAGCTGAAAACGCTTCCTCCCTCACACTGTCCAAGGAGCTGAAACTCAGCTTCAGATGAGCTCAGTCCTCTGGGAATTGAGCTGCCAGTTTAATTAGTGTTCAGTAATTTCAATAATGAGTGACAATTCATTGGGGCTTTTAGGTTGGTCTTCTCTTCAGAAGTGAATCAATAATCTGCTGTTTTTCCGCTCCTTTCAAGACAAGAAAGTGGCATGTAAGTTCCATCAGCTGGGAGAAAATAAATGGGTTGAAATGTGAGTCCCACTGAAACTGGCGAGGCAATTGGCTCTAATGGCGAGGGCAGCCTTCACCGTTTGTTTTGATGTTATTGGATGAAAAGGCAGGTCTTTAGTAGCTGGTAAAGGGCTCACCGTGAAAACAATTTGTCCTGGCTGAAGCAGGAGTGATTTGGGAAAGTGAGTCTAGGTGCAGGGATTATTGCTCTATTCCCTAGGCCACCACCTCAAAGTAGAGCAGAACAATTGCAGCTAATTGTGCTATAAGTGCACGGTAGTTGGGTGCTCTGAGTCGACAGCGACGCACCGAGTGATAATGGGATTAAAGGGAAATAAACGGATTCAAAATAAAATACTATGAAACTTCTATGAGTTATCAATTAATAGATTCCACCAATTGGGCTCAAGTTTCTCCCTCTGTGTTATGTTGCGAGAGATGTTGAGGGGTTTCTGTTGATATATTTCGCTTCATATATTTCATTTGTTTACCAAGTGTAGAAGTATAGAGTAATTCTGCTAATTGTACCTCGATGATTCATTTATATGACTGTGTATTGACTCCCCACATTAAATATGATCATATAAAGCAGCGTGATATTGCATATGATTATACCCACAAAGTGTAATTATCCATCCGCTCGGTTAGAGAGAACTGCGGGGAAATGCCCCTTTTTTTTTACCCCCACAATCCATTTCCTTTCCCTGCTACATGAACTTAGGATCGCGCTCCAAGCAGCCAGCGTAACACTGGGGTCCTCCACAGCCCCCGGGTTCCAGCGTGAGAGAAAGGCATCTACTGCAGTACAGAGGAAAATGTAGCCCGAGGCAATGTTACATTATCTCCATCAGAGAGCCTATTCGGCTGCATAGCGAGCGAAGGGTTAAAAACTTTGTCAGGAGAAATGAGGCTCGCACGTCCTCAATAATTCCTCATTCTGAAACAGGTCCCATCCGACTGTTAGTACAGTACCCATGTTCCTTTTCGAGGTCCCAGACCCAAAATGACTCAATAGTAATCCACTAGGGGGTACAATTTAATATTTATGTTGTAACTGAGCAAAAAAAAAGTATGCTCTTTTTAGTGTCTAAATATTATTTTTTTCCCCAGTCATGCCTTTCACACACAAGCGTATAGGCGCATAAAAGCATAATTTATCGCTTTAAACATGTATAATGCAACTGTATTCATTATTAATGGTAAATTTATATTTGCAGTAATTACAGAGCTGGGCCTATCAGGGAGAGTATTTAAGGGGATGCTCAGCTAGTGGAGGTAAATGTGTATGCCTGTGCTCTCCTAATGAGAGCAGGGTCACTAACAGGCCATGAGGGGAGACCCTAGTGACATCCGCCTTTGCCATGGCAACCACTGCCACTTAGGTGACAATAAGTGACTCAGCACAAACAAATTTGTTCATCCAAACCACTGCAATGCAAAATGTATGCAATCTATGTTCAAGAGATATTTCTGCTACACTTAACATGTCAGATCTTTTGTGAATTGTTAAAATATGGGATGAATATCATATTTTAAAATTAAAATAAGCAAAAAGCTTTGAAAGGTTGAAACTCAGTGTTTGAAAGCTTAAATCTAATAAAAATGGTTTTGCAAGACTGAAACTAGGTTGTAAAAAATTCATATCTCTGCAAACTTTACCTTCTTTGTAGCTGCAGTGCTCTATTTACACCGTTTCTCCGACACATTTCCAAAGGTTCAAATTTGTCACTGCTCTCCCAGTGTACTAGTTTGTTTTCAAAGTTCGAAATCTTGTTAATCAAGATCTAAAAACTGAAGCGCATATGTTGGAGGAAAAAAAAAGTTTTGACATGTTGAAATTCTATTTGAAACAAATCTATTTTGAAACTTTTTTGGTTATACATTCGCAATCGTATTGTACTCTATACTGTGATAAAAATTAAAATTATTGACTGTTATTTCCTGTCTCATGGGATATTGTTACAGAAAAATGAAACATTTTTGCGGTAAAAGAGGAATGTAGGAGTCGGTTTAAACACTGAACTATCAAGCTGATGGAGTGAAAAACTGCTGCTGTTGATACTGCTGCCTCACCACCTGCATCATACAGTATAACACTGCCAGCATCGTTATGATATCATGAGCCTGTGATGACTGTGCATCTGGAATATTCTCCTGCCTGACAGCCCCACAGTCAAGCATTCACGGCTGCCACCACCTCCTCCCCAGGCCTAAGGCTTGGATATCGGAGGTAGCGGCCTAGAACTCGCTACCCACTCCTGTCTGAGACTGATCCTGGATCAGAAATCAGTTTGTGATGACTCTACAGCCAGAAGGGCTGCATCTGTTCTCCAGCAGTCCCGCCCGAAGCACAAAAATCCACTGCTTTCATGGGTCACAGCGAGCCCTGCCATATGGGTCCGAACCTCCTTGGCACAGCACTCTTGCTGGCACATCTCTGAGAGAGGGCCTGGTCCAGCTCGATGTGCTCAGATGAAGGTCTGTTTCGTGCCTGACATTTAGACTGGTGCCTGGGCCTGTGGCATAGCCTCTGAACTCACCCTGTTCTCAGTCACTGCACATAGCACATGCTGCATGAGGGTAATTCCAATCACAAGCTACATATCAGTGCGCGTAAACTTGCACACTGACACTCAGGCATACGTGCACACATAGCAACTGTCAACACGCAAGCAAACACACTCATGTTCAGACTTGAACACTCAGACTGCATGCACAATTTGGCACGCATGTTCACAAGCAAGCCATGCAAATTCATGAACATACACATACACACGTTCTTGATTTTCCCATCTGAAAATCCTTCTTAAACCAGCATAAGCTGGTCAAGCTGGTATGAAATGTGTTTTTAACACTTTTAGATGGTCGACCAGCTGCTCACCAGCTTACTGTTCCAGCTTAACTAGCTTTGTCTAGCTATAGAGCGGCTTTGACCAGTCTTACTGTATTAGGAATTCAGCTGGTCTTCACTGAAATTTTCAGTAGGTTTGCACATCCAAACACAGAAGTCGACAAACACTGGTGTGATGTATAAACAACAAACTGAAATGAAATGACCAAAGGGCCTAATCTTTAATCAAACTGGACAATTTAAAAAATCTTTTACTTTCCTCACTGCGTACCCTGTGAACCTGTAAGACATCTGTTTAATCAGTGGAAGGAGTCTTTAAACTTACAGTTGACTCCTAACCCCATTGAGAGTGCAAGGCATTGTCACAAACCAGCGCATTGCAAATCCACCCAAGCGCAAGTGAAGGGACACATTCCTTAAGCCTCTCACGCTGCGTATAATGCACATTAAAAATGTACCGTCCTGTCAGGATCCCAAACAGCACGATGTCCAGGCCCAGGAAGGGTTCACAAAGTGGGATCGCACTTTAGGGAATAAGGGATAGGGCAGGGAGAAGGATAGTGGGGATGTGTCTGTCCCAAAGAAGAGCTCAGCACTCATATGAAGCCAGCCTCTCACACTCTTAACTTTTCCTGACACTTAATGGGGGACGATTCCCTGTTGGTCCCTTTATTTATATTAAAGATGTCATTCAGGATTGGTGTCTTAATTGATTTCATTTTTTCCCTCATCAAGAATTCAAACCCTATGGCTTTCTATATTAATAAGCAGAAATTCTGGAATGATCATCATGAATTTCGAGGGGAGACATCTTGAGATTTTGGCAGCATACTGTTTACTTTGACTGCTATGGTTCCGCTGTGTTATTGTATAAACATTTTTTAAAATCATGGTTCATTATCCTCTCATTTATTCAACGGTGCCATGATTATTATTCCTTTTTTTATCACGAGCTGTCACTTTGTGCTCGCAGAACGTTTTTGATAGGACAGTAATGGGGTATTAAAAGAAAAATATGCCCAACCATTATTTCGTCCCAGGGGGTTCGCATTGTTTGCTGGTATATCGCGAAGACGGAGATGCCCGCACTTACATGTGTCACGCATTTCCACATCTTTTCTGTCTAGAGAATTGTCAACCATGCTGCCATGGCACATGGCGTGAAAATGTATCGCAACAAGTGTTCTGAAGTGACTATCACAATTGCAGTCATGCTAACCTGTTTTTGCCGCTAGCTCATGGAACACAGAAGCTATAGCAATCATCTTGGAATTAATTGTATGTATGATGTCATGAATGTAAGACTCATTTCAGCAAGATTCATTTTATGGCATGATGACACATTTAGCCTAATGTATGGCTGCCTGCGTGTGTCATGCAGGATTCTTTTGTCTTAGCTGTGACACATGCAAAGAAATTTCACAAATTGTCCCAAAATGACATAATTTTTTGCGAATTCAGTGTAACAACAGCATTTAAACAAACACATGCTTACATGCAAGTATGCAGCCATGTACATATACACAGAGAGAAAAGAGAAAAAAATGTGAGAGAGAGGGAGAGTGAGAGAGAGAGAGAGAGAGAGAGAGGCAGGCTTAGAAATTCCAATTTCTAAAAAACAGATGATAGTAATTGTCAGTAGAACTTCAAGTAATTTCTGGATACATATTTTGGAGCACCAACCCTGCCTTGGAAGTGGTAAATTCCCTTTTAACTACTTATTTCTTGCACAGTGGTGTGATCAGGGAAAGAGGACTTTTAATGTAGTTTTTAATGCAGTAAATACTGCAGACTGTTTTCTTTCTCTATGGACACCTGTTTACCAACTGTTTACATAGTTTCAAAACTCACCAGGAAGGTCAGTAGTCTCTTGGACTTTGTGACTTGCACCCTAATACCCAAAAGCATACCCAAATCATCATATATTAGCAGTCTGTACTACTAGTGCTAGAGGAGTTTAGGGTTTTGTCTTTTCTTGCTTATCAATAATACATGGCACAAGCACCCTATACTCCCCTGAAATGTTACATGTATATTTTGGTATTTTGTAATGGGAGCACCACACTCATGTATTTTGCAAGCATACAAAGACATTTCAGTGTTTTCCCTACATTCATTTAGCGCAGCGCCACTGCTGAAATTTCACATAATCATTAATATCAATATCAATTAATATCAATGATGTTTACTCGCACTGTGTCAGCGCAACAACACACAACGTTATTTTAGACTTGTTTTGAGTCATCAATGAGCGCATCAAATCCTATCGGACCCTCGTAGGACATCAACGTAACAGGTAACGTTCAAGCTTATACACGGTCTATATAGCGAGTAGAGCAGGTATTATAACAAGAACGTAACAGCGTAGCTCCTTAGGGCAGTTAGCAGGAAGAGAAAGTGACGGTGATAGCGAACGGAGCAGCAGCGATTCATAAAGATTAGCAGTAAGTTGACAGAAAATGTACAGTTTGTCAGTTAATAAATACTCGCAAGACCTCAACAAACCATACCAAACAACGGACATTGCAGTGAGTGAAGGGCTTATTGACTAACTTTAATTAGAGCATCCTCCTGGCTGGTGTGGATCACAATATAATGGATAATGTTCGCCGTCCGGAGACGGGGCATAGAAATGCAACGGTTACGATTGATCTGACTCCATAAAGTAATTAGAATACCAAAATTAGTGGTATCCTGGTAAAATATCTGACTCCAAAATAGAATTAGAATAGGTAGTTTTGGAACAGCATGCGCGAATTTCGAGACAAATCTGCCATCAGATATGGCAGCGCAAGCCATCATTTCTCAGTAAATACGTCCCCAGGGTTAATTAAACGCAACTGTCCTAGAATCAATTTGACGATAAATCCATTGGATAGAAGAGATTACCATGATAGCAGCATCAAGGCCTAAACAAAATAGCACTGAGCATGAACGTATCACGAACCCGGATTTATGTACACTTATAAGGGCCCCTTATAGAGAGGAACCCGGTACCGGCTTATAAATAAAATATACGCCCAAGGGTACGTTGAATAGCTAGATCCCAAGGACTGGTATTACACAAACCCTTAAGGGGTAGGACGTAATCTCAAATCTAACTTAGAAGTATCGTTACCTACACATGTCTTGGTAGGAGTTCCCCCTTAGATCTCGGTTGCAACAAAGCTAGAATATACGAGTGTTACAAATCAAGGAAAATCACGCAAGCTGAAAAAGGAATAACAATAATTTAATTACCAGGTAGGCACAACTTGGATCAAACAAATCAACGCTAAGCCAATTACCAGTTGCCCATAATTTACAAGGTTTTAGAATATTTTCATACCTGGGAAAGATGAATAGCCACGCGGAGCTGAAGTCGCCCCACGTGGTCGGGGAGAACTCAGATGCCCCCTCGCTCCGGAACAAGGTAACATGTGACTTCCCCCACTTACCTACGCGCGTCAGATGTTGACAAAGAAGAGACAGGAAAAGAGGAGCCCTTCCGGTTGGGATCTTCTACCTTTAAAGATTTCACCACGCCTCCGAACAAGGTAGAGGAAGGGGTGGCCGAATCAGAGTTTTACTGGCTTAGGAGATAAGATTAATTTGCATAGAGAGGAGACTCGGTAGTCGCCCGAATGAATATTACAAACAAGATGAACCATAATTCCAAGGGAAATGAAACATATTCCATTCAACTCCTTGGACTCCCATGAGAATAAAGAGACCAAACATGATAGGAATATGTGCTAAAATGATGCAGTTGTCATGGAAAAGCCTTAAAATGGAATATTATAGCCCCAATTGTGTTATCAATATTTTAGAGGTTACTTTCTAGGATATTGGACATAAAAATATTATGAATTTGACAGAGATTTAGATTGTTTTAGGCAGATTAATATAACAAGGCTTAAATTTCAGTAGGGACCGTATAACTCTGAGGAACGCTGGGCAGCCTGGACATAATGGCTCCGGCTTCCTGCTGTGAACAGAACAAAGGAAGTTTGCAGGCAGGCAACAGAGCATCCAGGTTGTAAAAGCTTACTGTTAGACCAACCAAACACCCAAATATTACACACGGAATGAGCATGTGTTCCAATAATATGATTTTTGACATATGTGGTGAGCTAAAGCAAACTTTCAGGTTCTACAAACTACATCTTCTCAAGCCAACAGTCATATGCCATATTAGTTGTGGCATGCCCTCAGATGTCAGGAAGGCCTTCAGTGATCACCCTTTCCTGCATAACTGCTCTTAAACTGTTTGATTGTTAATCAAACCTGATCGCAAACAGTTTATTGATTGAACAGCTACCTCCAATGCATGATAAGGAATGCTAATGACAGAGCGGATACTTATTGCCTATGTTGATATAATTGATGTAATCAATGATCTGCAAAAAATCTAAACCTTTCGCTGACTTCACAGCAGTTATTTTCGTTATCACTCAGCTGTACATTGTACCTAACAATGCACTTTAGCTGTCACTACAGTCAGACTATAGAACGGATTCTCATGGCTTATTGCTCAATGAACATGGCAAACTAATTTACGCAAATCCACAAATTATAAAGACGTAGGTAATATTTTTTGATATTTTCCATAGTCATTGATGTGCGAAAGTAAATGCTGTATATTTTCGTAGTGCAATGTATAACAAGGCTCAGATTCTCGTCGGTTCCATCAATCAGTCTGAGCAACTTCTAATCAGGGAGGTAAACTGCGAGAGGTGTCAGTCATTAAGAAGTGAAAGGTGAGGTTATTGCTGGCCCTGTGTTTCTGCCGACGGACCGTCACTGCATATTAGCCGTATTTGTACCCTTAAATCTGTTTATACCACCACATTTATACTGTTAAAGCAGTTTATACTACTACACTTGCCATATTTATACTTTTTATATCTTTGCCACTGTAGATATATTTTAGCTTGTATATATTAATTTTCCCACATGTTGATAGTTAAATGATATTTCAATTTTCAGATGAGTCTGTTAAATTGGGCGGTTAGGAAGAGAAAGTAGTTTGGTGACCATGGAGGAGCTGAAGTTAGTAAAGTAAATTATGGACGCAAACCAGTGTTTTGCACCATGCACATACGCAGTTGATGCAGAGCAACGTAATGAAGTTCGGCTTTCCTACACTGTTATAAACTGACTCAATTTAACAGTTAAACTAACTCATTGTCTCCTTGCTATTTTAACTGTAAGAGTCCAGTGCGCAATTTACTGTGGTTAATATGGATGGAACTCTGTTGTAAATTAATTGTAAAATGACAGTTGAAATAACTGACAAAAATGTGCAGGTTTATAACAGTGTTTGCGGAAATTGAAAATGGCGCGGTGCCATTTACACAATATTTTTTTTTTTGTCTTCCTCACTGATCCCAGTTGGAGCAACACGCTGTAGCCTATCATCCTGTTATTCATTGCGTCAGGGCAAAGACAGACTAAATGAAGACAAGTAGGTATGTGCACTCAGAATGAAGTTGTTCCGATCTTTATACACAAAGCAAACATATAAATTCAATTCGTACATGTATACAATGGATATAATCTGTTATGCGCATATGGCGGATATAATGCGTGCAATGCGTTTTATGCGTGCAACGGATTTTGTCCGTTTTATGCATATAGCGGATTCCGCTTACAGTATAACAAACAAAATCAGCTGGTCCAATTGAATCCGTTATACGCGACTGTTACTGAATGTGAATATAAGTATTATGTTTTATAAAGACGTAGGTCAACGTTTGTTGTGTTGCGGGGAGGTTAGCGGTATGAGGGAATGATTTATTTATTTATTTATTTATTTTTATGGGAGCGACATTCCCTACTGGCTTCGATAAATCTCTTCAGCTCAATTCAAAGTGACTGACAGGCTAGTATGGAAATTACTGATGGTAACAGCCTTCCTATATCTATTGCAACGTTAAGTCCGATCAAAAACGAAGTGTAATTCATAGTTTATTGATGCAGTTTGCTAGCTTGCAGACACTCAGGAATCTGGCTAGTTAGCTCGCCGTGACGCACTCTGACCACTTCAGTTGTGAATGTCAGTGAGTGATTTGACGTTTGAATTAATACTGTCGATCTAACTGTGACTAGGCCCACTCTTTTGTTAATAAGGTAAGCTGCTCTTGAATATAAGATTAAAATGTAGATTAGGCCAACAACATTAACGATGTTGGTATTCCCCCAGCTACCTTGTGGATGAATGTTTTCCAAATAAAAAGTCATATTCTGATAGTAGGTTAATAAACACTAATCTGATTTTAAGATGAGTGTCAAACTGGTTAAAGTGAAAGGCAAACGGTGACCAAGGAGGAGCTAAGGTTAGTGAAGGAAATTAGGTCAGGCGACGTCAAATTGGCTTCAATAAATTTCTGTGTTAAGCCCCCATTTTGCGAGTATCTTTTGTTACAAAAGAAAAGTTTACAATCAATGCAAAAATAGTACTTTGTGACTAGTTCAAGTTCAAGTTCAACTACGGTCATGCTTTATAATCAGCATCTAGTGTCAGCAGATAACTTGAATCTGTTGATTGTTTGGTAAATTGTAATTTGCCCAGAAAACTCACCAGAAGTCCCCATTTAAAGTGCAATTTAAAAAAATTTTCTTTTGGGGGAGAATTCCTTGGACAAAGCCCCCACCCCCCATTGCTAGGTTACAGATAACACCGCTGCTACAAAAATTTCAAGGGGAAACACTGCATTTGTCTAAAAGATAGAAGGTACAAGGTTTTGCAAAATTGTGGTGTCCTGAGTTTTTTTGACAAAGCACAAATCATCATCAACCAATAAGGCTGAGCCAAAAGCAAGAAATTTTAAGCATGACAAAGTTTTTTGGAGTTCTCCTAAAGCAGAATGCCAGTTCACCGAAAGCAATGAAGAATTGCTCAAGCATATATGACATACAGCGGGGAAAATAATAAAAATAAGTATCAAACGCGTCAACATTTTTCTCAGCAAATATATTTCTAATGGGGCTATTGACATGAAATTTTCACCAGATGTCAGAAACAACCCAAATAATCCACACATACAAAGAAATCAAAACAAATAAGTCCATAAATTAAGTTATGTGCAATAATGTGGAATGACACAGGGCATAAGTATGAAACACATGAAGAAAAGGAGGTGCAAAAAGGCATGGAAAGCCAAGAAACCAGCTGAAATCTGTCAGTATATTGAAAACAACCCTGCCCCCCATCAGGACAAATTAATATCAGCTGGTTTAGTCCTAATTGATGGCCAATAAAAAGGTTTCTCATTATAAAGGTGTCACGCAAGCAGCATCTCTTGATAGGTAAAAGCAAAGAGCTCTCTCAAGACCTCTGCAACCTAATTGTTGCAAAACATTTGTTAAAATAAGTGTTTGTTCCGCTTTGATCCTGGCAACATACGAAAAAAATTAGGACAGTAAACTGCATTGCCGGGCCTAAAAAGCTTGAACACAATTTTTTGTTTTTTTTTTTTAACCAGTTTTAGCTTTGGTCACGTTGTGCATTTTTTGTGCCACTGTAATCTAGTGCAATGTTACAACATTTATTTTTGACCAGAGCTGCACTAGTTTTTGACCATTTCTTTCAAAAAACAACCTGGAATTTAGATTCATTTGACAACAATACGTTTCCACAGTGTGATGGTCGGTCGCAGATGCCTCAAAGCCCAGTGAAGTTGGCAGTGCTTCTGGACACTGCTAACATAAGACTTCCTTTTGCGCAGTGAAGTTTTGGCTGGCATTTTCTCATGTGGGTCAGCATGGTGGCACAGTGGGTAGCGGTCTGTGTGAATTCCGGGCTGGGACATTCATCTTCTCCCTACAGGTGCTGGTCAACGAATTAGAATAATTTGAAATAGCGCAATCGTTAAATTTTCTTGATGCATTTTTTGTGCAGAAAGCAAATCAGGTGTTCACCGCGCCTGTCCTACCTATTAGAGTAATCACAGAACTCGCTACCTGTAAAAAACGGTTTCTCAATTATTCTAATTCAACAAAACAACAGCGTCACAGTTAAATGGCCTAAATGGGCCTTTTGGAAAGCTCAGCTGAGCAAATTTTTATAGGTAGCGAGTTCTGTGATTACTCTAACAAGTAGGACAGGCGCGGTGAACACCTGATTTTGCTTTCTGCACAAAAAATGCATTAGTGCAATCGTTAAATTTTTTTATTTCAAATTCTTCTAGTTCGTTGACCAGCACCTGCATATTTGCGTGGGTTTCTTCTGGGCGCTCTGGTTTTCTTCCACAGTTCAAAGACATGTTAGGCGAAGTGGAGGCTCTAAATGACCTGTTAAGTATGAGTGTGTGATGAATGGAGTGCATGCCCTGAGATAGATTGGCGAGCTGTCCAGGATGAGTCCTTGCCTTTTGACTATAGTCAGCTGGGATAGGTTCCAGTTCCCCAACAACCCTAATAAGAAAAAAGCGGTCTCAAAAATGGATGGATGGGTGGATTTATCATGTATTGTACTACTACATTAAGGTTTGCAGAGTAATCCTGAGCCCATAGACAAATTACGGTACTTGGTGCAGATCAATTGGTGTCCAACTTAGGCTTGAACCTTTGCCCTTTGTTATTATTAATCATTTTTTTGTTTTTGATTTTTTTCCCCTCTCTGATCACAGCTAGACTATTTAGGCCATTAAAAGCAACCTGCTCCAATACACTCAGGAGGAAGATACCGAGGCACGTGATTCCTTTGACTCAGGTGACGACTAGTCCTCACTTTACACTATGCAGTTGCACTGCCGTCGGAGGATCACTTTGTCAGCGTATAATTTTTCTCAGCTACGTGCTCTCGGCCAACAAGAAGTGGTCGATAGAGAGTTTCAAACTAATGAACTTTAACCGCCAAAACCCCAATCCCCGGCTAAGCTACACCAATTGTTGTCTCACCAATGCCCGGTAATGGCGTGATTGGGATTTGAGCACCCAACCATAGGGCTCACTGAAAAACATCTTAGCTGTGAATATGTACTATAGTGGATGACACATCCAAACCCCTCCTTGTCTTTCTTTAAAGAGCATTATTTTGAAATCTTTCAATAATGTTCTCAGGCATTTGTGGGAAAATTGGCAATCCTTGGCACATCTTTGCTCCTGAAGCACTAGGCCTTTCCTGGATACTGATTTTGTGCCAAATTATGATTATAATCAATTGCTGACATTAGCCGTTTCAAATCACACCATTCTTGAAATTTTTTGCCTCATTACTAGTCCTAACTGCTCCCATTCCAACCTTTTTTGGAATGTGTTGCAGGCCTAAATGATGAGCAATGGGTATATATTTACAAATAAAACGGTGCTGATCAGATCAAACATGAAATATCTTATCTTCCTGTTCACTGTAATGAAATAGAAGTCCAAGTTAACTTAAAAATCTTTGCTTTCTGTTTTATTGTGTATTATCCATACGGTCTCTTCTTTACTCTGAGCTGAGGTTGAATTATTACCCCGCCCCACCCAAAGGGTGAGGGAAAGGGGATCGTCTTTGGTTCGGTTTGTTTCTGAGTTTGTGTGTTTGTTTGTTTGTTTGTTTATTAGTACTATAGCGGCAAAACGAATGGGCACATTCACCCCAAATTCGGTTTAGGGATTGCCACTGACCCAGCATAGATTCCTATTGAATTTCGTACAAATAGGTGAAAGTATGCGCGAGGGGCGGGGTTTGTCATGCCTAGCACCACTTGTTTTATTTTAGTATTATTAGTATTATTACAGCATCGTAGTAGAAGAAGAAAAATCTGAGGATGAAAGAAGGTTAACAAAGAAAAACATAATTTCGATCCTCAACTTTTCTTTATTTTGTAGCTCTTATGCACTGGCATATCACATCACTTGGATTCTTCCTGCATCACAGCATCACTGAAGAATGATGTATAGTCTCAGTTAAGGAGTTGAACAGTTCTTGAACTTTGTTGTTTTTTTCAAATTGAACAATTGGGGTAGTAAATATTCCTGCTGTGGACCTATTAAAAATCTGATTTATAGCTGTTAAGTGTCATCTAACGTGTTAACCAGGTGCTCACGTGTTATTGCATGAAACTCTACCTGGGTTTAAATCAAAAGAAGACAATCCAGGACGCGCACAATTAAATTCCCAGATTGCAATGTGAATGTGTGTGGGTGAGGGACATTTGTCATACATTTAAAAGAGACCATAATCTCACGAGCGTTTCCAAACTATCCTCCACTTCCTGTCGTTTTTTTCCCCCCTCATGTCCTGTGTGGATTCCCATGGTTTACTGGCATTTCCTGTTTCTGGCTGCGGACTGAAGGGAATAAATCCTGGAGTTCTGGCAGGTTCCGTGGAGCATCCTGGACACTGTAGCGGCTATTGACAACTGAGCACTGTCAGGGGATATTAAAGTCCTGCACCGGGCCCACTTACGTTATTATTTCATGGATGTGTCGGTAATCAGCTCCATTCCCCAACAATGTGGTCCCTGCCAACATATGTCCATTGTATTTAATAGTTCAGTGACAACAGATGAATGTTGCTAAGCTCCGAAAAGTAAACCTCACCCAAATACCTCAGCAAACGGCCTTTACAGACATCCACTGAGGCGATGTGGAATTTACTTGTTTGGAGCTGGCAGTAATTGCTTCCAGACGTGGGCTACCTCCGCATGTCCCGGGTCCGGCCAGTCTCTCCCTGCAGCGCTGCTGGCCAACAAAATATCTCCTTACCAAGTGCGGTTTTCTACTGTTGCCGAAGCTCTTCGCTCCTTGTCAAACACCCCATTCAAAACCACAGTCATTTGTTTTCATGTTATCTGCGCCTGAGAGAATTCAACAGCTTTGTAACTTTTTTGGAGTAATGTCAACAATATTCTAACCAGCTCCCACTCAGTAACCCTCAACCATCTCGCTACACCACATCCCAGTTTCATCTGACCTTATCACTATTCTGCAAGAGCTTGTTTTCTGATAGAATTGTAATGTTTTCGAGCATAATCATGTCATTGCCTGCTTAAATATCACAGCTCATATTCTAAAATAAAGAATCTTGAATTTATTATTTTTCTTATTCCCCATTCCCAAACACATCCCAATGTATGTTTTTTTTATCTCACGATAAAATCAACTAATAAGTGATTTTTTAATATTAAAGAAACTATACAAATGAGCATCCACACTTCCATCATACGTTTTATCTTAATTTCGACACTTTCGGCGAAATGCCTGCTTTTATTTTTTCTTTCTTTATTGGATTGTGAAATAAAGACTGACTTGTAATTTGGCTAGTTAGGAACATTCTGATTTCAAACATGAAGATGATTTTTATTATACACAAAATACAAAGTACAGCACTGAGAATGTACTGACAGCAATCCAAACTGAAGAAAGGAGACGACGCCTGCACACTTACTCCAAGCCACCGAAGAAAACTTTATTGGTTTTAAAATGACAACGTTTCGATCCGACTTGGACCTTCGTCTGGTCGGCATTCTCAAAAAGGGGGTACACACCCATAATTATATACTGTCCCCACCAATAGGCTGACATGATTAATTATAACCTCCAATAAGGCAGGAGAATAAAAATTCAAACATATAACACAAAAGGAGCAAATAGATATAGATACAAAAAAAAAAAAAAAAACAATAAACAATTATAGCAGTAAAGCCGTCCACACTGCACAATGTTCAAAATCGGTCACACCACTCACAATCACGTGCACACAAGTAAACACACACACACACAGGTGCACTTCAACCCTTGCATAAATATCCAAAAAAAAAAAAATCTACGCCAAAAGTGACCTTGTGGAGAGGCAATGACAATAGATATACTGTATCTCTTAACATTCTATGATGCGATTCCCAAACCAAGACTTCCTGGGACTCTATTTGCACCTCAGTGTCAGTCTCTGCTGGAGACTTGACCTTTTCGTTGGGGCCTTCCAAAACTTCTCTGGCTGAGCCAACGAATGATTGTGGAGGAAGTAAACTTGGACACATGCACAGTGGAAGGAGAGAATCACTCATTTGCAAGCCATATTCGTCATCCTTTAACACACAGGCCTGCAGACACAGATCAATTTTAATAAGGTTGTATTCCTCTGCACTTTGAAAGCTGTGGCCCTGTCCCCTGACAAATGAGAACATAGCCAACGCATGAGATTAAGCTGTAAGTGATCCCATATAAATCCTTCAGTTCACACTCACAATTGCTGAGGACACATTTCCCCTCTCCGATGTCTTATACTCTCTCCAACAGCTTAAAAATGTATTAATTGGACAGTCTTGGCATTTCAGGACATGATGTCTTTCTTAAATGCCACAGGTGCCTAAAATGGTGGTGCCCAGACCCTCTTGGCAGTCAACTGTCAGTGCGTCAGATTCTCAAATGTTTTTTCTGACTCTGAGATTTTCCCTGTAAGCTGAGCCTGGGGTGCT
Organism: Gymnothorax reevesii; assembly: GCA_029721435.1. Taxonomy (NCBI): domain Eukaryota; kingdom Metazoa; phylum Chordata; class Actinopteri; order Anguilliformes; family Muraenidae; genus Gymnothorax; species Gymnothorax reevesii. The sequence goes on from CM056582.1 coordinate 73,745,888, forward strand.
GTACAATGGTCTGGTCTCACCGTGGTGGCCCTGGGTGGTCCCATTTCATTTCCCTGCAGATGCCTTTACCTTGTCAGGTCCTATGAATATCCAGCCGGAGATGTTCTGGGTTGCCAGTGCTTAGGACTGGATAAGAACAAAGAGGGTGAAGTTTGCTTCCCTTGTTCACTATCTTAATGAGTGAGTCAGTTTATACACCGGGGTACCAGGACTACAGCAGTGATACAAAAAAAAGCACTAGCTCACACACCATCTGAATCTACCCCCCATAACCCTCCCTTCCCCTTATTATAGAGCTTAATAACAGCAGGCAGAGTATTAATATGTAAGAGATCAAGAGATTATTGATTGGAATCACTTGCCTAATATCCCCTGTCTGTCATGTAGTTCTGTGGGCCTTTCATGATTTTTTTTTTTTGTACATGTCATTGCATTTAAATATTCATGGTGCTGCTGCTTTGTGGCCCTACCACTGAATTTCTAATTAAACTGTCAAAAGAAATACAATATGCCCTTAAGCTCTATTATCATAGGGGTCAGCCAAAACAGCACTGGCCTGATCGGGCCTTGGGCGTAATTAATGGTAAGCATCCTCTGTTTACCTTGCTTCGTACCTGTGGCCTAAAGGAGGCTGAACCGAGACTCGGAGCTCTCCAGCAAGCCTTTGAAGAATCCCAGATGCCGCCTTAAATCACTATGATTGGGTGCAGAAATTGGAGAGCCGCGCTAGTGTAACAACATAATCAGCAATTATAGTGGAGGAAATGGAGAGAAGAAGGAATTTTTATCTCATTATGAAAGAGCCAAGTAGAAAGGGTTATCCACCTCCTACCCACCACCCCCTCTCTTTTTTTAACATACATCCCCTGTCGCTGCCTTTTTTTTTCTCGGTTCTTTTGAATTCAAATGATTTTGCTTTAAAAGGTAAAGGGGGTTGAGGATCTCGAAATTGAATTCAGAAACAGCGAGAGAGATGAAATTAGCAGTTGAAATATGAATGACATTTGCTCCAGAAAGTTGTAATGGAAGAGAGGGGTCCGGGTTTATCATTGCTCTGTCAGTTTATTTCCTGCCATTACGGATGCCTTGATCTTCTGTCAAATTATGGGCGTTAATTTTTCCCCCATTTCTTTCTTTTTTTTTTTTACAAGGCCCGTTAGTGAGCTACTTTAATGAAGAGCAAAAACGAAAAAAGGATCCTCCCGTCAAAATAGCCCACCGGAAGCAAACTTAAACAGGATCGTTCCCGGACAATTTATTTCTCTCATGACTCTTTATCCCATGCATGTATTATGGCGTGAGTTTAATTCGGCTTTTTATGTGACTTGATAATGTTCTTTTTTAGAGGACTCTTAATGCCCTCAAAATTTGTAGAATATCACAATAAATCAGGAACATGCCCATCTAATGACAATTTATTCCACCCATTATTTTTTTATTCTCTGACCACATTATGGCACCTAGTTAAATACCTTTCTTTGTGACCTTTATGGGCGCATTTTAAAAGTTAATTCTTTGAAAAGTTGATATGTGAGGGCTTTAGTTACAGTACTTTAGTCATGTCATACTTTATGAACTGAGATCAGGGTAGTGTGGCAAAGTTTCATTTCAACAGCACAGTTTTATTATGGATATGATGTTACGCTCAGACAAACTACCCAAAGGGTTTTCCTGACGCCTGTCATTATATGTTGGGATAAAGTCCAGCCCCCTCTCCCATCTCTCATCATCGTACATGGATGGATGGAGGGATGGATGGATTGGATGGATGGAGGGATGGATGGATATTACTCTGCCTCCACAACATCAACTCATTCAGTTTTACATTTATAAAATGTGTCCATTGAATAAATGTTGTCTAAATGTTGATGATTGAGACGTTGATGACTGATATGCTAAACCTAGGAAAAAAATAATGCTGCCATGTCACAGAGCCAATATTGAAGTCCACAAGGCCATTATTTGTGTTGGTTTGAACGTTTTGCATGGTTTTATTTTTGATGAGGTAAAGAACAGAGCATAGGAGGAGGTTGCTGGGACAGGGTAGTGGAGGTTGTTTGTAATTCAACATACTTTATATGAGCTTATCGAAAATAATAGCCTGAAATTAACTGACAGAATAAAACAAAACTTAAGCAAAACTTTCCCCTCCAGTTGGACTTTTTAGAGTAGATGTCAATTATGTTTTAGCCTCGTTGGAATGTAATAAATATCGGTGATCTGCGGTGCTTTTTTGGGAAACTCTAATGAAAGCTGTTTTCTGTCAAAACATTGCTTATTTAACAAATAAATAGCTATGCAGCAAGATTTTCCCCTACACTGCATGTAAAAACAAGAGGAAGTCAAATGACCCTGTAAATGAATCTCAGTGCAAAAAACAGCAACTCTGACAGTGGTCACCACATGTATCTCCAATTCCAGAAATTTCTGGTTATAAATCATCCAAATATTCATTGTTCCAGGCTGCCCTTGCCTTACCCTGAAATATAGGTTTCTCATGCGCTGACACCATGCCATGGTGTCTAAAATAAGTGGGATTCTAGACTGTGTCTTGGGTTATAAGCTGGAGGTACTTATTCCAAATAGGCCGTGTATGTGTGCCAGTTGTGTACTGATGAGAACATAAATCATAAACAAGCGGAGGGAAGAGGTTCTATTTCAGATATATTATGCACATTGCAGCAGATTTGGTTTACAGTTTAAAAATTAAAGGGAGCGAGAAAAGAAACCATAGATCACTGATGTTTTAAGTGCCCCAAATGACCTGATTCAGGAGCACTTCATAAGATGTCAGAAAAAAAAAAATTCTAAAGGTGATAAGCGATGGCTCGAATTGAATTAGATTCCCTTTATATGTCCATTATTTGGTGACAAATTGGATTTATATAATTTACTGAATTTGGCGAGAGAAATAGATTTTCGAGTAGTTTTAATTCTCCAGAGAAGCTTAAGCTTCGCTTCGGAACTAATGACATCACTCACTTTCTGAGGTTGCAGGTCTCTATGTGTGAATGACAGCAGAGTAATGGTAATAGCTACTGGAAAACTTCGCAAAGAATTCAGTTACTCCATACTCTGGCCTCATTTAGGCATTTGTCTGATTAACATATTATTCCAGCGAGCCATGCAATATTCTGGTTTTAATTTCATTCAAAGGACCAATTCTCACCACAGAGCCCAGATAATGCCGTTTTAAATAGATTAAAAACCGCAGTGGATCATGGGCCTTCTATTTTGTTAGTCACCAGGATGAGGTGCCCTCTCAGTGGATTCAGAGTAACAATAACAACACAGGTTATAGCCACTCGCAGTGAACATCTACACATCGCAGCACTGATGAACTCAATAAGAAAGGAAAGCAGCTTACTTATCGATTACGGTTTGCAAGGAGCTAAGCGGGAGGTTTGCAAATGGGCAGGAAGTGATGGAAGTGAGAAGGTTATTGATCGGTATGCATCACACTGTTGGCAAACGCTTGTTAATAGGGAAGCACAATAACATGTTGATATCTCTCTATGGCGTTTATCTGCTGCAAATCCCGGCTCTTATTTTTGGGTGTCCTAACAATGGCAAGCTGGCAGTACTCGTTGGTTCACATAAGTCCTGCCCAGATAGTTTTACTCAATTTGAATCCACTCCTAAATTGTACTGCAAAAATACTGCACACTGGTACAAGCCTCGAGTTTAGCTTAAAGAAGTGTCAGTTCTCACTCAAGTGCATCCAAGTCACAAACACAGATGGCATTCACCCTTATCTGTCCTGACATTAGGAGGGATCTCCTGTGGGAGCTTACTTCCACTGCTCTCTCTATTAATAAAAACCCAGGGCGGATTTTGCATGAACAAGTGAGGATAGCATCAGTGTTCACCCTACTAAGGAATATACTGTAGCTGATGGTCCCTGGAATTCAGGCCAGCTGTTAGCATAGCGAAGCCACTTCCAGGACTTCGCTTTACTGCGTATCCAGACATTAAAAAGAATATCGGATTTCCTAGACTTCTTTGAGGATACACTCCCTTTGAGAGAAAGTTCTTTTGAGCATATCCAAAGTAGTTCTTTTTTTCCTTCCTTTTTACATTTAAATATGGATACCGCTTCTCCATAAATTAATTCTGTATATATGGGTATGAATATATGCGGAAATTATAGGAAGTGTTCTCCGGATACAACGCAAGCATTCTGCGCACCTAAGATAGAACATGACTTATTTCCACAGTAATTTAATAGGAGCTATTATATTATGAATGTGATTTGGATTTAAAAAAAAAAGATTACCATATATATGCACCATTTCAAATGAATGAAAACATTGTCGAGAAAGATATGTTACTAAATCATCAACATAGCATTGCTTCTCATATTTCAACCGTGAATTATTCCTGTAGACTCGACAGCACTTTCCTAATTTCCTTTTTCAGTAGTGTTAGCCTTGAATGCCCACATTTTAAGAAATACCACAAAGTTACTTTGATTGACACTAACTGAGTAAGTGTGTCCAATCTGCTCCTCAGGATATGTAGGAACACGATGATCCTTATTTATGCTTTCCGCTGTTGGCATACTGAGAGCAAACTGCCCATTCCACACTAAATTAATTAGATTGGCAGGAAGCCCATGATGGAAAATTGGACCCAATATGTTATATCCCGTGGATTTCAATGAGGCCTTTATTTAGGCCAAGCCAGACTTCAAATATTTCTGGCGCTTACATTGATTTCTAGGAAAAAAGTCCCAGGCTCACAGTAGTGATGTTCTAAAGCCAATGATATAGTGATTACTCTCCTTCTAATGTTGAGTTAATCTTTACCGGTGCGCATCACGATGGACCGACTGAAGTATGAAAATAATGAATGTGAGTGAATTGTGTAAATTAGAAATGAAGGGGTTCGTGAAAAAGTGTCTAATTGCTGAGTTGAGAGTGCACGTATGCATGTGTGCATGTATTTGCACATGATGGGCAATTATGTGAACAGCATGTGAGAGCATGAAGATAAAACCAGAGTGAAAATATCTGTGGTAAAGTCTGGAATTTTTCAATTTAATGTTTATTTTATATCACACTGAGTCCATAAAGTACAAACCCAACTTGGAGAAAGTTGGGACAGTACGGAAATGCACATTAAACAGATGGCAGCGATTTTTATTTTTATTTTTTTGACTTGTATTTTATAGCAGATAGTATGAAGCCAAGATATTTGATGTTTTGTCTAGTCAACCTCATTTTGTTTGTAAATATAAGTCTATTCCAGCCATTCAGGCCTGCAACACAATCCTAAAAAAGTAGGACAAGTAACGAGGAGAAAAAAGTTAATGACACGATTTGAAACAGCTGACGTCAGCAGGTGATTGTAATCATGATTTCTTACAAAATCAGCATCCAAAAAAGGCCTAATCCTTTAAAGATCACCTATTTGCCTGCAAATTTCAGAGAAAATCATCACTGAAAGGTTACAAGCAATGCTCTTTAAGGAAAGATAGGAAAGGATTTGGATTCGTTACTCTCTTCAGAGCATAACACAAGTAAAAGACTCAAGGAATCTGGAGAAATTTCTGTGAATAAAGGACAAGAAGACAAGCCTAAACTAAACACTCTGATCACTCAGACAGCCCTGCGTTAAGGACCATCATTTATCTATAAGTGGTATTACCAACGGGCTCAGGATTACTTTGACAAACCTTTGTCAAGTACAAGACTACATAGTAATATCCACAAATGCCAGTTAAAACTTTACTGAGCACAAAGAAATCCTCATGTTTTAGGAGTCCAGAAGTGCCGCTGACTTCGCGGGGGCATCTGTGGAAGACATCACATTCATGAGTGCAGTTTTATTGTCAGAAACATAATACAGGTCAAAGATCATTTGCAAATGACTGCTTACAGTTTCTATTTTCATTCAACACACCATCCAAACTTTTTATGATTTGGGTTTGGAGGAAAAAAGAAAAAAAATCATTTTGTCCAGTTCAACACCCCAGAATCTATCAGCACTCAGCCCATTTTATGCTTTTAAAGGTTTATTTAATAAGAAGAACTCCCAAAGGATCCAAATTTCTGCACCAATATCTTAATACTCGCCGACCCTGATGAAAATAAACATTTTTGTCGTTCTCTTGATGAAGTGAGATCTACAGTATATCTTAAATAGAACCCTGGTATAGGGTCAAAGCATTTTCACGCTTATAATAGAGGGCCTCATACTGTAACTAAGGTTTAATCATGCGCTCCTATGAAAATGATTTCATGAGAAACCAAAAGCCCAGCTGAAAGGGGATGGAGAAAATGGTTTGTGGCATGTTTCTGTACCATGTTGTTGGTTCAGAATAAATCCTTTGTAGTGCTCGCTCCCCTAATAACAACATTGCTAATTAATAAGTTCTACACAATTATAAATTAACTTCGGATCAAGACTCCGGCTTTGCATATAATTTCCTATAATCGCTAAAGCTACTGCAAAACCATGCCTCATATCAACCGTAACTTTCTTATTTAACACAGACAGGCGGGTTCTCACCGGGTTTAAATGTACAGCAAATTATCTCTGCTGGGATTTGGCAAGAAAACCTAAAATCACAGCAGTAATTTTTTTTTAATTTGAAATAGCATCCTTAATCGTCAATTTTTTTGCAAGCTTTGAAGGAATTAATCTTAATATTTTAATGTTATTACGGGAGGAGGAGAGAGAAAAGAGGAGGGAGCGGGTGATAATTCGTTTCCGTAACTGTTACCACCTTTTCCGCGGCGTCTGTAAAATGATTAGGGTGGACTCCGCATGCTGCTCATTTATAGCACCTAGGTGGTGAGACACTTTCTCCATAATGAAAATCCACAGTAATTAAAGGTGGGAATGTGCAGAGTTCAGACACTGAGCTGCATGACATATAGCTGACTGCTGCTATTCCTCAGTGGTTTATCAAAGGCTACTCCTTTAATATGGAGATTATGCTTATGTACTTGTCTCTACTTGAAAGGCATTTTCCTAATTTACTTATTAATGAGATGTAAATCTATTTATACTGAGGCCCTCAAGTTTGAGGAAGAGTGTCTATTGAGCATGCCATAAATCCCGCGATTTGAAAGGCAGGAGGAAAAAAGGAGACTCCCCATTCTTGTTCCCTTAAAAAATTTATGTACTCCATGTTAAATTTATTAATATTGCTTGCTGTCATTCAGTTTGCGGCTCTCTAACAGAAATACGACTTGACAGCAGCCACATTAAAGATGTATGCCATTGTATTCAACAAAGATTAATGAAGCCCAGTAAAAATAGCTGTAAAGGAGAAAGTGATCGGAATGTAAAATCAGTGAATTAAACGAGGTCTCGGGCACCATATTACAGTGTTCATCTGGGATTTTTAGCCAGCTAAAGTGCATCTGGAAGCTTTTGCAGCATTGTGTGCGTATTAGTGCCCAGGTGATGGGCAATTCATACAGACCAGATAGCAGCCTGACTCTAGTCTACCCCGGGGCAGTTTCATGTGGGCATTATGTTGACAAAATCTTCAGTTTTGATAGTCTCTCTAAATGTTTGCCTGTGCTTCTTCAGTGTAACACTTATTTGTGCAATAAGAGGCAAAGTGCATCTTTCGCTCCCGCATCACACATAGATCTGTAGACCTGCATGTATCCAGGCAAAGTAACATATTGAACCATGTTATGGTACGGTATATTGTGCAAGGCTGATAGCCATGAGACAAGGAACCATTATATGAACCATTATCACGTACATTTATTTACATTAGTTATTTCCTTCTCATTTGTTTAGGTCTACTCAGCATGTACATTATTTGCTTGGCTGCCTGCAGTTGTGTTAGCAGATGGTGTCCGTTTCAGTTCAATATCAAAAATCACCTGAAAACACTCAAGCTGTGAAGGAATCATCTCATGTGAAGCCATTCAATTTGGTTTCATCTGCTGTGGCCTCATCCCAAAAATCCCCCCATCCCTATCATTTTCATTCCTCTGGTGAAGAGGCATAATTTCATACAGCATCTCGCAATTCAGCTTTGTTTATTAGACTCTATATACTCAGGTAAAAAAAAAAGGGCTTCAAGTCATGCACTGCCATTCAGTCCTTTTTTGTATGTATTGGTAATTTAAAAAAAACCTATCAGACTGCACAAGACCGATTATGAGCCAACATTTATGAAAACAACCATGCTCGTTTCATCAGTTCCTGCACTGAAATCATTTTTTCTCTTTAGAGGAGGAAGAAAAAAGTCATCCTTAAAACCGGATTTTTTGGAAACAAAGGCAAACCATTAAATATAAATATATTTTCTGTGCGTAGCAGCTTTCAAGAAGCAAACTGGTTAGTTTTCAACTGATTCCAGAGCCACTTCACCAGTGGTTGCACTCTTGAAAAGTTCATTAAATCAGCCTTAGAATTTTTATTGGCTGACTTGTTTTCTTCCATTGCATTAAATTGTCGAGATAGTAAAAAAAGTAGATTTATAGTTAATGTACACTCAGTCCTGGACACTACTTAAGCTAGTGGCAGTTGACATAGAACTGACTGAGTCATCCATTTTTTACCGGCAGTTTGGTAGGTTTGATGCTGATCCTCAAAAAAAAAAACATAATGGGGAGTATAGTGTGAGGTGGACGAGGCTGTTATAACATTTTTCTTATTTTCAATTGTCCTTTGACAAAGTCTTCACCTAAACCGGCTTTTTGTCAAAATAAAGTTGCGAAAACGGATATGGAAGTCAGTAAAGGGGGTGGAGCTATATAATGTCAATAATCAGTTTATGTGCATTTGTTACATTTGAACCCTGCTCTGCTATTTGTTTTTCCAAAGAACTGTACTCAGGAAAAATACAAATATATCCTTCTGTTACAAATACATATATATTGTTGACATTGCATTTTCTGAGTATGACCCAAAGGCTATATTATATTATATCCCCCTGGGGGCTGGACTCTGATAAGCGATTTCGCTTCTCCCGCAACCCTTTCGGTCATTATACATGTTGTGTCGTGTTGAAATTGTCATGAAATGATTTACAATCATGCCGAAATAAAATAAATAAAAATATTAAACCTGCTTAGGCTGAATCGAAATGTTTGCGGCACCATTTCTTTTGCAAGACTTGAGCCTTTCCTTGGAGATGTTTGGTTGCGAGTGGTCTTAAATTGTATACATACTGCACTATGGGCCTGATTTTCCCATCCCAAAACATATTGCATAAACATAAAGACCATCGCAGCCGCTGCTGCTAGCCATCAGTGGGAGTGCTTCCTCTGAAATAATTTAAATGCAGGCACGAGCTATGCGAGAACTGCAAGAAGGCGTGATTGACTGAGGGGCAATCGGGTTATGAAGTTGCGTAAACTTCAATACCAATACTGCCTTCCCTAAGTCTCACCTTTGGTGTAAGCGCAAGAGAATGGATCAAATGTAGTCTTCTTTTTTGTTTTTGTTTGTGTTTATTAAGGTGCTTGTCTTCAGTTTTTATACATTAGACGAAAAGCCTAAAGCATTTTGATTATATTTTTGCTCATTATTTGACAAAAGTTATTAGATGCATTTATGGCATTAAGACAAAGGAGACAGTTGCTTCCTGCAAAGTCTGCCAATGTTAAAGTACATCGATCGCTCCGTACTGGGGAATACTTAACATTGCAAAGAAAGCTCTTGCTACACATGATGCTCTGCAATTTCACCATTGAAATTTCACTCTCGTCACGTACTGTATACAATGTAGCCTATTTGCTACAGTGACTAGATTACTCAGTTGCAGGCAAAATACAATTCCTGAATTCAAATTGATAATTGAATTAATTAAAAAAGGGCATACAAGGGCAGGATATTTGATAATTTGATGACAACCAAGGGTAAATTTGGATTGCTCGAATCATGGATGCCTAAGGACCTTCAGAGAAAATGACGCCGACACACATCAGTCGAATTTAGAACACCCTTTAACCTTATATGCTTCTCTGCCTCCAGCAATTTATGTATTTTGTAGGCTACTCTGCCAATCACCCCAAATGAGGGCGATAGTATATATAATCAGAGCCAATTAAAACACACGGAAGAGGGATGTGCTTTATTTGCTGCGAATTGAAGAATCCATTGATTTTTTATTGCTTTTCCAGTGAGAAACAATTGGAAATAAAGAAAAGGGCGTAGTATTGTAATCCCGACGCCAGCCTCATGGATGCACTGAGAACTTCAGTAATAACGAACATTGAGTTGTTTTTGATGTGGACAGTGATGCTTGACTTGTTCGATGCCAACAGTTATTGTCAAGTACATGGTTACAATACAACAAATATAGATTGTTGTTTCAGAGGCTAAACCCCTCCTTTAAATGGCCACAGAGCAATCCTATGTTAGCAACCGTAACAAGGCACAGGAGGCCAGTAAAGCTTTCAGAACAAGTGAAAGTGCCGCAACGATGCACCTATGGGCCCCTTAATTCCGACAGCTGATCTCCTCAAAGTTTAGAGAGGGTTGTTGTATTTTTTGCATCTTCAAAGCCAAAAACACAACTCTGAATGAGCAACTTTTCAGGCCTAAAAAGACAAGGCCTATGCTGTCGCCCACAACAGTGAAGGATTTATTAGTGAAAGCCCCCAAGCGAAAGCTCCCGAGAAAGCAAGCCAGATGGCATGGACAACAAGCGTAATGCCACTAAAAATGAGTTTTGTCCAAACATTGCAGTTTGAATTAAATTATTATAAACTGAACCCATTTTAAGGTATCTTCAAACTGCCCATTTGAACTCATTAATTATGGGAAATACGCAAAACTATCAAAGGTGCAGTCATTTGATAAAATTAACAAATTGAATTTATTAAATTATTACAAACTGACCCAATTTTATCTTATATATCATCAGACTGCCTATATTTACTCTTTAATGATTAAAAATAAACTGAATTGTTTTTCATTTGGTCAGTAATAAAGTTAACTACTTTACTTACTTGTTCTATCTGTTTTTTTGGTACATTTCAGCAATAATTTTATCATTTGAGAAAGAATCATATGGCAAAATCTTAAGGTGATATTGCTCACATAGCACTGCTGCCTAACAGCAAGAAGATTGTGGGTTTGAATCTGACCTAGGGCCTCTCTGTCTCCCTCTGTTTGCGTGGGTTTCCTCCAGGTACTCTGGTTCCCTCTCACAGTCCAAAGACATGCACATCAGGCTAATTGGAGACTCTAAATTGCCCATAGGTATGAGTGTGAGAGTGAATGGTGTGTGTGCCCTGCAATGGATTGGCGAGCTGTCCAGGGGGTGTCCCTGCTTTTGCCCATAGTCAGCTGGGATTGGCTCTAAGTCCCTCTTGACCATAGTGAGGAATAAGCAGGTAGAGAGAATGAATGGATGTATGGAATAATACAAAGCCCAAAATAAATCAATTTCTCCACCTTGATAAGCTCAAAAGGTAAATAGAATTTTTAAAATATCTTTATAATAGTTTTTGAGTGATTGCGTTAATACTTAGGATCAACAGGGAACACAGCAGCGATGATGATTCCATTGTCTCTTCCTATTCGGCAACTTGTGTGTCTATTCGAAGATTGGTTTAAGTCTTGTGTGTGTCACTCTTCCTGACGTGTATTTAAATTCCTTCCTTTGAATTGTGAGTTGCTGGATTGCGATTTGCGATTTGTGGTTAGATTCATTCAGTATTCAAGTAAGAACTCTTTGTCTTTATTAAAGGTACATTAGGCTCCCACAGATTTGTTCCATTTTTTAAAAAATTCTTATTCTACCTCTACAGTGATTGATAGAGCTATGAAGCACACAATGTTTGACAATGGAATGAAAAAAATACATCTATCCTGTAAGGGGCAAGAGCTAAAAAACAGCCAATCTAATGTACGACCAACTCAAATGATTGGAATGATACAGCTGTCAATCAACCCCCCCCATAGATGCCCACAACTCTATCCGCGTACACAAATGGTGCGCTGTGATTGGTGGTGGGCGTAGTCGCATTGAACTGCAGGATTTGAAAGTTCCGCCCTCAAAACCACGGGCGCCTAGTGTTACTTTAAGAGCAGCGAAACCTTTAACGACAGCTATTTGAGGCAGCTTTCATCTTCACTCAATTAAATTAAACAAGCTTCCAATCCTACTCAGGGTCCAGGATTGGGACGACTGCATTCAAGTTAACCCAGCTGAAGTCATTTCCATTGTCCAGTTTAATAAGAACAAGCTCCCATGTCAAATCAGGGTCCAGGATTGGGGCCGTGTTTTTGTCAACCTTTCCAAGTTTGTTCTCCTGTCCAGCTTGTAAGGAACAAGCTTTCAATCCTTCTAAGTTCATCAGGACTGGAGCAAAGTTGCCATCAAGCTATTTTATTCTCCAATGGGACAGTTTGGCTCAGGCTAATCGAAAACTCCACCTGGCGGTCATCCCAGAAGCCACTGACTGGCGATTGGCAGCCCAGCTTCGCCTATTACTTTTGTGTTGAACTAGAACTCTCCCTCTGGGGTTCCGTCCCCATTTCTTTCTCTGGGGTTTTGTCCTAAGTCACTACCGTACTGCTGTCAATAAACTTACTGGTTTGAACTCTGCCTCCATATTTCATTCCTGTTCTGGAACATAACAGTACAATCCAGCCACGAGATAGAATCAGTGATGTCCAGCTCGTTTGATGCTTTCCAGGGGTTCGAGGGGAAGCATCTTGGCCAGTATGGGAAGATTGTCATGGTTTGTGAGGTGTGTGAGTTGTTTGGACTTTTCTTTGCGTCTCTCGTCCTGGGACGATTTTGAATTCCTGGGCTATCAAATTCTTTACCTGGCTGATTGAGCTGGAGCGGCGCTTACCCAGAATCTATGTAGGCAGGATGTCCGGCACGCCTCCTTCGCTAGAGTGTCTGTGTTTAGCTTCACACTATAGCCAAACAATCTGTAGTCAGGTTTTGTATGACTTTCTATCTCCTTATTATTGGAGTTTTTTTCTCTTTTTCTATCTTTCTTTGCTTCCGTGGCTTGGACTATCATACGCCCTTTGGAAGCGCAAGTACTTGCATTTGGTCTATATTATTCTCTGTCTTTGTACTGTGTCCATGCTACTCTCTCTCTCTGTCATTGTCACCGGTCGTGAATACTTTGGAGACTCTCGTTAGAGAAATGGTATTGGTGTTTTATCAGGATGTTTGTGGTCTGGACGCGGCAAAGCATTTAATGCATCTGAGGCAGGGTTCCGAGAGTGTTGTTGCATTTTAAATCACATTTCGCTCCTTGACGACAGAGACAGGCCGGCCAGAAGCGCCTCTTATGACATTGTTCGTACACGCTTTGGCTGAGGAGGTTAAGGACGCTCTGGCTACATTGGAGCCTTGTTTGTCTCTAGATTCGTTGGTTCGCACTGCAGTGCAAATTGATAATCACGTCCACGAACGTAACAGGGAGAAATGTACTGTATTGACTCTTGCTGGCGACAGGGCTAATGCTCCTAGCAGCATGCTTACAGCTCTCATTCCACCCACTGAAAATTCCACTCCTGGTGAGCCAGGCTCGAAAGCTCGTTCGCAGATGTATAATCTGCTATAATTGTAACAAACCAAGACATATCTGTCCATGCTGTCCTCAGCTTCAAGGAAACGGGAAGTCCCTCTAGCGGTATTGGGGGCGCTAGAGGGACAGACCCAATTTTCCTTCCGAACTTTAATCCCTTTAGAATTGACTGTGAGGAGACAGTCAAGCTTTTGTGGACTCTGACGCCATTGGATTGTTTTATGGATGCAGAGTGAGCGAGGAGACATTCCATTCCTATCCGCCCTCTTTTACATTCGTGCTCTGTTAGATCTTTGGACGGTGGCCCGCCGGGAACTGGGTTTATAACCAATGTTTCTGAATCATTGACTATGTTCATCTCTTTTGGTGGCCATTCTGAGGAGGTCCGAACAGGAGGTATCAGTTCTCCTGTTTTCCCTGTCATTTTAGAACACTCTTAGCTACGGGAACATAGGCCTCATGTCATTTGGGGAAGTAAGGATATCCCGATCGTCCAGTGCGGCACTGATTGTAGGTCCCACTGTAGGGTGAGTTTTTTCTCCCTTTCAATATCTCACTTTGCTTCCATGGTTCAGACTATTACACGTCCTTTGGAAGCGGAAGTACTTGTGTTTAGTCAATATTATTCTCTGTGTTTGTACTGTGTCCATGCTACTCTATTTCTCTCGGTCGTCGCACTTGGCCTCCGTATACTACCGGCAATTACATAGAGAAAACTTTGCCAGGTACATCAAAGCATTAGTGCCTTCTTCAGTCAACTTGAGGCTGTAACAGATTTGTCAAGGTAATCCGCCTCCACTGCTCAAGCAGCCAGTAACCTCCTTGAGTAGATCCTCCCTCATGTCCGTGCCCATTGAGAACCTAACCTAGCTGTTCTAAACTCCTATGATGGCAATCCCAACTCTTGTTGCAGTTTTCTGGCCCATTGTTTGATGGTCTTTGAACTTCAACCCTCGTCCTTCCCCAATGAATGCTCCAGGGCGGCATTTATCATTATGTGCCTCTTAGGACATCCCAGGAACTGGGCTACGACCTGCTGGGAGGCAGGCAATCCTGCAGTGTCCACCTTCACTGCCTTTCCCAAGGAAATGAGGAAGGTAGTTGACCGGTCCTGCAGTCATCACACTGTCGCCCAGTGGTTGCTTTTCCTGCGTCAAGACAACTAGACACTGAAGGATTATTCCATCAACTTCTGTATGCCGGCTGTGTCTTTGCGCTGGAACTCCTGGCCGTTGTATGATGTCTATTTGTTCAGCTTGGCAAACCAGATTCTGGATGCCCAGACCACCTGCGTCCTTCTTCAAGATCTGGACCAGCTCATCGACTGGGGATCAATTTTTGGCAGCAAGAGCAACAAATGGTTACACCTCCCCTGCCTGCATCCCAGGATGCTCAACCCAAAGCTGATTTCTACTGACTCATGCAAGGAATGTAATACAGTGCTGGTCATGAAAAGTCAGTGCCTATAGCCTATTTTGGCTTACAAACTGCAGCCTTTGAGTTTTACGCAAAACCATATTGGATGATGACAGTTATTTATCTTTATTTATTGCCTTATTCACTTGAATACCACTCATGGAGTAAGACACAGAGAAATCAAAAAAGATCTCTCAATCATTTGCGCTAGTTTGTTATATTATTTACTAACTTAAAAGCATATATATAACCCCAATTCCATAATAGTTGGGACAAAGTGTGAATTGTTTTGGGTCCGCCTTGGCGGACTTTTCGCTTAATTATGCGCCGAATGTTCTCAAGCGGTGAAAGATCAGGACTGCAGGCAGCCCAGTTCAGCATGCAGACTCCTCTACTATGAAGCCACGCTTTTGTAATAGCTGCAGTATGTGGTTTGCCCTGCTGAAATACACAAGGCCTTCCCTGGAATAGAT
Source organism: Gymnothorax reevesii (assembly GCA_029721435.1). NCBI lineage: Eukaryota > Metazoa > Chordata > Actinopteri > Anguilliformes > Muraenidae > Gymnothorax > Gymnothorax reevesii. The sequence goes on from CM056582.1 coordinate 73,761,258, forward strand.
GTCGTCTGGAGGGGAGCATATTTTGCTCTAAAACCTTCATATACCTTACAGCATTCATGGTGCTTTTTAAAACATGCATGCACATTTGGAAATAGGGCAATATAATACCAATATATGAGAAAGGGGACCGTACCGAGCCAGGAAATTACAGGCCAGTCAGTTTAACTTGCATTGCGTGCAAAATATTGGAATCTATCATAAAAGATGAGCTGGACTTATTTCTTCAATGTAACAGTATCTGGAGGGATAGCTAACATGGTTGGCAAACCTTCTGAAATTTTTTGAAGAGGCCACTAGGACTTATGACCAGAGCAGGGCTTATGACATCATATACTTGGATTTTCAGAAAGCATTTGATACAGTACCGCATAAGAGACTAATTTTTAAAATGAGCTCCATTGGAGCTACAGGAGGTATTCTGGAGTGGATTCAAAACTGGTTACAGGACAGAGCACTGTAGGGCTCACAAGGTTATACCAATGGGGGAAGTAGCCCGGAGTGAAAGGCCTGCGCGTAGTACGTCTTAGGATCTAGATTACAAAAAAGGTTATTTAAAATCTCCGTTGGTGCCAACGGGGCAACAGTGCAATTAATGCTCGTCGCATGAGTTACCAAGGGTCAAGGTGAACATACCACGTTACACCTCTGAATTTAACTAGTCCGAAACCCATACAAGTAGCTTTAATCGCAGTGTTCTACGCGTTACGGGTTTAGCAGTATTATGGCTGTTAGGATTAATCTCCAATCTGACTCCATTTAAATTAATGGTTAAGTGCTCTGCCCCTTAGACTCCCCAAAACCGGGGACGGAAGCCTCCTCACGCATGTGCCTAGGAACCACTTGCGTTTTAACACGGACCAGTAACCCGTCGGGAGCACTAACAGCCCCGTATACTCATAAGCCAGAGTAGTACATTTCGCTCTCTGGAGCCAACGACGACCAATATTATGAGCCCCGATAACAGACCAATATCTCCCGCAATATAGTATTTCCCATTCAAAGGCGGCTGATGATCAAGCAGACCGAACGGGGAAACCCAGTTAAAGGCCGGGAGGAAACACTATAGGGAAGATTTACATGAGGAAGTCAAGGCACAGAAGACACTCAACCAAAGTTTAACAATTTATTATATCACCAGGCAGGCACACTTAGTGCCGTGGATTACAGAAACAGTCACATAAAATTAAGAGTAAATTAAAACAATTATCATACCTGGCGATGGCTACACATTAAAAACGGATGCTCTGTGCGGGAAGGAATGAATGCACACCTTCCCCGTGTATTTGTCTCTCCTCCAGTCTGTTGTCTGATATTTTGCCGAGGTCAGGTCAGGACTTTGGACCTCCGTTTGGGGAGGTGGTCATGAGATTACTAGAGAGGCTTGGAGTTCTTATTTCAGAGTTATGAAAACTATATCCAACATGAATCTAACCATCATAAGACGTTTCTTATGTGTCAGCTCATAATTAGACAAACAGAATAATATAAAACATGACAGGGGAACGAGTGTTGGCCATGAGACTTCAGTTCCATAGGATTTTAGCATTCAAACAACATTAAATGTCCAGAACCAACATAGTGCTGCTGTGTAATGAAATGATTTCCATCAGGTTTATATTTGTTTCACTCCTGAACATTAACACAAATGTTATATGTCTTAGTTTTCCTAAAATCCTATAGAAACATGTCTAAAAGGAAACTATAACCATTAATTGAATTTAACACACTGCCCTTTAGACTGAGATGAGCCCTCACAAGGGGAACAGATAGCTTATCATCAGGGTTCTTGTTGTGCACAAAAACAATCAATGCGGCCCCAATTCCAGAGGCATCTGGTGACTAGCTGGTGACACCAGTCCCCCAGCAGAGTGAGCACTCAAAATGCTGGCACAGGAATGTCCAATAGATTGAAATTATTGCCGACTCTATAACACAAAGAGTGGTGGTCAGTGGTATCTCATCTGAGCTAGGTATGGTGGGAAGTGGCGTCCCCCAGGGATCGGTGTAGGGACCCCTGCTGTTCCTCATCTACATTAATGACCTTGATAGGAATATTGAGAGCAGATTGGTTAAATTTGCAGATGATACTAAATTGGGGGGTTTGGCAAATAGTTTAGGGTCCACTAAGGTGATTCAGGATGATTCGGATAGAATCCAGAATTGGGCAGAAATTTGGCATATGAAATCTAATCTTGCAAAATGTAAAGTTATACATGTAGGTAATAAAAAACATTAGATGGGATTACTTCATGGGAGGTTTAAAACTGGAATGTGCTGCACACGAGAAAGATCTGGGAGTGATTGTTGACCAAACCCTCTCAGGTTCTAGCCATTGTGCCGTAGCAGTTAAAAAAGCCAATCGGATGCTGGGATACATTGCCAAAAGTATTGAGTACAAGTCTAAGGAGGTGATGCTTCTTTTGTACATCTTTTGTATTCTAGGTTAACCAATACGGGTTAATTGAGTTAATTCATAACCGGAGTTTTGGAACCAACTGCATGGGTTTAGTCGCCTCAGGTTCAGTTAGCCTCGAGTTCAGTCTTTGGTTTGTTAAACCTCGTTTTGGGAATACCCCCCTAGTGTTATTCCAACAAATGTTCAGTCAAAAGAAATTGCTAATCAATACTTAATTGAAAACCAAAGATAAACTGTTAGAATTTGCATAATAGTTAATTTTTCAACAGTGTTGTATCAATTTGACATCTGCCTTATTTATACTTGTGTCACGCCAAACTGTTTATCAAATATACTGGATTATTCCACCAAAAAAAAAAAAAAAAAACAATCTGTAACTTATTATGACAATTGTACAGTCAATTGTATTGTTCAGTTGCAAAGCAGTCTTTAGTTCTCATACTGAACAGTAAAGTGTTCGGGATTGCAGCACAGTTACTCTGTGTGTATGGTCACTGCTGTACTGGTCCATCTCTGGCAGAGAAAATTCTGTAATTTCTGATTTCAGTGTATGCTTAGCTTTCCAATAATATTAAGAAACTAAAAACATTCAAGGGTACTTCAGTTTTGTTTCATGAATAGTCAATACTAATACTAAATCCCATTTCAGTCTAGTATTGAGGGGATGGGAGTCACAGCCAATTTTGTTTTTATGCTGTTCCCATTCAAAAATAATATGTTGTGGTCATTTTGAAGGAGCATTAATCATTATATTTTCTTGCTTATGATCTAAAAATGCGGCTGCTAAATGCCTGGTTCCCATGTGAAGAAAATAAATTAAATATTAGTATGCTACATATTTAAATTTTCTCCCCAGGCAGTTTTGCCTGTTTTGCTATTCTTGTGTACTGTAATATTCACCAAACCATTTTCCAGCTAATGGCTTGTTACAGCTTGGTTTTGCATTCTATTTGCTATTGCTCTGGATTTTCATTAAACAAATTGCAATAGTATTCTAAGGGGATTGAGAACTCAAAACTTTCAGTAGATGAGGCATTTGAAAATTTTCAGCCCTCACAGTGCTCATTCATGCAGTCTTCTAGTTTACCCTCGGTCAAGCGAAATGCTGTGTTCTGGTTTTACTACAGATGTCTTCACTTAACCCTATCGCAGCAATGAGAATGTTATATAAAGCAAATACTAACTGTTTTATTGTATGCGTGAACCAAGTATTCTGTGATGTAATTAAAAAGCTACATATATACGCAAGACACGCGTCAATTGAATTTGGTGGATCATATAAGTGCCATGTTTTGTTATTAACTAATTATTTCTTTAATTATTAATTTTCCCTTCACTGTCCTGGTTCATTTCAGCAGAATCAAAGTGTTGTTCAGTGCAATTCTGTTAGTACATGCCAAATGTATTATTTATACATAAAAAAATAATAAACAACAGTTTTAATTCTGTAAATAAATCCTTGAGAAATTATTTCAGACTTGTTAGTCCCCATCTTTCCCTTGACAGTCAATTCAGAAGATTGATACTGCACTTCCATATAAATCTCACAGCAAAACTATCTGTAGTCATGTAAATTGTGAGCCAAAAACAAAGTTAGTCTGCACAGGCGTGAAAAGTGTAACAATAACAGTGTATAGGACTCGCTAGGGAATATTTGAGTTGGAAAATTTTCTTTCATCAGTCTTCTTTCACTCATTTCAAATAAAATAACATAAGCTGAGTGGCAAGAACAAGCCATTCAGCCCAACTAGGCTGTAAAAATTACAGATTTATTGTTAAGAAAAGGCAATCATAGTTTTTAGAGGTTAGTCTTCTCTTAGGCTCATGGCAGAAACCAGAACTTCTGTTTAAGCTACATCCACGCTGATACGTTTTTATTTGAAATGCATAGCTTCTGCCGTGTTTTCACCGGGCGTTCACACTACTTCAGTGCTTTCCAACCCCAAAAACAGGGTTGAGAATAACATGCAGAGGGCACAGTCATCGCGACACGTACTGCCGCAGCTTATGCCTCAGAGAATGCACTCATTACCGAAAGCTTTGAAATGGCTTTCACAGACCCAGCAAAAAGACGTAAAAACCAAACAAATAAATAAATAATAATAAAATAAAATTTGCCAGTTTGGGAGCATTTTAAGAATGCTGACGATGAGCCCAAAGGGAACAATTATCAGGCTCTTTATTTTATGCCTTGTGTGGGATTAGCCTGCTGCCTGGATGACAAGCCACATTCATTAAAGATAGTTGATTTAAGAAGTTAGTTGAAGAAGTTTAGTTAGTTGAAGAATTTAACATGATGAATCACTTTATTCAAATTTAGGATTTTGTCCGAGGATTATTTGTGTATTTTTGGGGCTGATGACCTCCTGTAGCTCAAAACGGCACATAATCGCCAGGCTTACAAACTGTCCTTCTGCTCCAGTGTTTGATGGGATGTGGCGACAGGAAGAGGTTTCTGTTTTCAATGTAAAAAATGCTGAAACGGGAGATGGAATTCAGAGAAAGTGAAAGAATTCCATATTCAACCTCCAATTTTTCATCTTTTTATTTATCAGAGCGCCGATATACATAGGGGGGTTTATTAGTGAGGAGGGGGTTTAGAATTCAACAATCATCCATAATATTTTATTTTATTTATTTTACCCTTATTTAACCAGGGAAGTCCCGTTGGGATTGAAATCTCTTTTTCAAGGGAGCCCTGGGGGTTGAGGTGAGGAGGGAGAGGACAATTTGCACAGCCAATTAGATCAGGGGATGATTAGGCGGCAGATCGAAAGGGCCAGTTTGGGACTTTAGCCATGACACCGGGGAACCCCCTACTCTTATCGAAGAGTGTCATAGGATCTTTAATGACCACTGTGAGTCAGGTTTAACGTCTCATCCGAAAGATGTCATCTCCTTCTGTACAGTGTCCCCATCACTGCACTGGGGATTATCCCACCAGAGGGAAGATCGCCACCTACTGGCCCACCAACACCTCTTCCAGCAGCAACCTGGTTTTCTTCAGTGGTCTCCCATCCAAGTACTGGCCAAGCCCACACCTGCTTAGCTTCAGCCACGCAGCTGAAGCTGATCGAATAGTGGTATGGCTGCTGGCTTCAAATATCCTGAATGCATACACTTCACAATCCCGAGAAACCCAATGTGTAATCAGTAACATGACTGCTGCCATTATATGGTATTACCACAGATAGCAGCACTAGAAACTCCACATTTTCTTGACTGGATGTAAGCTTGATGATTTTACACACCCAAATGTTTCTCTAAGTGCCCAAACATCAAAGGAAGCCAAAAATTGCTAATTTCATTCGATATTGGTGGAGGTTGAATAAGGAATCCTGTCCAGAAAAGGTTTTGGATAAATTAATTACCTGCACACTTGTCATCCCTATAATATCATGTGTATCATATGTATGTTTTCAATGTAGTATATCGATGGTTTCTTGGTCATTTCCTCATTAATAATTTCTTAATCACTGTACGATCGTGTATCAGTCGCGTTAATTCAAATAATAGATTGTTTAATTAGTCCAGTCAACTAAGTTTAATTTGTCGATTCAAATCCATTCCCAGCCAGGTCAGCAAAAAAGTTTGGACAAGGGTAATATAGGACAAGCGATGAGGGAAAAATAATTTAAGATGGTTTGTGATTTTTAGCCGCTAATGTCAGCTGGTGATTGTTAACATTATTTGGTACAAAATGAGCATCCAAAGACGACCTAGTCATTCAGGAGCAAAGATGGACAGAGGATCAGCAATTTGCCAACAAAGACGTGAAAAATTGATAATTAAAAGGTTTTACAACAATGCTCCTGAGGTAGAGATAAGAAGAGATTAGGATATTTCCCTCTGTGGTGCAGTACATAGTGAATAGATTCAAGGAATCTGCAGGAATTTCTGAGGTTTGAGAGCAAGTGTGCAAGTGAGCAACAAGTTCTTCATTCAACCATGTTGTATTAATTAAGGAGTAACATTAACTAGTGAGGTTTTTCCCTCCCCCGGTTTCCTCTGACTGCAGTTGCAGTTCGAAGCTTGCTAGCTATAGCTACCATTGGCATTTTAATGTGGGGATCTGGGATTTAGAGCTCATTTGACAGCAGAGTAACTGAGTCATTCATTTGAGACTGTTGTCTTGAAAAGCTGTTCTGTTATAACTGGATTCCAGACAAAGCTTTGTTATAAAGTTAGAGACTCATATGTACATGACTACAGAAATGCCTATAGCTAAGTCAGCCAATTGATTGTTTATCAAAAATCGGGTCTGCACCTATTTGACATATAATTTTTGCATGCAAATACTATACCCCTTTTAACAGACGCCTATTTATTTATTTATTTAGTTTTTCTCTACACTTTCAACATAACATTTAGATATGACAAAAAAAGAGAAAAGACTGAAGGGTCCAAACACTTTTTTTCAGCATTGCATTATCTGTCCTTCCAACACCATCCACTTAAGAATTACATACATTATTCATTATCTGTAGCTTGGAATTTAATCGAGGAAGCAAGTGTCCATCCAATCAAATTGCAGAATGTTATTTCCCATAATGAATGCATACTAAAATGTGATCGGGTTGTTGGTAAATTGATAAAAAACCAAGAACGTGGTCCCGATGAAGAAGCCGACTCCGATGTTCGTAGCAAAAGCAGGAAAAAGTTAATTACACAGCCGGCCGTGGGAACAACAGCGTGATGCAGAGTTCAAAATTCCTTAATTTTGTCAGAAACTTTATACATGTTGAAAGTACAGATATTTCATATGATTTCTTTAATGTCATCAGAAGTTGTTGCTGATTAGTCCTAGGGTTTACACATTGATAAAAAGGAATATTCTAAAACTGGGCCTCTCCCGAGCCTCTCAACTTTATTGGTTCAATAGATTCCCAGCCCTCGGAAGTGAGCTCCATATGTGGGCATACGGAACCTCCAGCTAAAAGGCGCTAGCGCATAACATGTCCTGTGGAACTGAAGACAATGGAGATTCCAGCTGGAAGTAAAAAATAGGTGATATGTCCTGTCGGACCAAACGGCTTCTCTTTATCTCCTAATACACATGCAATACCTATTGATCAAACTGTCTGGCTCACCTCAGATTGCAAATACTCAAAAAATCCTGTTTCCCAACAGGGTCATAGCACGCACTATTCTTAGTAAGTGAACGGTCATTTCTCATAGTAGATGTGTTGAATGTGAGAGGAATGGGAATTGACTGACTTTGACAGGGGCTGTCCAAACTGACAGAAGGGTTATTGCGGCACAAGTCTCTGAGAATGTTCGTGATACTTACAAGAGTGATGTACATACAGTGCATGGCACCCATACTGCATATAGCGCTTTGTAGGTGCAGACCAGTCTGAGTGCCACTTCTGACCCTGGTCTACAGTTAGAAATGCCTGCTATGCACACCTAAGCGTCGTAACTAGAGCTTGTAGCAAGTGAAGGAGGTTGTCTGGTCCTGTGAGTTACCTTGTCTTTTATCATGTGTAAATCATCTACATTGGTTGGGTACATGGACATTAATTACATGGGGAAGGGACGCCATCTGACCTCACTGTGGGAAGAAGACAAGCTGGTGTAGAGAGTCTGTTGGCAGGAAAACTCTGGGGCTGGAAATTCAGGTGAACATCAGTTTTACAGAGCAGTTACGGCATGAGGAGGACCTGCGCAATATTAGGCAGGTGTTTTTAGTGTTGTAACTGATCAGTGTTAGCTGAAGGAGAGGGCTAGAGTCTACAGGCCTTTTATAATAGGACTATACGGAGTTTGAGCAGGCCTATCATGAAACTCTAGCTTAAAGGTGACAGACAAGGTAAAAAATGGTTTTTGATTCTATGTTGAATTACGGTAGTCTACCCGCATTCAAGAACATAAGAAAAGTGCTGGACATTCTGAACATCTCCATTTAATAGAAATTCCTCTTTTAAAAATGACCGCCAGAAAACAGGCAAATCTGAACAACGGGTACATATGATGTAGCATGCATCTTACTGCCCCCCCCCCCCACTCTCATCCCGTTTCCCCCCCTTCAAAATATTTGCATTAACGTCTTTATGCTATTCTATTGCTCCCAATCCCTCAGTGAAGACAAGCGCGAGAGTCATAATCGATTTCCGTGTCACTAGTGAGGAAATCCACCGTAATGCACGTGAAGCGGATTAACTTATTGCACAAGGACTTATATTCCGCAGATGAATTTCCTCAGTGTGCTTTGATTGAATACTTGCTGACTACGGCACAGGAACGTCAATGCGAGAAACTCACTCCGTAAACCTTGGCAGCTCTGAAGTAGCCTATCTAGCAGTCTCCAAGACGCTTAAAAAAAAAACATTCAAAAATACTTACCATTCAGAAACCTTTAAATCCAGCCTTTGCTGGGCTGGTTCTTCCTCCAATTCAGTGTCCTCATCCAACATATGAGGCTGAATCTCTGAATATGCCATAGCTGCATAAAGTTGGTCTGTCCCTATTCTGAAGCTGGCGAACGTTCTCCATTTTTCCCTACAGCTCTGGGCGAAGTTACATTCTTTTGAGTGGCAGCAAAGCCAGCCAATCAGCATCAAGTGCTTGCATTTCATAATGAGGTTGCCAGTTAAGCCCAAAAGGTCGCCAAATAGGTGCAAAACAACGCATTCAAAGTCCCCCACCCTAACACAGCTTTTTGAGAGAGGTTTTTAGGAAGCTTCTGAGGCATGACAGACCCAACCAAAATTTTGTTGTGTAAATGTCACATCACAGAACAAGGATAAATACCCCGTTCAACCATTCTATGTCACCTTTAATGTAATTCGGAGCATTTTCAAATCAATTTAATGCATTAGTTATTATTTCACCCGTTGATTCACTTCAGACATCAGTCATTATCAGTTAGTGGCAAGGATATCTTCACAGCCAGACTTCTGAAGAGATGGTAATCTCTGTGGGTCAGTAGGTGGGATGTGCTGAGAGGAGGGTTAATCTCTCCCGTTAAGTATTTAGGAACTTCGAGCAAGTGCAGAGTCGAAGTGCAAGATGCTGGAGAAATGCTGAAAACATAATAAAATGAACCAAGTAGGTTCAATTACTTTCATTATGCAATCTGCACACTCCTTTGACAGTCTACAAACATGCTTATAGCTAAGTGTGTCCCACCTTTTGATTCTCCCCCAACCTGTAAATTCAATGTAAATTTATAATTAACTTTCAAGTTATAACAACCTTTGCTATCAGAAAGTTGCAAATAATGTACACATGAAAACACAGTATAAAAATTGGTACGTTTATTTATGGTTTGATTCTGGATATACTCACAGTGGTCACCAAAAATGTTGGGATGGAAGAGAGCACACATTGCTGCAATTAGTTATGCAAAAATCTGATCAGTGATTTCCAAAAGTTGGCTTTCATGGAGTAACGAAGAAAGGAAGCCCATTAACTAAGAGTGAGATATTCTACCCGACGCATGGAATTATCTTCCAGGGCAGAGGCCTCACATTTCCAATCTCAGGTGTATGATTAAAATCAATTAAATCACTCCTCCAATGTCAGCTGCAAGATTCTCCTGACAAATGAAATTATGCTGGGAAAAAAAAGTGTTCCTTGCGTTCCTAGGCCCTGTCTCCGCATCACTCACATCCGCAAATGAGATTAAAATGTGCAGCTCAGGGATTTCAAAGGGATATTTTCCTTAAGAACATAAAAAATCCTGGGAGCCCATGTAAGTTGACTTGAAAGTCTCTGGTGAGATGGCAGACAGTCTGTATGCTTCATTTAGAGGCATGACCAAAAAAGATGGGTGGGGGGGGGGGGGGGAGTCACGAGTAGTTACTCAACCCATTTCGGTTTACCGCAAGTAAATGTATAAATAAATAAAAATATTGAGTATGGCTTACCAAGAATTTCCTTGACATGTTTACGAATGCGAGCCTGCCGAAAAATGGGACAAAATATGTTTGCGTTTGTAGTCGTTTCCTGTTATGGATGTCAATTCAATGCCATGGTGCGCAAGCAGCGATTTCATTGTGTCATTGCTGAGCGTTGTTTCGTTTTATTTTCCGTCTGTTTTCCTGTCACTTTGCTTGAATGGAGAATGTGATTAACTCGAAATGCTATGTCAACGAGTGACATTCCACAGTGAGTTCCCCTTTTGTGCAGCTGACAGCTGGGGATTAAGTGTTTTCAACTACAGTCATGACACATATCTTTGATTTATTCTTCTTTACTGTATGGCACAGACAAGTCTTTCACTTGCTATCTGATATCATTTGTTTTTTTTCCCAGCATTTATGAATTCTGTATTGTACTGCTGTGCCCGTGTGTTGTATGATAGACATACAATAGATCCTTTAAAAGAGCAGATACAGTGTGCTATGATTGATACACATGAATATGATCATTATTCCTATATTCTTGCAGCATTTGTTATTTTTGCAAGTCGCAATGTTTAAGTCAGATATGGCAGTTGTATTATCTGAACTCTTTAGCTACATGAAAGGGCCTATTTTGCAGACATTACACGAAGGCAGTAGTCTTAAGTTTTCAAGAAAAAAACATAAATTAATGGAAAGGAGGCAAAATTCACAATTAGGGTATGATGGAAGTTTATCTATCCACATTCACTCCTTGAAAAAGTGTTGTGGTCTGTGGCATATTAAAGTAATACCCTAATTAATTCCTCAGTCTTCAAGTGCTAGGGAAAAGCATTCTTTCTCCAGTTTATTTTTCATTAATTTTTAACATTAAAGCAAGTAAGAGTGCTAATTGCTGTGAGGATTCAATCAATACATGCTAAATTTCTACTTGTATCATTTTATTTTTTTAGGGGTGTATGTGTTCCAGGTGAGTTTGCTAGTAACATTGGATCTTACCATTAACAAGAGAGTTTAACAGGGCTCTTAAGCGATGATGTTCTCTTCTTGTGCGGTTTTTCTCTAAAACTTTCCCTTCTTTGCACAGGCTTTGAATGTGAAATGAACAAAAATCTTCCCCCCCAAAATGCTTTCCTAACGAGCACGCTCAGAACATTCGTTTTTAGCCAATCAACACTGAAAAAGGCAGTGTGCCAAATACCATGCCACATGTTATCTTTAATCAATACATTATACATTCATAAAAGATATTTATTAATGTCCCTTTGTTGCCTAGGTCAACTTAATAAAAGCACTCTACCACAAATGATTAAATGAATAATGGGTAAAAAAATTATGGAATTTTTTTTAATGGTGTTTGGGGTTATGATAGTATTGGGCTGATAGTGATTATCAATGTAAGGATTTATCATTGCAGGATTATCATGGTCAATGCAATTCACTGTCACTCCAAATCATTCAGAGACTATGAGGTTTCTATAAGTTTTTACTCCCATCTGTTAATGGAATTGTACATATGCTCTTTGCTGGGAATGAGTGAACCAGAGCATCTGTACCTGAAAGCTGGAATGTGGGGCTCGTCAATACAGTATGTTGCAAATGAACGATCAATACAGTCAAAACCTTGCCCAACGAGAATGCTTGATGAAGCCCATCAGCCCCAGATAAATGTCTGGGGCGACATTCCTGCGCTGGTGCTCAAGAAAAGTTTCTGGTGCTTCAATAACCTTCTCTAAACAAAGTTTAGATGGAGGTATTTCTTTCCGTTGCGGTAAATTGGTTACTTTTCTGGCAGTGATAGCTCCCTCATCTGACAACTCCATCACTTGACGTATTTCCCTCCTGCAAGAGAGATTTTGGGGGCAAGGGAGATGGGGCGAGCTTGCGTATAGGCATACGTCAAAAACATTTAACGACGGTGTTCCACACTGCAGGTTTAAAGGCAAAGACACTTGGTCAACGAAGGTCTCCAGGAAAACGATGTTATTCTTACCAATGTTTGTTAGAGTCGTGTAAGAACAATCTTGGAATCCACATAGGGAGGCAGATCAGTCATTCATACGGAGGGATTCACATGTATTTTTAGATTTATATATAAATGACTCTCTCTACAAAAATATTCGCACACCAGTATTTATTTTTGTAGAAAAATCCCACAAATAGAAAAATAAGTTTCACGGATGCATTTCTGATGCACTCACAATTCGTTAGTTTTAAACATGTGTTAGCAGAAATAAAAAAATATATGTATTTAAAATTATTTGAAATTTTCACCCAAAGCATATTTGGATGATGCTAGATTCATATACAGACTGTGGCACCTACAAATACAAACCAAATTTCATTTTTGACCTTTGCAGCTTTTGTGTGCGGTTTTGAGACTATCATGACAACCCCCCAATTCACCAATTAATTTTTTTTAACACTGAATCATATGCAGCCAATTAGTCATCTCATTATTTTTCAGCCATTCGAGTAAGTGTGAGGAATTGGAGAGACCGTCAGAGTGAAAAGTTTTAGAAACGTAGATGGCGTCCAGTGCGTCAGCATTAAGTAACATAGGGTGAAGTTAATCTGAATGATCTGCATTTTCAGAAAGTTAAAGGGCATCTAAAATCGATTCTCAGAGGGGACGTTGAACGTTCAATGTTAACAAACAAATTACTTGCTTTTGTTGACATCTTGCATTGTCACATGACCAATTTCATTCATATTAACTAATGTTTTCTGTGCATGTGTAGATTCTATTTCAGTTCGAGTCACACAGCGCATGTGTGACTCGCTGACTGGCCAATAAACAAAAACAATGGGAATTGACTTAAGATGCCCATTAAAATGACCTCATTCTCGGTTGAATTACTTATTTTCGAAATAAATAATTTCACTGGTGCCATAAACAATGTATTTTGAGATTCCTAACGCTTCAAAGATTAAAAAATGCAGATCATTTAGCCTTACTTACTACTTCATCTCATGTTCTCAAATGTCGACCCCTTTCGTGCACCATGACTTTTGCTTTTCCGTTAGTCCAAAATGGACATCATTCCTGCCAGTTTTATTAAGTCAAGGGCTTTACAATCATATTTTCTTCCCAGTTATTTCTGAAATACATAAAAGAAAATGAATCAAAGGGTAATATAAGTCAAACCTTCTCGAGAACTAAGTTATACTTCTTTTCCCGTCCTTGACAGGGAAATCCCTGACATCATTTTTAACCACCTGGACTGAAGACCACAACGTGAAAGATTCTGCTAGATATATTGATTTTGCAAATGTGTTGAGTCTTTAAATGGTAGCTAGCTATGTATATTGTTGCATAGATTTGTAGAGCTAAATAAAATTATGTAATGATGTTTAGTTAGTCTTGCTATCTTGCGCTAACTTGCAGCATACCATTTTCCAAAATGGCAAGCTAGTTATATTACTTCTGTATAACTCAGACACTTAATTTTGTGTATTTTTGCCAGGTTTTTAATTATTTGGTTGGTTGCTACAGTTAAAAATTAATGCGCTAAAATCAAGGAATGCCCACTGCTGACAACTAACATCATAGTTTTAGAGTATGGTGAATGTTAAATTGTATTTTCGGTTTGACTTTGCCTGTATGCATTGGAATTGCTGTCAGTATTTCAGAGCTAATGTTACAGCCTGTGATTGTTTTACATTCATGTGTGCTGAGAACAAGATGTGGAAAGGAACTGATATAAACTTACTTCTCCAGTAGCTTGTGGCTACGTATAACTTGGTAACATTAGCATATTATTTATTTACATTATCTTTGGTTGCAATCGGAAAGTGAAGATAGTCAGGCTCGGGGGCTAACTAGCTACTAGAGTTGCATTGCAATTCAGCAAAATGCTTGCTTTGCTTCTACATGCTCAGACATTTGAAAAATGGACACTTCTTGGAGCTCTATTTTCTGTGTTGTGAAAACATTAACTGTTTGCCGATAATCGCGCTGCAGCGACTAGACGAGCACATGGTTTTTCTTCTTGCCATAAACGCGATACAGAGTCCATGTGAACTGAAAAAGGTACAGTGTACAGGCAATTAACTCAGTTGGCTCCATGTTAAAAGTTTGCTATCAGTGTGAAAGAAACTCAACAACCATTCCAATTCAAACAGCCACAACCCCTCCCCTCCATTGCTCTCCCTCGCAAGGGAAGGCTCTCTTGCCTGCTACGTCACTCAGAGGGCTTACTCAATTGGAGGGAAGAAGTGAAGGCAGCGTTTTATTTCGGATTGGAATCCAGGTCTTGATCTTCCTTCAGGTCATTGCCTGGATGCAGCTGACTGTGCAGCGCTCTCGTGTGATTGGCAGAAAAGGAATGAGAAATCTGACAATTCCTTGTTGAAAAGAATACATTTGTGAACTGGGCATTGTCAAGGGAGACTGAAAAAAATCCACACACAAATGCAATAAAGTTAACAAGTGAAAAGCACTTTATAAATGCAGGTGCTACAGTGTTAATACAAATGTAACAACATCCAAATGTGTTTTGGTTAAGTACATATATTTGTGGATTTCTGTTTTATATTATATTTAAAAGAAAACAAAAAAAATGTTTCTGCATCAGAAATTCATTTGTGAAACTTAGTTTTTTTATTTGTGGATTTTTTTTTCTTTACATTTACATGGAATGATAAATGTTTGTGTTAGCTCAATTTTTGTGAAGATTCATTTATATGTGAATCCCAAAATGCACTTGTGTATCCTCGTGTGCATTTAATCATTGCGAGACTAATCTGACTCCATATTAACAGCATTTCAAGGAACCCAGTCCTGACCTCTTCACTGATTTAGTCAATGCTGGTCATTTTTCACTGGCCCTCTTATTAATAAGTCAACGTTAAAATGAGATGGTGATTGGATGCTGGTTTGTATGAGTTGTGTCTCAAGAAGGTTCCTTAGGAAAAAAAAAAAGTGTTTTAGTTTTTGTATCAAAGCAGACATTTTACATCATCACAGCTAGTTTTAATGAAGAACCAATATGGCATAATGCACAAATGTGCTATCTGTATATAAATTAGTAGCCCTCCCTACAATATTTACCTCCAAACACCCCCCCCCCCCCCACCTCACCCCCTCAAATCTTAACCCTCAGTATAAATTCTTGAAGGTTCAATCTTTTGCTTGCTGTTATGATTCTGCCCTTTCGTGTGTTGTCCCATTTTTATTTGTGCTTGTGCTTACTTTCGTTTCTTATTTTCCAGCTTTCAGTTCAGCCGTCTGACGATCCACTCCCAATCTGTCTCCAGTGATGTGGCGTGACTGCCTCCAGCATGCCTGCGTCTCGTCGTCCAATCACGTTTCCTCTTTCGGTTTCGGCTTTGGTATTTCATTCATTGCTTCCAGCTGTGTTTAATTCCGGGTCTCGCGAAACTGAGTAAATGCGTTCTCTGATAGGATATTACTATCCCGTTCTAACCAGCACTTATTTAAGGGTAATTGTAGATAATTCGTCACGTAGTATTAACCTTATTAACTAATTTACCGAGCGTGTGCGTTTCTGGCTTTTGTATTTTAGTCCGAGCTGTATCTGATTAACTACATTTAAAACTATGCTTCCATTTGCTTTTCTTGTGGTGCTTTTTACTTGTCACATTTAGATTACCTTAATCTAAACTGTCTAAGTTTGATTGATGGTCTCCGCGTCTTGTCTCGAGTCTTTATTGTTAAACCCGGTCCTAGTGTAATTGTTTATTAATCCTATGTGTTTCTGTTTCAGTCGTGATGGCTTTCCGAGTCCCCGCCTCCTCTCGCGATTATAAATGTGGCAGCATTGGACGCGATTGTCAGACGGATCCTCCGTATTCTCTCTGTGCTACAGGGTGAAGTCTCAGCTCCTCGGGCCTTCCGAGTTTTTCCCGTGTATGTTTCCAGAGTCTCGTTTGCTGCGACCTACTCTTGTCTGCCCCGTGTTAAAGTCTCCCAGTGTATACGTCAGTGTAGTTAGGCTCGGTTTTTGTTTTCTAAGTTTATCCACTCTTGAGGAGAGTATTTCTGTTTCCCCCTGCCTTTGGCAGTGTACCTCAGTTCTCCCATTTGTTCAGTGCTTGTGCACAGTGTTTGTTTCTGGCGCGTCTGCCATTTTTCCCTCAGTGTTTAGTGTTTAATAAACACTTCTGCATCCTACACCTGGTGTTCCTCTGGCCTCTTCTTACACTTGCACAGTTTTGTCGGCTTTGCTTGTTCCAGAGATAAATCTTATACACCTCAATATTCAAAATGTATTCTAGTTTTTGGATTATTTTGCAAGGTTGTATTTTGCAGGTTTATTTGACGTTGCTGGCGAAGCAAAATGTTCCTCAACTGGAATATTTGGCCAAACCATGCAGTCATGTGGTTTGTTCAATCATCATGTAACTTTGTGTTGTACAGTTAACACCTACTGCTTTTACCCCTCAGCGCTGAAAGAGGCCATGGGGTATTGTCATAATGCACGGCTTCCGTCTGACCGTCTGTCCATCCGTCTGTCTATCTGTCCACATTTGATTCTGTGTGATAAATGAAAAACGCCACCACCAATTTACGGTGAGGACACCGTAGTAGAGTTACTACACAAGGCTATCGATTTCAGGCGCGATCCGAAATCAAATATCGCTGCCACAGCCGCCGTCTTGAATTTCCATTCCCTGCAATAACTGAAAAAGGCTATCACTGATCATCACAATTTTTGGTGAGGACATCGAGGTACAGTTACTACACAAGCCTATGGATTTCGGTCATTGATCCGAAATCAAATATGGTTGCCGCAGCCGCCATCTTGAATTTACATTTAACTCAAAACGATAACTCAAAAATGCCTTTGTCAATCAAAGTCATTTTTGCTCTGTTGCTTAGTCTTGTGCACCTACAGAAGCCTATCAATTTTCACGGCGCTTGGATGTTCAGTATGGCTGCGTCAGCCACCATCTTGTATTTTGTATTCTGTGGGATAACTTCCAAACGCCTTCATCAATATATAATCATCCCAAATAATCCAGGGGCTGAGGAGTAACATCCGCTTTGCAGGGCTCTTTTTACATTTAGGCTCATAAAGTGCATAGTGATGTGTTATTAATACATTTATTAATACATTTAATTTAATTATTTCATGTTATTCTATATTTTTATTCGGAGTCTGCGTTTATGCCTGGTCTCCTATGACTAAAATCAGCATTATGGAGCAGATCCATGAGTAGACGCCTACATTTGCAGACAAGTAACAAATTGAAGGAAAAACCCTAAATGAATGCATGGAAAATGTAACAAATGTGGATGTTTTTCTTGTGGATCATTTTCTTGGCATGGCTTGGTTCTACTCATTGCCCACACAATGGAATCGTCACTGCAAATCAGTGCAGAGATTTTCTGTGAGATCACCTTTCTATGCAATGATTTAGCATTCCTACCATGATGGAAGTTGTCCCTTCCAGAATGACAGCAGCCCAAGCCTCACTGGGCTCAAAGGATCCCTGAAAGGTTTTGTATGAGAATTATCCTAAGCATATACCGCCACCCTCTCAGTCACCAGATTTCAAACAAACTGAATTCAAATTGGAATGTGTTGGAAATTGCTCTTCATCACCATGATCAAAAACACCAAACAAGGGAATATCTCATGAAGGAAAGGTACTCCATCCTTCCAGCAAAGTTTTATGTGTGTAAATTCTATGCCAAGGCAAGTTAAACTGATCTGGCAGCTTCTGAAGGCCCAACACCTCACAGAGAATGTTTATGTTGATTTTTCCATTATTTGTCCCCCTTCCATGTGTGTGTGTGTGTATGTGTGTCTGTGTGTCTTCCAATTTGATTCTGAATCTGTCCCGGAGAATTGATACATCCAGGATGCAGATCCATACTGCTCTACAAAGCCTAAGTGTTGTTCCCAAATATTGGGTGAAATGTAATAACGTAATAACATATGGATTTATTACGATAGATATTATACCATGGCAAGTCAGTTAACCATAATCTGTCATTGATATGCTAACTTTTCATTTGTTGGGACAACTAACAAACTCTGAGGCCATTTATTACTGTTTAAAATATTTTGTACTCTACACTTCGTTGAGCAGAATATTCAGTTCCATTGATGTCGGAAAATATAAATATTGAAAGAGGAATTCTCAGGCAATTATTTCTGTTAATTTTATTCCAGACTATTCTAATGATTTATCTGACTGCATCAGCAAGATTTCCAGATATATCAACAGGAATTTGGAGGTGCTGCATTTTCATCTTTAATATGATTTGGAATGAGTTATTTTGTTCTTTACAGTATGCAAAACATGCATATAAGTCATATTTATTTTATACAGTATTTCAAATTAGATATTCAAAACCAGCTGATATACAGTATCAGCTTTTTGATGGAGGAACCATATAGTCGATTTCATGGGCTGGAATGTAAACAGGAATGGAGTTATTGACTGTGCAGAAGGCATGTGCCATAACACAGAACCAGCCTCAGGTAATGGACTGTTGTGAATTTACTATTTATGTGCAGACCAATGTATTGATAGTTGGGGAAACTTTACAGGAAAACCACAGATTACTTCTGGCAGAACTAAATATACGACGTGATGTGTGGAAAGCTAAGCGATGGCATTTTGGCCACAACAGAATGATTAATGCATGTTGAAACCATGTAAAACTGTCCGAAGAAGGCATTGGCGGGGATTGTAGAAGCTATATTTCCTTTATAACAGACTAGATCCCCTTCAGAGCTGTTCAGACCTATTTAATACCTTATTATGTGGAAATATAGTTCACATATTGCTTTGAAATCTTGTACTATGCTGCCGTCTGACAAATTTACCTATTCTCCAATTCTGATGATACATTTTTACTGGTATTCTCTGTCAATCCTTCTAAGAGATGACATCAACCCCCCCACTGCATGTACATACACCCGTCCGCTCAGTAAAGCTTTTGATATAGAGTCGAGCCATAAAGCTTGAAAGAAATATATTCTTTATCTACTGCCGCCTTTGAAAAGCCCAGCTGAAAAATGGTGTATTGAAATGTCTAATTAACTGACAGTGTCCAGTCAATTCAGTTTGCTAAACCTGTGGCTCACCTCCGCTGATCAGCTTCCCTGGGGTTAATTCGACATGCACACATTTTATAGCCCCTCAAGAATGATTTCTGCAGACACGGCTTATGCTGGGGTGGAATTTACCTAACTCCAGTAAGTCCATGTATCTTCTTTTATTAGAGAATTGAAGAGGAAAAGCAATGAAATTTTTATTTCTTCAGAATTTCAGACGGACAATGCGAGATCCCATGAGAGGAGGGAAGTCCGGCAGTTAGCTAAAAAAAAAAAAGAAAAAAAAAAAAAGAAAATCCAGCCGCCGCACTGAGACAAATCAATGCCTGTCAGAGATTTGGGCTTCTCAATGTGTACATACTGGATGTGCATAATTTACCACTATGAAGGGGACTCTGTGTTTTTTAAAAATGTATTTTTGATTAAATATAGCAATTGTGGCTAGGAATATTCACGAGGACAGCTGCACTTAATTGTTTTAATAATGCTCTTGAAGCAGAGTATGAAAAGAAAGAAAGCAGGATGACCGTCGATATACCTGCACATAGTAGCAGAGGATAAACCCTGAACAGGAAAAACAGCTGCTAGGACTAAGTGGTCTGTTGAGCGTTCAGTCACCAGAACAATGACACAATGCAATAATAGATTAAAGGCAACATTTCTGTTCAGCACACGGTATGTTATTTTAGTTTAGCTTCTCTTCAGGGAAAAGGAACAAATGCTCATTTTAAAATCATTTATTTTTTCTAATTATTAATTTCCTTCTAAGGAACAATATTTACTTGCGAGTGCTGCACTGCTTAGAATCACATTTTCAATGATGTGGCATCATGAAATTATGACAAACTGTCAGAATACATTTACAAATCTTATACCCTATCAGTTGTGAGTGCGCCACTGTTTTGATTGATGTTGCCTTAATTCTATGCTGAGCTGTACCTCCAAGCCTTTGTTCCACACTCAGGCCAACACAGTGATTACATACCTAATGAAAAACTATCTCTGTAGAATTTGCAAAGTAAATGAAATTTAAATATCCATTTATCTGACTTTAAGAGTGCCTTTTGGCTATTAGACCCTGTATTGAAGTCCAGCCAGACACCCCCCCCCCCCTCCCTGGTCTCTTTCCTGCTCTCTCCTTGACTTCAGATAGAGAATGAGAAGCCCTCATTTCTGTGTTCCATGGCTCGTAGCTTATGAGATGAATAATGCAGTAACACCCACTCCTCCAACACGGCCCCCCTCTCGGGCCTGGAGCGGCTAGTTCAAGTGGAGGCACTCAAGGGGCACCGCAAGTATCAGCTAACAATTATCTGGTGAATTTGTACACTTTATTACCGGGTCTCCACTGGGCAAATAGTGTCGTGACAGAGAAAAAGCGTCCCTCTTCCACTTATTTATCTAATAAGAGCAAATTAATTACTGCGGAATTAGCTTTGCTAACCAGCGACAAGCCAAAGTCCCCATTATGATATGGCCACTGTGGATTGCTATGATTTCGGGACTCACTTGTCGTCTATCTGTCTTTCTGTGGGCAAAGTTTTGTGTCAAGCTTACGGTATATTTACGTGTGTATTTAAATATGCCTTCTTTTTACTTGATCAAAATAAGATTCTGAAAATGTTAGGTTTTTCTGTACACTGTCAAAAGTGCAAGATAAAAATACTAGGTAAGATGAATTTACTCATGTTAAGACTTATTTTAGTTGGACAAAAAATTTTCAGGTAATTTTGACTAGTTGCCAATGGAATAAGAAAATTTCTATTGGCAATTAGTCAGAATGACCTCAAAATTTTTTGTCCAACTAAGATAAGTCTTAACGTGAGTAAATTCATCTTACCTAGTATTTTTATCTTACAGCTTTCACAGTATGTTGGCTGTTTGTGTTTTCTTTTTTCGCTGTTGAATTTGGCTCTTTGGTTCAGAAGTGGTTGGACACAAAAGTGTAAAAAGATCCTTTGTGTTCAAATACCTCTCAATAACATGGTTTTCTTTGTCCTTGGATGGCCACCCTGCTAACTGGTGAGAGAGGAGATGTTCTCCATCCTACTAGGTGGTAACTGCCAGCCTTACCCAGGTAAAATCTGTAATGCAAGCCACCTTCTCTTAGTGATGATTCCGAGGGTCAGATATAATTTCTGAAAAAACAGACTTTAACACAGTGAAAGCATTCCCTGCGATGACATGATCTTGTCTTTATGTTGAGGAAACACGGTTTTTCAGGCCACCCTGCAAGTTCTACGCCGGTGTATGTCAGATCAGTGAATGATGGTGTGTGTGGTCAAGGCCTCTCCATTCTCCTCCTTCCTTTATGAGACCATCTTCCTGTCAAATTTCTGGGCAAGCCACTCAGGGGTTAGGTCAGGTCAGCGAGACACAAGATGCCTGGTTTGAATCTAGCATTAGCGTTAGCGATGCGCAGCCTAATTCCTATTACCACAGAAGTGCTCTCAGTGGCCGCTCCCTCAGGGTCAGATGTTAACCGGCAACGAGGCCCTCGTCGTGAGGAGGGAGGTCGCCCTCGACTGACCGCTTTACGGTACAGTGAAGGGGGGGGGGGGGATAGCGGTCTGTTAGCCCAATCAGTGAGCCTCTTCCTGGAGGCCCGGTGCTCGCTCTTCCTTACAGCAGAGTATTAAATCAAAGCACAGTGGCGTCCTGATGTGTGTTTAACATCCCTGAGCACTTGTCACTGATGAGCAGGGGCAGTCAGCCCTGTGTCCTTGCTCAATTCCCTGATGCGCCATCATTTCCTTATCTGTCCACAGGGCATGGCCTCCTCTATAACCAACCACACATGCATGCCTAATAAGGTCTCCCCCTCTATGCACCAATGGGGGAACCTAGCACGTGCAGAGAGCTTATCTATCAGGGCCCCATTTTTCTTCTTCGCCTTCTCTTCTTTATTTCTCAAGGAGGTGCACAATAATTGGCGTGTATTATTGAATGTAAAATCTATTTTTATTTTGTTTGCTGATTTGGATGCTTTTATTTTACCAAGAAAACGCAGGAGGACATGTACGGATTTGACTGAAGAGTGACCGTTCTGAGGAAAGTGGGACTGGTCCATCTGTTCTCTCCTGCTTCTCTGCCTTTCCTGTCTGAAAATGACTGAACTGCTTTCCATTCTTCCATTCTTGCTGTCTCCCAGTGAAAATGTATTCCGAGGCCTTGAATTAATTATGGAAACAAAAATATATTTTGTTTCGTCTTTTCAAGAGGCTGCATCCTAACGATGTCCTTGGTGCCCCCCCCCCGTCATCGGGATGGAAAGAGATGGAAATATAAAATGCGACGACAGAGGGAGAAGCGGTTCCTGCGGAAATCTAACCTTCTGTTACAAGTCTTTTCACGAGAACAAAGTTCCTCGTGGAACAATGTGCCGTGCGTTGAGTAGAGTTCTGCGCAATTGTATCGAGACGCTTTCCTAATGTATTTTTCCACTTGATGAATAAGTACAAAAACGTCCTTAAGATACCGAGACAATATGTATTAAATTTTTACACCGGAATATTTGTTGCCAAGTGCCTGTCCCATGCCAGACAGTGCGAGTTCTTAGCATGTTCTGTTCAACCTGAGGAGGACAAGCAAAGCTGTTTCAGAAGCCTCTTTTTTATCTTCCGCTCAGAGGCGAGTATGAGCCGAGTACTTTCAAAACCCCAAGTTATTACGCGAAGACAATCAAAGAGATGAATTCGAATTTGTCACTTAGGGAACGGATGCTTTACAATGAAAGAGATTACTTTGCTGGGATTTTAATTCACGGTGGAAGGACGTGACAAATATATCCCCCAACCTGTGCAAGCACCTGCATCACCAGAAGGACAAAAACAAAAAGGTGGGAGGGGGTGGCTGGTGGGATGGTTGGCGATAAATAAATAAATATAAAAAGTGCCTTTTGTGCATGGGTTGAGAAAAGTTTGAAGGGACACAAAGGCATTTTAAATCAGACAAAAGCTTGGGAATTGGAGAACAGCGTTCCCTCAAGGTTGTGTTTTCTCTTTTGCGTGATAGATCTGTACTCCAGCCAATGAGCTATCAGTAAAATTAAGGTACTGATGTCTTCCATCAAACCCAAGGATGGTGTGGAAGTGTAATTAGTGCCAAACGTTTTTTATCTCTCATCTGAGTCGCTAGTCAGCAGTTCACTTCCAACCAAAGAAGTAATTACTCTTTTAAATCAGCAAAAACAAATAAAGTTTATATTGTACCATAATGATGGCAAAGAAGATATTTATACTTTCCTTTAAGGTTATTTTTTTTATTATTATTATTGTATTTCTCTGAAATAATGCTGATCCTTCACTCCTACTGACAAAATAACTCTTTTTTTTCATATTTGAAAAATATTATTTGGCTTTGTGAAAATAATTCTACGTAGTTTCCGAAGTAGTCTCCCAAAAGAGATACTAAATTAATTTTTATTTCGAAAGTTTATACTTTTACCAAAACAATGTAAACCTGATAAATAAATTGGAACTTTTTCTCAGCCCTATTTTCAGTTTTAAATGTTGTCAAGGCATTTTGGATTCTGACAGCATTAAGTAATAAATTATACTACTGTGAATCAAAGTTGTTATTCATGACCAGTTTAATTGACTAAATAAAAAGGCCACCAGCAATTCCTGTTCAGCCAAGGGTTGATGCTGAAAAAAACACATTTTTCATTGCGGTCCAGAAAGCAATATTGCTGTCGCAAACCGATAATCAGCCTGTCAGCTAGAATGGATCAACTAACTATTGTTGATAAATCCATGAGCACTAAAGTTTAAAGATGGGGCGTAATATTTACGCAGTGATTATTGCCAATAGTGGTCTCAGCACAAATCAGTGCAATATTTTCTCCTTTTATTAACACATCCTCAATGATTATTAGCCAGTAATCAGGTCCTTTAATCTCACTTATCATAAGGAAAAGTGATTTGACTGACGACTTCACACTTGTAATAAGAGTCAAAACATTGCGGCATTACGTGCATTGATCCAGTGATGACTTTTGAAAAGTAAGCGTTCACAATCAGATGTAAAATCACACGGTAAGAGGCACAGTTTGAATAAGGGTAAAATGTAATTTTCTCTGGATTATGTCTCATAAATATGGACAATCTGCTCTATCCTCATATTGATCTATGCTCTGTTCTCATTGTCTCACTCATCAAATTAGGTTTCTTGCAAACCATGGAGCTACAGAACAACGTTAACAAGCATGAACCATTCTGAGGAATTTGCCAGATTTTAAGTGTCTTCTGCCATAAGGTGGATCCTAATGACCTCTGGTGCCTTCGGATTGGTTTTATTGCATTAGAATAGGATCTGACACAGTCACAGAAACACAATATATGTTTCAGTCTACATCCTGTAATGGTTACTTGTTATTCTGCAAAAGAAAATTGACGAAGATTTGGATATTTAAATGGGCGCCTTCACTACCCTGTATCGTTCACCACACTACAAAAGAAAGTAAAAGAAATACACTACCTATGGCAATTTGAGAACTTTTATGCAAGTTTAAAGGAGATTAAAATAGACGGCTTTTGAGAGCAATTAAATTGTTCCTTACAAGGACATTATCCTTAGGACTTCCTGTGGAAAAATAGATTTTTCTTTGGCACAACGCAAGCAAATTTGTAAAATATGTCCATCTCTCTCTCTGCCCCTCTCTGTCAGAAACACACACATTCACCTTTTACTTTCTGTTCACTCAAAACTTATTTAGCCATGCATCTTAAATAAGCCCATTAAAATATGTTTGTGATAACATCTGAAGCATTCACACATTAAATGGAATGACATCACACAGTGAAGTAATTTTAGACATAATTTACTTGCGTTCTCGTGATTTTTCTCATTACATTAATTGTTTCTTGTTTTATTTACTTAGCATTTCCATTTGAGTGTCAACATATGCAACATTGCAGTTTGAAGCATTACAGAATAAACCCCTTGGCAGCGCTGATTTGCTTAACGACTCCAGACATGTGAATGCTACTAATTACCGAGTACTAATTTCCAATATCCATCTTTAGGAGCAACTATATTATTTTATTTATTTATTTTTTAATGCATACGAATTCCCGATGTAATGACCTGATGTTCCATAATAACACAGACATGCAATTTACATTAAGGTCCTAATAGAAATTATGAACACATAGCTCGGCGCGTGCAATAAATCAAAATAAATGAACATCAGTGGTTTGGTGATTGAAATCATTTTCACTTGTGTGCACAGGCATATTTCGGGCTCCTCGAGCATTCCCAGACCAGAAAATTATTTCCCTCCCCACATAAAATCCAAAATACCAAAATTAATTTGAAAGCGTGTTTATATTTCCCCACCCCCTTCCCCCCCACAAAATCTTCCCTTTTTTTCGTCTTCACGCTGACCGCTGGAAGGACAAAGGAAAGTAATAGCTGTGACAATAATAATAATAAAATAATAAACAGTAATAAGAATAATAATGGAAATAACGGCGACAGAAATAAAAAAGCGAGAGTGTTATTGTTTGTAGATGAGGAGCAAATGAAGTCTTTCCCCAATATCAATAACGCGGTGCCCTGCAAGAGAGGAGGGCGCGCAGGCAGAGGGCTGCTTTTATAATTGCTTCCCTCCCCAAGGCTGCCAGGACCCGGGGGGTCACGAGCACTCGAGCTGGTGCAGCCATTTCCCTGGGACCTCCGCGGGACCAGGAGACACAGATTAATTGTCTCAGGTTCTGGGGCTTTAATTTGCGGGGAGGGAAAACACTGCATAACCTAATTAAACACTGACTTGTTTCAAATATCTGTCCAGCTGCAACCAAAGGCAGAATTGCACTTTGTCGCCGCGTCGTAATTGCCTCATACGGAGTCGTCGAGTTGAAGTCAGGATTCTTTGGGGGAAGAGTGTGTGTGTGTGTGCGTGTGTGTGCGCGCGCGCACGGGGGGATGGGGTGTTAGCTGGCTGTGGTCACATTTTCTAAAGTAATCAATTTTCAAAAAACGAGAAGGCCCATCACTTTTAATGTGCCGAAACCTCCAACATACAACCATCATATTAAGGCTTAAATCAGAAATCTGTACGTCTTGAATGAGGGTATGAACAACTGTGAATATTATTAAGGACAGGAAAAGAATAATCAGGTGCTAAACCTTAATTAATTTTTTATGAATATTTGTTTCAAGAAATAAAAATTAAAGCACAATTACTTCATAACTAAATAATAATAATAATAATAATAATCATCATCATCATCATCATCATCATTGTAAATAGGCAAATATATTAGTACTGCTGCTTCCAAAAATTGTTGACGCAATAACACAAAATGATAACAAATGCCATATTTTTTTTCATTTTATTTAACAGAATAATGTATCCTGATAACATGACCATTCACTAAATGACTATGTGGTCATTACATTGACAAAAAATAACTTATAGACAAAAAATGTTACCATACATACAGCCCACAGAGAACACTAGCTGTGATAATATTTTTGATTTTTTTTGTTTTGTTTCATTTCAGTTTTTGTGTTCAGGTTTTTGCTGCCCAATCCTTTTTTATAAGAGAAATTGTGATGACGGAGTCTGTGTAAGCTAAGCCCTCCCCAGGCGCTGTGCGTTGAGGGCCTGCTCGGAGCTGGACGGCTGCAGACTGATCCCCGGGGAGAGCCTGGTCTCTGTTCGACAAGGTATTGATCCGTGAAACTGATGAAAGGGCCCGGTGGTCACCTTGAGCTCGCTCATGCTTCTCTGCCAGTGACACATCCGACACCAGTGTCACCTGTGGTAAACCAAGCAGCTCCAGACCGCCGGGACAGCCCGTGTGACGGCTACCGCCAGCGCCAGACTACCGATGGGAGAAAAGTTCCGCTTGGCGACTCACTAGCAAAACAAAACAAAACAAAAAAAAAAAACACTTAACGTGTTCCACGCCGTTCCTCAAATAAAACATTGAAGAGAGCCAAGAGCTCGGTGGCCACCAACCCTTTTTCTGGAGATTTACCATTGCAGCCTTAACCTGACATGTCTGACTCTATACGTAAGCAGCTGAACAGGACTTCTCGCTTTAATGAGGTGTGCTTTGTTAGAGTTGGAGTGAAAATCTGCAAGACAGTAGATCTCCAAGAGCAGGGTTGGAGACCACTGGTTTTAGATTAGATTGGATGCTTGAGGTTACTTTTGGTAATGTCTACTGGGAGTTGTGGACAGTTTTCTAAACAAAAAATCATCATGAAACGCTCCTCATCTTTCACACCTAACATTTAGCATTTGAAAATCTCTTCCATGCAGGTAATTGCTGAGGGAAAACAGCAGTTGCATTTCTACACTTTTTTAAATTCTAAGAAGAGATTTAATTATATACAGTTTGTGGGCCTTCAGGGAATGTAATTACTTTGTGTGCCTGTGACAAGCGATTTCCCAGGTTTAAACTGAGGTGTTGGGAGAGCTGTGTTCGATCGATCAACGATAACGCGCTACATCTGTAGATCACAGGGAAGAATGAGAAGTTAAGTAGGACACCATTGGACGTTCCCAAAACACCAGTCGAGGAAAAACGTCGTGGATGAACAGAAAAGACAAGTAGGTCTGGGGATTAAAATAAAATATAATTAATAACTCAAATCTGGAACTTAGCAGTAAAAAAGAAAAAAAAGAGAGTTTTATAAGCGAAAGCATACGTCCTGTTGTGCGCCGGGCAAATGAATTGCCTTAGGCCAGTGAAACATTAACTACCAGTACACAACTACACAGTTATATTTTTGGTATTCCTCCCTGGCTTCCTGACTCTGGGGTTTGCTATCTCCGTCCCATCGGGAAGGGAAACATTTAAACGCATCTCAAACTCTTGGCTATGGAGCAGATTTGAGGAAGAAAAATGATCAGCTAGCAGTGTGCGGTTCTCAGCGTGGGTCCAGGTAGCCCAGTCATTGCCATGCTATTGGACAGCTGGGCTGGGCTCCATGGAGATCACAGACCATATTGAGGTGGGGGGGGAAGCTTACTGCGCTCGCTCTATCACTTTCAGGACCTCGCCTATAACCTTGAACAAGAGGTATCCTCCATGGTAAACTCAGCATTTAAAAAACAGAAAGATCGGGAAAAGATGAAGTAACATTTGTTCACTGATATTTGAAGAGTTTGTTTCCTAACTGTAATATGTCCATTTTACTCATTTTGAATAAATCAGCTTTTTCTATGTTGTTGTCAATTGCATTTTATAGAAAGACACAAACTTTGACCAAGAAAAAATACAACTTACAGCATGAATGTCTGAAAAAAGATTGTTGCACCATGCGTTAGAAGCACAGGGCTATCACTCTGTGATATTATCTAATTTTTTGTAATTTTGGAACTTATTACATTTGGAAGCAAACTCTTCACTTTTACTGCATTATAGTTTTGCCCTGGTGACAATCATAGGGCCTCATAATTTATGTACCCACCCCCCAGATCCCCAGATTTACAGGCTAACCATGCCCAGCCAAATTAAATGTTTTGCAGGTAATTATCACAGATGAACTGGGAAGATTTTCTGGAGTAAATGGTTAAGTGGACTTACGGCTGACTCATTGCTATAAACAGGACAGAGCTTTTGGAAGTGTTGTTGAAAAGATAAGCAACTTTTGGCTTTCGCCTGGTTTCTACTTCGTGTGAGGTGCTAGATTGACTGCTCCACTGTTCCAGACAGTAACCAAACTGCGTGCCTCCACTCCTCCCCGCCCTATCGCCTCTAAATTCGCAGCGGACTGCTGAACAGTGGCTCGCACTGGAAGATCATCATGATGTAGCTCTCGTAGCGTGCTAGTTGCCGAGCAGAAATATGCGCCGCGCGTGCCGTAGCAGGCGAAGACCCAGGGTCTCTCAGACATCAGGGCTCATAGACAACAGCTCACGTACCTCGTGCCCTCTGACAGCGGTGTCAGTTAGCCGCGCTCGAATATTTCTCTCCAGATTGCTCTGAAAGTGTCTGATATTTACCGGCGCTGTACTGTGTCAGTGTGGCTGGGATTCCAAGGCCTTTACTGTCACGCCAGCATGATCCCCCCCCAAGAAGTGCAGCCACTGGAAAAGGCCAAGACTTGTGTATTGGCTGACATACACTCCCGGACAGTGGGCTGTGCGGTCACGGGAAGTTTTGAGACGAGACTCCAAAGTGCATTTGACATTTTCAGCATGTCACTGCGGGCGTGAGAGCAAAGAGAGAGACTGGCCACTAACTGTATGGTTCAGGGTTGATTAGCCTTGGTAGACACATATTGGAAAACGACTTCCTCAAGAAACAATGTATTCTCATCGGGAATCAGGGTGATGGATTTTGATTTTTAAACAAAAAACTTGAAAAATGAAAGTTAATATATATTTTCATGCTGAACAAAAAAGAAAAAGATAAAACTGTTGATCTTTTCGTAAATGTGAACCCATCAAGTTGTTCACAGGTACATACTTGCGAATTTGTGAAGGTGTTTATTATTTAAGAGAACATACACAGATGGGCAGAAACATTAAAACCACTCACATATGAGCTAAATAATGATTATCTCATAACAATGGTGCATGTCAAGGTCAGCAGAGGCAGACAGAACTTTGATGGTAAGTGAACATTTGGATTTTGTGGTCAACATGTTGGATGTGGGAGGAATGAGACTTAAGCGCCATTCACATGGGCCGAATCCCTAGGGCCAGACTGTGGGTCAGAGTTTCTACAAAGCTGCATGGCGCCCAGCCAGCAGTGGTTAGTCCCTACCAACAGTGGTCCAAGAAGCCACCAACCATGAACCTAAGGCACTTAAGGCTCAAAAGTACCTATTATGGACACATGAGCTTCAGAACTGGACCTTGGAGAGATTGAAGGTCACCTGCTCCAGTATTTCCTATTTTTTGCAACATGTGCATCAGTTAGGTGTGTGTGTGTGTGTGTGTGTGTGTATGATTTACCTGGGGGTGAGGTGGCACCTGGATGCACTGTGGGAAAAATACAAGCTGGCGGAGGGAGTGTGATGATCTGGGAAATGTTCTGCAGGGAAACCCTGGGTCTGGGAATTCAAGGGGGAGGAAGTTTTGTTTGCTGCACGACGAACAAATCGGCACGTAGGTGGTCTTAATGTTGTGCCTGATTGTTTTATATTTCCCTTTGACTAATGTGTTTAGGGAGAAATGATATTATGCTTTGTTATAATATTTATGCTCTGTGGTTGATCACATTTTGTCCTGAAACAAATTAACCATTAATATCGAAGCAATAGTTTTCACTTTATATACAAGGCACTGATAATAAATCAGTTGCTATTTGAGATTCTATACAATGTGCCAGCTGAATAAAAATACATTTTTGGTGTAAATGTGTAATCAGGCAAATGCTGCACAGTGCATACTGAATTCACCAACCTCATGCCCTGAAAGAGTATGTTCTGCCTGAAAGATTTTTAATACACAAAAGCTCCTGGAATACCAAGCCATGATAACATTTTTTTACAAAACCCTTTGACCAAAATAATATTTTCACAAATGCAATGACGAAAAAGAGCTGCAGGGTGTAAGGAAGTCGGCGATGTAGGGAGAGGCCCAGTGAAAATGCCCACAGCGGTACATATCCGTTCTTGTTGCTAACAGCTATCTGCCTGGCACACAGAGGAGAGGAGTCATCTGGGAGCCTGTCCAGGATTTCCTCTCTTTCATGGGCAAACAGAGCTTCACCTGCCCCCCTCCAAATCCCCTCTGCTCCCCACGTCTCCGTCTCCCAGCTGAGCTCCGTTAATCAGGTGGGGGCCACGAGACAAGACTCGGTTAATTCCACCAATTAGGTGCAAGCATTGTTTGTACCCGGCAACATTTTGTATTTCTGCAAATGCGCAAAGTGTAAAATTCGCCCTCCAGCAAAGAACCGACAGCCGACGCGCACTGGCGCCGTGTCAAACCCGTGTGCAGTGGCCAATCCTTCCGCGTGCATATGTTTTAGCGCACGTGTGTTTGTGAGAGCGTACGTGCGTGTGTTTGTGTGTGTGTGTGTGCTTTCACCCTCGCACTCAGCCCTACCCCCCATTCTTCCTTTCTCCCACTCTCATTCTTTCTCTCTCTCTCTCTCTCGCTCTCTCGCCGCACAGCGCTATTGTATTGCAGAGTCGCAAACCCAGGGTCTTGGTGGCAGATGGGCAAGGGTAGCTGGGATTGGCTAATCCCAAATCTGCCGTCTCCTTGCCACACGGCAACCAAGGGAAAAGATGGAGCCAGCTGTCAAATAGAAACCTTTCATGGTCCCTTGCACACAACAGCTGCACAAGGCCTGCCTGCTTGGTTCTAAATTATTAAACATCTTTTTAGTTTGTTCCAGCTGCAGGCCTCAATGTGTTTATGCAGCCTTTGTGCATTTTACATATGATTCCTTCTCCCCTCCTCTCATCAAAATGCTGTTTGTAAAAGTCATTATCCCATCTGTGGCTCGGCTTGGACAAAACAGCCGAAGACAAATCCAACGCATTTCTCCTTCCAGGACAATTTGGGAGTTGAGGATGATTGTGGTGACTGAAGACTTCGGGGCCTCAGTGCTTCCTCTTGTGTTGCCGAGGCCACCTGTAAGCCGCCGTGTCGTCTCTGCTGCTCCGGGGGGCGAGAGCGCGGCGGTAATAAGGGCTTTTGCAAGTAAGATTTCATCCTTGGAAAAGGTGCAGCTTTGGAGGGGGGGGGGGGGAAGAAGGGGGGGGGAGAACAGAGCCTTTGTCGCTCGCCCCCTTTTCAGAGGCAGTTTTAAATAATCTGTTCCTCATCGGCCAGCTCCCCGAAGACCATCCACCGGTGGCGCAGCTATCATTGCCCCTGAACAGACGGGAATATTTTGATTATTCAGAGGCCGGTCTCAGGTTCCTGTGACCGTCTCCCCCTCTTGTTCAGAGCAGGCCTGGGGAGACTGGCGTGCGATTTGCTGGTGTGAGCATGTTTAACAGCCGACCGGGAGCTCGTCCCGGCCCCTGGTCGGCCTTGCTAACGCATAACATGCGCTACCATTTATAGCACCATGAGACAGAAAATATAGGTAATGCTATTATAATATGCTAAAAAAAAAAGTTAGCAATGAATATTCATTAATCACGGCCGAATTAGCCGTTACTGCATTTAACAGTGAATTATAGAAGCCATCGTAGATATCACGCCACTGCTAACATATCATTCGCAAAGCATAGTTGCCATGTTGATTTTACCAAATGTGATATGAAAAATAAGAGACTTTGAAATATCGTAACATGACTTTTTCATAAGGGCTAGCTCAAGGATCCAGAGTCGAAACCACCGGTCTCCGTTTTACGCACAGAATATTGCCTGGGTTGAGGAATCTTGCGAGAATGCTTGTATGTCTGTTGAGATACTGTAAAAAAAGGGGGGAGGAAAAAAAGCTTGAGGCTTTTCCATGTTTGGCATCTGTTTTTTTCCTCCACTAGAGCTGCTGGCAGTGAGTTAATAACCATGTTTGGGACTGGAGAGAGCTCCATGACTGATTTCACAAGCCGCTCCATCATTCCCACTTTACCGCTACCTCCAGATTAGTCTCAGTGGCCCAGACGCCACCAGTAACATACGCCCTGTATCTGAGCTGCTCTGAGATGGGAACGGACATGTCTACTTCTTCCGCCTGTGCGGTTCTTTTTCCCCTCTTTCCATCATTTTTCTTTTCCTAAACTCGTATGGTAAAAGGAGCCATAGTGTTTTCTTGCACATCTGAGAAAGGCCCACGGTGGCAGAGGGTTCAAATCTTAGAGGAAAGGTGAAAATGACTGCTGCATCATGGGATAAGTGGGGAATTTGGTCCCCTTCTTTCACGAGTTTGCTTCATTGATGCTTCTACTGATGTCATTTCCTATCATCTGTGCTGTGACATCAGTCACCTACTGCGATAACCCAGTTCTGTAAGTGTTCACTGGTTGTGCTCTCAAACTTTTCAGTGAGATCGTGCTCGCATTCAACTTGTGACACATTTGATGCTGAAATAAATACATATTTTATTGCAAAATGAAAAAAGCCCACGCTAGACAAAAGTACAGCACCGTTCAAAAGTTTTCAGCGAGAAATTGCTTCTTTCTTGAAACAAATGTATACTTGAATTCAATAAGGTTGCATTCCAGAAATAAAAAAATACACCCAAGGTATTGATAATCTAACAAATTATGATGACATTACAACTATCTATTTCAGTTATTCAGCTGTGTGTTTTATTCTCTCTTTTATTTCGTAATCTATGTCATAAAGAAGTAAATTAAGTACTATTTCAAATTTTTGTCTTTTTAGTGAAATTTTGACTTGTAATTATATGGCTCCATGTACAGTAGATATTAATCCAATGTGCTAAAACACACTGTCTCACACCAATCATATATGACAAATGTATAATTATGATGCTGAAGAAATCACCCCCACAATATGAAATAAGAATCATTCTGTCAATTGCTACATGATCTAATACACTTCCTTTGATATTAAACTAGATCTTTCATGAGAATATTTTGATTCAGTTGCTGTTTCGAGAGATCTGGGCCATTTAATGTTTTGTGATACCAAGAAACTCACAATGTCATGATAGGATTTGTCCTGCTGTTGTGATGGAAATGTTTAAACTGCATCAGAAAAGAAAATGTTTGTTTGTGCTTGTCTTTTTGTCTGTTTGTGAGCAACATAACTCAAAAAGTAATGCACGGATTTCTCTGAAATTTTGTGAGTGGATTGAATTCATTGAATTAATGAATCAATATGGCCGCCACGGCAGCCATCTTGAAATTTTATGACACGCGATAACTCAACTTTGGTCCCATTCATGAAGATTTGGATTCTGCTGCCATGGCGGAGGTTTGCACTCTACAAGTGCCTCAAGTTGTGAGTTGAAACACAGTTTATCTTCAGGTTAAGTGTACCTACATTTAGTTAACTCTCATTTTTAGGGCAGCCGATGAGGTTTCCTGTCTAAGTTTAACCAACTTGAAATGCATTACCGTGAAGAAAAGGTTGCGTAACTGTGCAGCAGGACAAGTACATCAGAGTCTGTTGACCGAGAACAAGTGGCCTTCAGCTGGCAGCTTCATTGAATAGGACAAACAATAACATCACCATCTGAAACATTGAGGAGGTTACATCTTTCACACTTTAGCTCAATTATGCAAGGAACGGGTGACACTGTGTTTTTCATGCAACGGAGTGATGCCAATTGAAAATTCATCCGAGCAATCATATGTAATTTATTGCCAGCTGACGAACCAAAACATACAGTTATTGTTCAATAATTATGAAATTTCTCTGACATTCCAAACTTTTGATTACAGCGGTATGCACCGAATAATTGCTTTAATGGAACTTTTACATTAATCTGCATGAGGTGAATAAGCTTACAAATTTAGTCGACTTTGAGGGCATTCTCTTTTTTTTTCAGCTGTGAGCGTCGGCACACTGTTGTTTTAAATGTCTTTTCTCCTGAGGCTGAATTGAAGACGACAGTTCCATCAATAGTGTAATCAATTCAGAATGGACAAATTGTGTTACTGAACTAAGCATATGCAAACAGCAGTCTCTGTTCCCCAATTAAGCAGCCTCTCTACGACCTCCAACACCGTTTGCCAATTGTGGGACTCATAATTTATGATGTTTTAGCACGGTTTTTTTATCTGTAATCATCAATATTAACAGGTGTCAAAAAAACATTAAAATAGGTAATAAGCACAGGAACTTGAAAAAGAACACAAAAACTCAGATTTCTAACTCTAACTCAGAATGTAGCTGAAACAGTGTGAAGTGAACAGACCCTTTGGTTTTGCTAACACTTTTTATTGTACGCAATGATGTTTCTGTAAAACTGTTTTTTTTCCCTCATTGATTACTATTACAATGTGCATAATAGATTTTATACTGGATAGTATGTTGTCTTCTGTGATTGAGGCCCAGCATATTTATCATATTTGTTGGTAATATTTCTGAGAATTATTATTGCAACCATCTCTTGGTTATGCTTTGCCTTGCCTTATCAAGATAATGCAAAAGGATGTTGCCACCGATTAATTAGTTGTATGTGACCCTAGAGAACAGAACTGGATATGTTATTACAAAAGAGCAAAAGAATACACCGAAAGACAAATTAAACAATGCCTGATAAAATAAGATACGCAGTTGTTGATTCATTGTAGAAAATATTTTTATTTCATAACGTACTAATCAGCATTGATGAACTCAGTGGTGTCATTTCCGTGTGAATCATAGCTTTCTCTCTGAATTTCTGCCCGTTGATATTGTTTATTATTCCAAAATATTTTTTTGCATTTCATTATTATATTGCGCGTTCAACTTTAGTTTGCCACAGTCCTCATTCAAAAATCTTAAAAATGGGAATTCTGTGCAGTGTGAATGAAAATTTTATTTACAACAAATTATTGTTGCATCACCTCAATGTTTTAAGCACGAGTTTGTTTTGAATTGTGTCCTGCATTAATCTCAAGCAATTTGTTTCTTCATTTTCATCAAAAGTCCTCCATGTGTAGCTTCTTTTCACTATCTGTCTCTGTTTATCCCTACAAGTGCGATTCCTGCGGCCACTCAAACTCAAACTCGCCAGCCCAACGCCTTCAATTCCTCCAAGAATACGGCGCGGCCTCGCTTCCCCGACACGTTTTTAATGACAGTCATTTCGTAAATTGTAATACATAGTCGTATCAGAATGGCGTCTGCATTTCAATCGCCACCTCCAGCTCATATTAATTAAACAGCCGCGTTGACACCACATCTGCCTTCAGCGAGCGAAATGAAGTGAGACTTTCTGAAATCACGGTGTGAACTTCATTCTTCCTTTGCCCTCCCCTCCCGCCTTCACCCCACGAAAAAGAAAAGCTCCGCTGTTACGCCGTGGCGCACAATAGGACCTGGCTTCTGCGAGTGGCGGGTCGGCGCGCGGCTCAAACCAGCCGCCTCGTCAGCTGAGAAGGCGGGTCATGCTGAGCCGCTGGCGCCTGAAAGACGTGCAAATTCTCTGCAAATGAGACAAGGGCAATAAATTCATTTTTATTCAAATTACTGTCATCGTACATTACCACTCCTCTTGTAAACATTTTGCCCCAGACAATGTGACAGGATATTATTATTTGCTAGATTATGCTATTAAGCCATTAACTTGTCACCTCCTGTTTGAAACAAATGCTGGGAACACTGCTGTATAATAGGATGAGTTAAAGAGAGATGCTGGGAAGCTGGAAGCTTCGCGACTGAAGTTGAAATATGCAACAGGGATGCCAAAAGTGTAGAGAGATAAGGCCTATATGCCAAATACAGATTTCTTACAACAGTGAGAGATGGCGGAACTTTTCTTTTTCTAAGGTATTTTATGTCCCATCCTAAAAATTGTTTAGCGTTTTTGCCATTTTGCTTTTCTACTTATACAAACAAAACTTGATGTTTTATACCTAAAATTGAGATAAACAGATAATCAAGCAAATTTTTTTTGCCACATTTCAAAGATAACCAAAAGAAATTTGTTGGTGCATTTATTTACTTTTGATTTGCCAAACTATTAATTAACCATTTGGTAGCCGAATGAGCAAAAATTGTATTAAAATTAAAAAAAAATCCATAGGGTCAACCATTATCATTCCCTTCTCTCTTAGAGATTCAACAGAGCTCTGTTTTTTATTGATTTCATTTTATTATTATTTTTTAATTAGTTATCGTATGTTTTTGTGATAATGAAAGAAGTTATGATGCGGGAAAGAGACGACATCTCGTCCCTGCAACAAAAGGCGGAGAGCGTGTTGTGGACGTGAGGGGGGGGGCGTACAGGCTCAGCTGTCGCGATGAGGTCCCATCGAGCCGGAATCCTGAGAATCCCCTGGAACAGGCCAGCCACATTCCGGCTCGGGTTCGCCGCAGCCAGCCCGAAAAGCCGCTCAGGAGCCCTAATGCACGATCCAGCACTTATCGTCCGCCGTCCGACAGCACGCCGCTCCGGATGGGCTCCCGTTAAGTAGGTTACAATGAGGCCGGGAACGCCGCTACATATTTACAAACCGCCTCAATTCCTTTTGATGAGTGCTTAATTTTTAATGGCACAATAGGCTCATCCGTTTATAATGCTGGACCAGAAATGCGCAAATGCTCTGTCCATCTCTAATCCAGATCAGGCTTGCTTGACTCGGGTTCAAGAGAGGGCCCTGTGATACAGTATGGGATTGCTGATAAAGGATAATTCCCGGCTTTTTCAATGAGCCACATGGTGAGAATATTCTCCACTGCCCGAGTGGGACACACAATAGTCGTTTTTTTTTTTGAAGGCTGAAGCAATGCCAGGTAAAACAGAGCGAAGAAAAAACACCGCTCCTTTATTTCATGGCTGTGCTAATGTCGCTGGTTTTTTTTCATGTTCATTTCCACACCATAGGTGTGAAAGACTATTTTTTTCTGATGCTTTCCATCCAATTGTAAAGGTTAAACATCTGCTTTTAAAGTGTGCCACACTCTTGACTGGCTTCCATGCTCGGAGGGGTTGACACACAGCGCTTGGGCTCGTTAGAAATGGCTCACGAGGACAGTTATTCGTGTTTGTTTGGCTCTTCATGTCTACGCCAGGCTAGCCACGAAGTGAAACGCTCCACTTTTTCACCTGTCAAACACAACTCCAAATTCCTCCACATACTCTCAGGAGAATGACCTCCTTTCTGCATGGCTCTCCCAGCTCCGCTAGCTGAGAACCGATATTTCCATTGAGTTAATATACAATTGTTTAACAGCATAGCAATGTTGTGGATTTAATGACTGTAGGAAGGGGGGGTTAACTGCAGAATTAGCTTGTGTCCCTGAATCAAATTAGAGACACGCTATGCCCTGAGAAGAACTGGGTAAAGCACAGTGATTCTATTCTCTTG
Source organism: Gymnothorax reevesii (assembly GCA_029721435.1). NCBI lineage: Eukaryota > Metazoa > Chordata > Actinopteri > Anguilliformes > Muraenidae > Gymnothorax > Gymnothorax reevesii. The sequence goes on from CM056582.1 coordinate 73,799,417, forward strand.
ACAGAAGAGTCTGTGACAGGATGTGGCAGTGACACTGAGCGTTTTGGTGCACTCCCTGTCAAGGTAAGTTTTATATCAAGGTTCTAGAAAGTTTCAAACCCACCCCCCTCAACAACATCCGTCCTCCACCTCCTCCCTGTCTCTCCCCCTGCTCACGAAAAGATTTATGGCAAGACTGAACAATGTCATCTTTGACTAGCAGTTTATGAGACTTTGGGACAGGTCACTGATCCATGGAGCACAGGGCAGACTTTGAAGGAATGAATCACCCCGCTGCTTCCCACCCTGTTATCACACCCCGCCCGCCTACGCTGGGTCCCCGCAGCCGCTACTCGTGGCAACGCCACATTCATCTTGTCGGCTGCTCGCCCCGCTACCGACGTGCTCTCATCTGTTCGCCGCTAATTAAGCGGCCGCTCTTATTGCGATCCTGCTGGATTTTTGCACCGCGCTGGGACACCACCTCGGAAATTCCGTATTTCAGATAAATACAGTGGAGAAATAAGGTGGGGGGAGGAAGAGGGGGATGGTGAGAAAGAGAGAGTTAAAGAGAGGAAGAGCAGGACCTGACAATACCCCCTTGTCTCAGCTACTGTTAGCGACAAGCACCCCGGACAGACACCCGTTCGTCCCTCACCCAGGCATAGCCGCACGGCTGATTTACATAGGTGATTTTACCTTTCAGTTACTCGGGGCGCGACCTCTGAACCCCGAGGTCGCAGCTGTCATGGAGGAAGCTTTTCTCCTCTCGTCACTCCTTTCAAAACGGGAGACAGTGTTTCCCCTCAGCCCCACGGCATCCAGCGCACCAGCCACCCAGTGCAGCAGCGTTACCAGACTTTGGAGTGAGTTCGTGCAGCCAGTGACCTTCTAAGCCTGTGACAGTACCACAGTCCCAGGAGCAGAGCAGACATATATTTATATTAATATTTCTTTTTTTTTTGTATTTTGAAATGTGTCTTTGTCTTTCCTATGGTGCTATGGTGCACACTGAACTGTCATATTGTTGTTGGCATAAAACGCAACACTTCCCAGAGTTGTGATTTCCTTGTTTTTTTGCGGGGGGTGCGGGGGGATGTGGGTGGGGGTGGTTGGATAGTGGGGTTTGGTAGTGGCGGATGGTAGAGGGGTGGGGGAGGGGGGGTGAAAGTGTCACCTGCGCAGCTGACAAGTTTTTGTTGTTGCTCAAAGCTACTCGGCGCTTGCAAGACTCGTAGCAACTTCGACGCTGTGAGCTAGGGACGCTCTTTCGCGAAGTGGAAACTGCAGTCGAGAGAGTTTGCCTATTCGGGCCCATATTTTTTATTGTAGCATTGGAATTAGCATTGGCCATACCTGCCATTTGTACAGGATTTAACAGCACACCCCACTCTCTCCTCGCCGATTCACATAGTGGTCATCATACGGAGAACACCCATATCTCTCCTCTCAGGGACCAGCTGCAGAAATCACCATATAATTCAGACAGAGTAGCTGAGAGCGCCAAATATTTTTATGTCCGTTCAGTACCTGAGCTCCGGGCCAGACAAAATAACAGGATCTGGATGTGAGAATAATTGATTCCAGTGTACACAATAATATCGCCTCGGCACTTGTTCACTCGCCAGGTTTATTTACTCAATAGACACCTTTTTAATGAAACATGGTTTTCTGATGAACAGTCTCATTTTTTTTTCATGTGAGGTTTTACAATATAAGGATAATATACATTAATGACGTACATTATAGCAACAATTTGGAAGCGATGAAAGCGGCGAAAATCTTCGAGTCTAGAATTTCAGGTTTTCGCTGCACCTACTGTAATGTGCGCTGAAGTCATTTACCAGCGTACTTATACATCCTTTGACGATTGCTGAACAGAATGGTTATCTGTGTTTAGTCTTTAGCTACAGCGCAGAAATAAGTTGGAGAGTGCAGCTGCTGTGACGCAAATTAAACCGTTAGTGAAGACAAATGTGTTTTAACCATTAGGCTGTATGTGGAGTCTGATTCCTGCTCTCCAGATTATCAATAGCTGCGCGAGGGAGTCTGATTATTGTCGTCCAAGTGAGAGATACGGATAGTTCAGGCAGGCCAGTGGTGGTGGAGCAGATACTATTGTAAAAGCCCACAGTGACTACTCAAGACCTTCTTCTTCTTCTTCTTCTTTTACCTCTTCTTCTTCTGGCACCGCATCCAAAAAAGCAAGTTGAGTGCTAATTCAGCCAAAAAAAAAAGCAACTGTAGTTCAGAGTGTAATCATTCAGAGAGCATGGAGGAGAGATACTCTCATGCTTCAACGTATATTTGTTAAAGACTTGAATTTTTTATTTATCTTTTTTTGGGATAATGTGATTTCCTTCTAATACTGGAGGACTCTCTAGCCTAGGTCAAAATGAAATGCTGTTAATTATGTGGTAACCAGATGCCGTGTAGCGCAGGATATTCTCCTCATGCAGTGTACATATATTCAATTAGCAGGAAAGTGAGTTCAATTTCAAGGGGGTTTTAGCTGCAGTGCAGGATTCAAATTCCCTATCCATGGTAATGCTTCTCTCACAGGAGAATGGCCTGGTTATTAATCTTGTACGTATATTAGTTAGAAGCATATCATAATTAAGTGGGATCGTCACAATAGTCTCGAAGAACATTGGGCTTAACTTTCGGGAATAAATTGCAGTCAATGAAATTTTTATCAGCAGTATTCTGAAAATTACTTTTGTTCCAACCTGAATTTTATATATGAATATTCTGTTGCTTATTGTGTGTGAAATAATATTTACGTCGCACTGAATCGTGGCAAATGCGGTTCAGTCTGAAACGGACAGGTGAGGTGAGAATACAGACACGATCTCTGTTGCTGCGCTGTTACCGCCTGACATTTTTTTTACCTGCTACATGCTAAGGATGAAGGTAAAAATTCTGAGAAGCAGAAAACAGTTGGTGTTTGACAGAACATGGCTCCATGGGTGTAGCGTGTAATGCCTTCAGCACATTTCAGTGTCATTTGGACCAAGTTGAGCGTAAACTCCAAACTAATGGATGGGAGCCTGAACATTACAAAGACTCAGTAATGCCAGACCGGGGGGCATGCGTACACAAGCATGAGCTTCTGCAGCTCCATGTATTTATGTAGCGCTTCAGTTCCATATCATATTCAAGATGCATGAAAAAAGGTTCCTCGCTGTGGTTTATTTTTTCCATATCTGCTACCTTGTCGAGACTTATGATTCTCACTATGGAAGTAAATGATGGACATTCAGGACACATGTAAGAACTAAAAAAAACAAACAAATGTTGCTTTGTGTGACTTCTGAATGACTAGTCATGCCAAATGTACTGTGCAGCAATGAATTTTATATGTACATGTGTGTCTGTGTGCACATTGTGCGGGTGCATGTGTCTGTGCGTACACCATATACAGGAATACATCTTTCATATTGCTTGGGAATTTACTGTGATATGAATTTTGTGTTTAAGTTTGAAAACTGCAACAAAAAGGCATTCCTCCATTTCATTCCCACCTTCAGAGATGTGTACCTGATAAATACCCATGCAGCAAATATAATGGAACGGTTTGTATATTTTGGTTTGTATCAGAGTACTGCCATCCTTTTAAGGATTTACATTTTTAAATTTATATATCGCACTACTTGGTTATATAAATGACTCTCTCTTAGGATGCTTGCAAATTTCTGACAGAAGTATATTGAGGAAACGGTCACAATCATGAAAACAGAGTAAATGTTGATTGCTGTCAAGGACAGTGAGTAGATTTGACTGAAACAGCGAACATCATCACTTGTCTCGTGTCAGTCCAAACGATGTGTTCAAAAAACAAAATATTGTCGCTAGAAAACAAAAATGAGGAGGAAAGTAATTCCTGCCTAAAATGAGACGTAATTTAGCGCGAGATTTGCTGGGCAGCACGAGGCACTTGAGGGCCAGTCTCCCCCAAGTCGAGAGCCGGAATTTTCTGTGTTGCGTTTAATCCTTTTTGATTTTAACTCGTGATTCTGGTGTAATTTGGGGAATCGGCCACAAAGGTCCATGTACCCTTTTAAACAGATGGATCTGAGAATCCTTTAAAAAGAGTAATTGAGGAGACAGACAGCACTGCCTTGCTTTATCACTGTCTCTTTTCCTCTTCACTTTAGATAATAAATGTCAAGTGCTGTCCCATATCATTCAGAAATAATGCTTGTTCTTTCCTCGTTTTTTTGTTCTTTCCTGGAGCCTCTGTCTGTTAAAAGAGCATACTGTTTTTTTATTTTATTTTTTATGGAGAGTCTGATATTAGATTTTTTTTTGGTCTTTTTGCATATGTAACGATGTGAATATTTTGGAGCAACGCATGTATGAAAAGTACAATGTGATGAAAGGGAACACACAAGGAGGAAACCTGAGAGTGCACAGGCAGCCACATAACGGCTTTGGGATTCTGCTAAGGTAAGTTCAGTTAAGCTGTATGGATTTTTGCATTGTTCTGTAAATTTCAGAAACAACTTGAAAGCCAACCAATAATAGAAAATATTTTTTTTTCATTTTTGTTGTAAGCCTTTACAAACCTTTGCATGCAGCTGTTACATTCAAAGCATTTAATTTCTGCAGATTGAAGAAAAGTATTATTTTTTTCCATTAATAATGAGTAATTCATTGTTTTAGAAAATATGCTTTTTAATAGATAAATTTGTCTTTAGTTTACATTAAAAGTTATGTAATTTAACACAATTTTTCAGTTATTCATTTTAATTCTTCAACGTTTATATCAAAATAATTGTAAAATCGACATTATTTCAGGCGGTTCATGTTGAAACGCATTTTATGTAATATGCTTTAATTCCTGAAGTCTCTAATATGGCAATCCACATTTTCTTCCGTCTTTGTCTATGGTGCAGGACATAAACATACATTCCTGCTATTACTGGCACTAGAGCACCACCCACTGGATAATATCGGTATTGTAGCTGGAAAACTGACCTTAACGCACGACAGATAAGGTTATGCACAGAAAATAGAACTTATTTACTTTGCTAAATAACCCGTATGTATTAGTCTGCATCTTTGCTGCTTATACAAAAGAGGAAATAAAAAAATTCAACAGCTCCCTTTTACTCCCCTTTAAAACCCTCAAGATGTGGATACCACAGTATCCATCATAATGCAACTTTAATAACGTGGGCCAAGATCGCTGGAAAATCACAGCAGTAGCTCCGGGCTAAAGAGCTAAAATGAGGAGCTTCTCCCGAGTTTCACCTAGCGAGCAGGGCATTGGCTATGCGTGAGAACAAGCGCACCAATCGATCGCCAAGGAAAGGCTGATGGCCACCGGTCCTTTTGATGGATACGACTGTACAGAAAAAGTCCAGATTGGTTCACAGTGGACCTCAAACCATGTCAGCTAAAACCGAGGAGACAAAAAAAAGTGACAGCTGCGGAGAGCGCTCTGCAGGCAGTCAATGGCTGCCGTGATTTATTGGCCCATCTGCCTCTCCCCGGTAAGGACAAGTTTCCCCCCCATTTGGTTAAAATGAAAAGGGCCTCAGAGAGCAGAGCCGCACATTTCAGAAAAAAAAAAGCCCTGAAACTTTTTCTCCCTCCTCTTTCACTACTTAGACAATTTTCAACTGTGACTTTATCTCAGAACTATATATATATATATATATATATATATACACACACACACATACGTATGTTCGTATGTATGTATATAGTTTTGAGATTAATAATGTATATAATTTGTGCTCATTTTTGGTTGTGATGCTGTTACATTGCATTACCTCATGCAAAATAACTCCACAAAATAATTGTGGAAAATAATTCCACAATACTATAAAAATTGAACTAAATTACACAAGGAGTTCATCAAATTAAATGTTTTTTTTTTCATTTTAAAACAACAAAAAAGTGTAGGCAAATAGGCAAATGACCATATTTGCAGCAGATCTCCCACTGTGGGTCAGGATGCATTAATTTTGGCTGGGAACGGCTCTTTCCCCTCTATTTCATGCGCATGGCCCCCCAGCCTTGACCCTGGGCCGAGCCCCTTCCTGTCTCTGGGTTCCTGAGGGTCTCCTGGCTCAGCCCATGTCAGGAGCTGTCCTGCCTCCTGTCTCGCAGTGTTGATTTTACCTCTCAAGTGTTTCCTGAATTTGAGAAAAACCATTTTTCTTCTTCTTCTTCTTCTACTTCTTCTTCTTCTTCTTATTCTTCCGCCTTCAAAGCACTACCATGCTACTTCCGCTACTGAAAAATCTCACGTATTTTATTGAAATTATTGAAATATTTAAATATATAATAATTTAGGATTATACAGAAATCAACTGTATTATGATTATTTTTATTATTATTATTATTATTATTAGTAGTAGTAGTAGTAGTAGTATCATTATTATTACTGTGGGTTCATATTTTTGTTCGCGTGTCTATTTAGTCCATTTTATTTGCAAACAAACTGTAGTTCTTTTTTTTAGTGAGAAAAGGATCTTTTTTTTTGTTTTTTTGCAATTTATTTATTTCATTTGGCAGTCATTTTCCCTCAGTAAGTCTCTGCTTGGCTACAGTTTGTGGGTGTGATTGCCCATGGGAGCCCCACACTACGCATGCGGATCAATTCACAGTCAATGAGAGTCCAGCATCTCATGCCTCCTCTCCTTCACAATTCACAGGGAAAAAAAAAAGAATGAAAAAAGCACTTTTTTAATAGCTCAAAACAGATCGCTCGCACCCCCCACTGTTCTTTTCAGCCGCCGGTATTAAATATGTAGCTAACTTTAGGAGAGCGAAAAAAAGGAAGAAAAAAAAAGGATCTGGTGTGCATATTGCCTTTCATATAGGGTCTACCCTTCAGAAAAAAAGCCCTGGTGTTTCTGATGATATCGGTCAAAATTTATGCAAGTGGAAATCCATATGTAGATGGGGCTCGGCTCGACGTATTTAATGGTAATGCTAGGCCACATGTTGTGGACATGTCCAAATCATTTTCCCTGTACTTGACTGTATTAACCCTGGGGGCACGATATTCCTCTACAGCTCCCCTAACTGAGTCACAAAACACATTGATTAACACTTGGCACGCGCTTCCATTCAGAATGATAAACTAATGGGGACTGATAAGCAGCTCTCGCCGAGCAGGAATATTGAAGCTGGCAGACCTTATTCTAATAAGCTGCGGTCTGGGAGCTGGGAGAGTTTGCCTGCCTGCCTGGCTGCGCGGTTCCTGCCCGCTGCCCACAGCTCCATCGCAGGGCCCCTGACGAGCTGCGGCAAAACCCTTACTGTAAACCGACAGATTCTTCCGGAAAAGCAACACCGCAGCAACCTCAGCTCGGGCAAATCATAATTTCTGTTATGGAATGGAGCTAAATTGCAAGTGTTGGGCAATAATAGTAAATAGTTATTGAATTGTTATTGAGTGCAAACTCACTCCTGGTGGAAATTACTATTTTTCTCAGTGGTGCAACTTTGGGATACATTTTAGCCTCTCCATATAAGGTTTATGGGAGCAGATTTTAACGATTGCAAAGGCTGGCTGGGTAACTTTTTACCGTATTGTCTTGGTAATGAACAAATAAAAATAAAATGTTCACACATTATTGTTTTGCATAATATTCTGACATACTATATGCATATACCCTCTAATATATAATGTTTTAATATTATATATTACAAGGTATATTGAAATATTTAATCACAGAAATAACTAATCACAATGAGTAATAAAATGTTGTTATTGCACTCACATCAGTATCTGATGTACATATATTCTGATTTACAGTTACAGTGCTGTGAAAAGGTATTTTCCCCTTCCCGATTTCTTTTATTTTTTTATATTTTTCACATTTAAGTGCTTTAGATTATTAGACTAATTTTAAAAATAGACAAAGATAACCAAAGTAAACACATAATGGAGTTTTCAAATGATGATTTCATTTATTGGAAGGAAAAAAGCTATCCAACCCTATCTGCCCATATGTTAAAAAAGTAATTGCCCCCTTGATCACTAAATCCATCGATTAAGCAAATTTAATTTATAATTGGGTATAAATTTCCTTGGACACTTCTGGTCATGACTACTGCCAGTCTTGTTGTATTTAAACATCACTTAAATACAACCTGCCTGGCAAGGTAAAGTAGGCAGAAAGCAGCACAGAATGCCACGATCTCAAGAAATTCAAGAACAGATGAGAAACTAAGTCATTGACATCTATCAGTCTGGAAAGGGATACAAATGTAATTTCTAAGACTGTAGGATTTCAGCAAACCATGGTGAGAGCCATTATCTACAAATAGAGAAAACTTGGAACAGTGGAGAGCCTTCCCAGGAGTGGTAGGCCTGCCAAAGTTCCTCCAAGAGGTCATCATAAATTCACCCAGGAGGTCACAAAAGAACCCAGACTAACATTTAAAGAACTGCAGGCCTTAATTAATGTCAGTGTTCACAATTATACAGTTAGAAAGAGACTGGGCACATATGGCTTGCACGGGAGATCTCTAAAGCGAAATCCATTGCAGACCAACAATGAACACAAAGGCTTGTCTCACATTTGATAAAAACATCTTGATAACCCTCAAGGCTTTATTCAAGGATAATATTCTCTGAACTGATGTGGACAAAGTGGAACTTTTTGGAAGACATGAGTCCTGTTACTATGTGCTAACACGACATTCCACAAAAAGAAAATCACACCAGCAGTTAGACAAGGTGGTGGGCAACTCGCGCGACGTGCCGCAATTGATGCAATCATGAATTCTGCTCTCAATAAAAAAAATCCTAGAGGAGTATGTTTAGCTATCAGTTTATGACATGCTCACATGCAGTTGGGTCATGCAGCAGGACAATGATTTTAAGGATACAAGCAAGTGTGCCTCTGAATGACTCAAAAGAAACAAAATGAAGGTTTCAGAGTGGCCTGGTCAAAGGTATGTGCCTGAAAACCCTCCAATATGTCTGAGTAAAAATAATTCAGCTAAAAACAGTGGGCCAAATCCTCAACAACAATGAAAAACACTCATTACCAGGTATTGCAAACATTTGACTGCAGTTGTCGCTGCCAAGTGTGGCTGAAACACATATTATGATTTAGGAGGGCAATAATTTTTTCACATGGGTGATATTGTATTTTAATAACTCTTTAGCTTCATTAAATTAACTAATTTAGTGTTTACTCACTTTGTGTCATTGTGTCATATCAAAATTAGTTTGATAATCTGAAACATTACAATATGACAAATAAGCAAAAATCCAAGAAATTTTGGGGCGGGGGGGCATACTTTTCACAGCACTGTAACAAGTAACAAGGCAGAGCAGTAAAGGATTGTGCCAGTATTTTCTTTAGTCTTTATCCCATCCTTCGCCAAGAGGCGCGGAAACTGTTGACAAATTAATGCCATAACAAAATAAATGAAAGCAATGTTTAACATAGTGCAACGACTGTCCTGATGAATTTGACTTGGCATTCCTCCAGACTGCCATTTGCCGAGAACCGTAGCCCTAATGAAAGTAATTTCCTAATATTTACTTGAGGAAGGCCTTACGACGCGAAGCTTTCCTTTCAGTGGGAAAACACGGTGGACTGGGAACACAATCAAATGCCAACCTTACCACAGAGAGGGCGTAAATTTGGGCAGGGGGAGAAGGGAGGTGAAAGGTTCGTAAACGTACACTGTGATGAGTCGTACATTAACTCGTCAACAGTAAGCCCTTTGAATTATTTTCTGATTAATATTTTGCATTTGCAGCAAAGCCAATTTTTATAGTATTTTCTTTTTTTAAGTATCAAATAGCTACTACAAAATCCTGTTTGCTAAATTGTCCTAAACAATGACATTCTATTGCAAGTGAAACACTTCTCCCATTCAATCCAACGAATAGTTTGAGGTACAGTCAAGGGCTCATCAAGAGGGTCCTTTTTTGGTCGCCCTAGTGTTGGAAACCATATTGGATAATGAGACTGGGTCTGATCAGAGCTCTCCACAGAAACACAACAGCCAGCCATCCTAAGGAACGCAGCTCACAGCTCTCTTTAAAACGGCTGGAACAAGTAGCTTCAGTCCCAGTAATGCTGCAGCCACTGCACAGGGAAGTGTTCAGTGGAGATAAAGAGCACAGAACAAAGGTGATCCTGCGTGCTTGAGTGCGCTGAACATTATAATACCAATCACTACTGCCCCTATTCACTTCCTAATGTGTTTTAAGTCACACTGAATAGGTGGAGTGGGCCTGCAAGGTAGGCAGAGAAACTATAGCTGGCAACCTGGTGCTTGCACAACCAATTAACTTATTCACAAGAGAATAATCCTAAAATCGGAGAAGATTTTTCCCCCCGGAAATTCTTGTTCACAAAAGGAACAATTTATTTCAAGCTCAAGTTACTGCAGAGTGTTATATTCACGTGTGGTGAATTGTGAATTGACCTAAAATTGTACTCAAAAAACATCTCTGTTCCCTAATAATTTGGTAAATATGGACATATTTGGCAAGGCAGAGCTATTTTTTAGACAGCTTCACTCCATGTGCGAATGGTGACTCAAGAATAGTAATTTTACTGAGGTCATACTACAAGTATTAGAATACTGGTCAGCACTGGGGCCCCTTTTGTTAAAACATTGTTGACTTCATATGAAAAGTTGTGTACATTTGAAATTGGAAATAGTGTTGTCAAAAATATCCTAATTTAGTGGGCACACTAAACAACCTGCAAATTTTACCTTATCAGTTAAAATTAGTTTGAAATCTTGCAGACAAGAGGAAGCCTATTCGTTGAACGTTTTTCGATCAAGTTAGTTTTAATGAAGTTAAAAATCCCCAATCATCAAGTGAAAGTAGCATATGCATCTTTTGTGATTGTGCACACTGTCTATAAATCAGCCTCTGGTGAAATGATGTCACTTGTGAGGTGAAAACAACAGTTTTACAAACAGGGCTCACTGTATTCAGGTGTTGTGCTGTACGCACACTGAAGCAAGCGGCCATTTTATCTTGATATTTATTAGCTCTTGTGATAACACGTCTCACAAATCTGTTTCGCCGGCTGCGAAGGCAGTGTTTGCAAAAACAGCAAATTAAAAAAAGGCAGTGGCAAATGGCGCTCAGCACACTTGGTTGCTCGAGCTCTTCGGAGGGCTGGAAACCTTCAGACATGCGGCGCGAAAGAGACACACAGGGCCGGTGGCTCTGCGCACATCTGCAGCGAGCAGAGGGAAGACAGACTCAAACGCACAGATTTGGAGATGGTCAATTTAACAGTCACGACCGCCTGAAATTTCATTCCGCCACCTCCGTTTATTTATTTCTTAGTTTAAGCAAGGCGGGTTGGATGTGGGAAAATCAGCCCAGCGTGTAGAAAAAAACAGGGCCCCCTCAGGCATATGCACACCTTTTAAGCATTAGACCATTTTTTCCCCATCAGCATCCACCGCCTCTGATAGCAACTGATAGCAAACTACTGTGAAGACAGAATTTCCAGGCATTTTTACACAGACAAAATTTGACATTTTTTAGCAGGGAAGTTTTTACAGGGAAGTGACAATAGATTTAACAAACCTGCCAGTATGTATTTGTCCCTTATAGTTTTCTTAATTTCTTACATCATTTTTTTTAAAATATGGGTGACAAAATGTATTTCTGTTTTTAGAAAATGTGACAAATTTCCACAATGCTGCCTTTCAAAAACATCTTGAATTAAAAGCCCCAGTTATATAGCAAAGCCTTGAGTGAATGTCCGTAAAAACAGTAGCCCTGTCATTTCACATTCATTAAGTGTAAAACCCTGAAATAAATAATGTAAAAATATGCTTTTTAATTAGTCTTACATTCAGTCCAATGTACTTAAATGGGATCTGCAGCTCCCAGACGGCATTTCCTTAATAAAGTATTAGTGTGTGATGCACTCAGCTTGACAGGTATGATAAACTAGAAAGTACTTTTGTGACAAAATGCATGTAACCAAAATAGCGCTCTTCCATTTAAATGTAATTAACATCCTGAATAGGATATTGTATGAGGTGAAGCCTTTAGATTTTTTTAATATCTATTTCTTCAGTTCCTTCTATTAGGTCATGCCCTGTCTAAATTCTGATTTCCATAAACAAATTATAATAGATGATACTTAATTCAATCAGTGGGAAGGTTGTTAGGAAATCCAAAGCAGAGGGTGGGTGTTGCTGAGTGGTTGTTAGGTTGTAATACACAGAGTGTAAAATGCATAGATGAAATTAAACTTAGCTTATCTATTTAATCAGCCATTTAATTATTCATGAAACAACCTCACTTCAATGTATTTTATTTTCTGAAGGTCTGAATGGTTTGCCTTTAATTGAATGCCTTTAATCTGAGGCTAAATTACAATTAACTTTATAGCTCAATAAAGGGAACTTAAATGTAAACAGACACTGTTCTTATACTTATTATGTACAATAAATATAATAAGTACAATGTGGAAAAAAAAAAAACAATCAACGAAACCAAGGCAATGAAGTCTTGTCTATATCAGGAGTGTTGTCAAGTGAACTGAAATGACTTGATGAACTATGATTAATGGTCTTTGTTGGAAGTAATATACAGTGTAATGATAAAACATCAGTAATAAAATTAACTTTGAAATTACCTGATAAAACACATAAAACTATTATCAGCTGTAAAATGTCCCTCTTAATGAATATCAAATTAATTGCAGGGCAAGCCTGTGTTTCAACAAAGGATGATTAATTGACAGATTGTTTAGAGATGATAATAAAAATAATAATAATAATAATAACAATAATAATAATAATAATAATAATAATAATAATTTGTATGAAATGGAATCACAGTTCTGTTGGGAACCATGAATGTTGAACTGCATAAGATCACAGCTAAAAAAAGTTCTGCTTGTATTCTAAAATGGGAGGTGGCAATCAAAATAATAGCATTTGAAGAGTGTGAGTTTAATGGATGTGGTAATATACTTTTCTTGGCTGAGGGGAGAGGAGAAGAGAGGAGATGGTGGGGAGGGTAGAGGGGCCGGCCAGAGCGGGGGAGAGAGATCACGGATCCCTACAGCTCCACTGCAGCCTGACAGCAAGCATCCGGAAAGATCCGAAGCAAATGAACCCATCAGGAGGAGGAAAACACCGGACTGAAGGAGAAGGGCAGGCAGGGAAAAAAAAAGGATTTCCTAAATCCATCCATACAGGAAGTGCAGCAGAGAAAAAAAACACACACTCCAAACAGCTATCGCAGGGCTGGACTCTTGTGAAAAAAAAAAAAAAAAAAAAACAGGGTAAGGGAAAAAGAGAAAGAATTTCACAGTAAAAGTGCGAAAGCGGAATGTAAATTTATTCGACATTCCCCAAGACGCTGACCTGTTTTGTGACGGCAGCCGCGCGCCCTTATCGAACATCCCCTGACGGTAAGGTAGACATACTTCGATAAGGAGGAAATATCACATCACACAGTGCAGCCTAATTCAAAATAATTAAACCCTCCTTTGTATTCACTGGATTGACTTGAAATATTAATGCACAGGTTAGAGTTGGGGGGTGAATGAGGGGGTAGGGTTATTATTGCCACTTTCCCCTGCTCTCCGCACACCACCCCACAGATGCGTACCCTGTTAAAAGCAGATTAAAACTGACACTAATTATAATAAGAGTTGTGTTATATAACTTAGATGCTGCAGGTAACTCGCCGCCTGCTCCGACGCAGTGACAGATCCTGTCACTTTCGTTTAGGGCGGGAATCGGCGAAAGCAAGGAGCCCCCTCGTCTGCGCCGTGCGGCCCGCTGCCAAATTGGCTCCAGATTCAGACGCAGCTACGTCCTTTTTTGTTTAATTGAAGTGCTAATGAATTCGGGGGGTTGCAATTTGCCGTAGTCACGTAAACAGCCCGGGTGTGGCGAGGGGGGGGGGGCCCGGAGGGAAGGGGGAGCCGTGAAAACCGCTACAGGCTGTCTCTTCGACCGGCACGTTCAGCCGCTACATCCAACCCCCCCCCCCCCCCCCCTCACCCCCCCACCCCGGCCGCTTTCTGATGCATCTGCATGTGCCTGGTTGCCCGCAGGGACCGATCGCCGAACCGCACTAACGTCCGGCGCCTGAGCCCAATGAGCCCCACGTTAAGGCCCCAAAGTCCACCAAATTAACCCGGTCAACCCGGCTGCTCGGAGGAAGTGTGCTCTTGAGATAGCAGGGGAGCAGGAGAGAGACACAGAGAGAGAGAGAGAGAGAGTAAAATGAGAGTAATTTTGTTGGTATTTTCTCCTTAATTTCAGTTACACCCCCAAAGGAAAGCCCCCACCATCCTCAAGCACAGTTTCTAAACAAGGAGATATCCTCGGCCCTCACATCTGCAGTGGGCCGATAATTCTTCATTTAGAAGTGCACATAGTGTGGGCAGAGTGCAACCTTCAACAACAAACATTACTAACTGCTCGATAACCGAAAATTTTAACTCAAAACTGCTGTTCAAGCGTAACAACAATTCAAATGAGAGTTATTCTGTTTTTTTTTTTTAAGTTGTTTCTCATTCCATCAATGGCTGGACAGATGGCCAACTGGTCTGGTGACCAGTATCTTCACCACTACTTAACCTTGCTGCTGCAAGCAGGGATGCTGTGTTCAATACTTCCTCACTGATGCATGAGCATATGTTACTGAATGGGCTCTCCAAATGTTACACAGCGTCCGAGGTCAGTCTGCTTCATACGGTTCTTTATGCTAATAATGTAAGGCCATTTTGATTTCTTTATTTACAATTCAGCACAATGAAGTCAAATTCATTATCTGAAACAATCTTTTTAAAAACAGCAAACCAAAGACAGCATACCTAAGTATGGTAAATATGGTATATATTAAAAATAAAATGAATCGTCTCAAAAATAGAAAAATGTTGGGCTCAATTTCAAGTGATCAGCCATGGAATACATTGACAGAAGCAAAGAATTTCAATGAATGATAAAATAAAAATAAAAAAGATTTAGATGACTTTTCACCGTGAGTGCATTGAAACCCATTAAATTTTAGTTTAATCTCAGTCACTGAGCAGACACGCATTTGTCCACATAGTCATGGCAACATTCATAAAGAGATTATGGATATCATTTTAAAAATAATCCTTATTCCGGGCTGCCTGTTGTTTCCAGAACATTCCGAGAGGAGAACGAGGGAAAGGGGGAGCGTGAGATGCAGTTTGTTGCAGTGGCCGCTGGGACCATTTGGAGCAGAAATCATGAGTAATGAAAAGTCATTAAAGCCCTTCATTTTCCACTCACTCTTGATCAGAAGCGAAGATTTTACACTTTTGGACGGTTCTGATCCAAAATGTCAGCTCTGTTTGACACGCTTTGAAAAGACCTAAACAAATGATAGCAAAAAAGTACACAGCAGGCAGGTCCCTGAACTGCCATTAAAAACCATTTTGGGCAAATGGAAATATCGGCAGCGTTGTATAAATACTTGGGCTGAAGGGAAAATATCTTCACAAAAAGGCAAATACTGTATGTTTTATGTGAGTTCGCAAGGGAAGCACGGGCTCAAATGCCATTAATGTTTGCAGTCATTCAAAATTTTCTAAATTTTGCTTGATTTAATGAAAGAAGGCCTAGAGAATACATTAATTATGGTTGAGCCTCTGGTGATGTTCTGCCCCTCGGAGTGATGTAGATCAGCTTCTGATATCATAACAATTCTTTGATTTTCATGTATATGATTTTTGATTCATTATTTTTCCTCACTACCAATTTACTGCTATGTATGTAATGTACAGTTTTGTTAAATAATGATAAAGCATTATTATCAATATTAATATTATTATTATTGGTGTTGTTGTTGTTTTTACTCAAGTGTTCACAAACTACTTATAACACTAGTAGCTACGGTATAGTGCCAGAGCTATTATATTGCTGCTGGCTTAGAATAATGACTTCTAACTAAGTGACAGCAGACCATTCTCAGGTTCGGTCCAAGAGCTATTTTATTTACAGCAGTGTCCAATCCTCTCCCTACCTCCCCATTCACCCCGAGCCGCACTGCTCTCTGAAGTCAAGCTCCTCTGTTAGCCGAGAGCAGGGCCAACAGTCAGCAGCTGCGCAGGAAGGCGACAGACTCCGTGCTCCTCTACATGGTGTGCGGTTAAGTGAAAGGCGTGCTCACATTAGACGTGACATTTTAATGCAGCCGAGGCCCCGTCGTGATTGATCCCCCCTCAGGCAGCCTGGGACGAGGAGAGGGGTTTTGGGAAAAGGCACCAATTCCCATGGACGGTGCCCTCTCCATCCAGGGTGCGACAGAGACGGGAGGAGAGACGTACCTCCATACCAGGCAGTGTTATTTATTCATGCCCCTGACATGTCTCAGATGCAGGCCACCCCAGACCCTCACAAGCCGTTTTAACACCATGTCCTTGTATCAACTTCAGGCTATTTCTCGGGGTACTGTAAAACACATCAGGTCAGGTGGCCAAACAACTGTAATAGACTGTAGTAAATTATGCACTGAGTATTTCCTCAAAGTCTTTTCCCTACTATAAGACAGCATTTGACTTTCCAGACATGAACAACCAGGGTCTAGGAATAGCTCCAGTTAATTGTATAAAAAGCGACACAGGACATTGTAAGAGAAGAACTAAAAAAATAAAGTGAAATGGAGAGAAAGAGAGAGAAAGAGAGAGAGAGAGAGAGAGAGATAGAAAACATGAATCCATGCAAAAATCTTTAAAAATGATTTCTTGAAAAAGCCAAGTTCGAGATTCTTCTTGCAGCGGCCTGACCTGAATTTTATTGGCAAAGGGGCACTGCTCAAAGCCAGGCTTCCGACACACGTTTTTCATCGATAGGCCGCACAACTTCGGGGTGAGAGGCTAATTCAGTGACCACTTTGGTTTAATGGGAGAGTACCTTTGAGTAAGAGCGAGGAGCGCTGCTGATTTTTCCGCGGGTTGTGATGTGCACTGCCCCGCTCGCCTGGGACCGAGCTGAGACCGCCTGCATTTGTCCCACACGAGACTAACACAGCTGTCAGATAAAAATCAATTGAATTTTAAAGGGCTTTAAAGTAAATATTTAATTCTTGCCTTGGGAACCAATTAAGTGAAGTATGTGAACTTTGAGGGACTGGTTGAACTGGAGTTGTACTGGTACCAGCTGGTGTTCTTCTGGGATCAAATGAGGGTTCACAAAGTAGATGTAAATCTTTGGTGAGAACACTCGGTTCCAATTACTTATTGATGTTTTAAAAAAGAACCAAAGTCAGTCTGTCAGGGAAGAAATTGGAGGGGATTCACCAAGGTGTGTTGTTTATCATGTAGCCTGTTTGTGTGTTTACTTTAAACTGCCCTGCTACAGATGTGACGCTGTTTTGCGGACGAAGGGAAGACATTTTTTCTCCTTGAGCGCACTCTTACGCATATTTAACAACAGTGTGACACGTACATATCTTACGAATATTTTAAGTAATTTTTTAAGGGTCATTTTTGAGAAATGCTATTCACATGACTTTTTATTGTCAGTTCGGCTGGCATAGTGATTTTTGAAAAAAAAAAAAGCAATTTGAATGAGGAAGAGATTCTTATTTCCAGTTGAAATAAAAGTCTACAGTGCTTCATTTGAAAGTAGCCCGGATATTTTTCTTGTTTCTTGTCGGGAGCAAGATACAGCTTTTCGTGAATTTTAACAGCTGACCATATTTCCAGTGAAAATTCAGCTTTTTAATAAAATAATAATTCTAGTTGTTTGAACAGCTTGAAATGCATTTAATACTGATGAAGTTAAATCACAATACTGGATCAATCAGATTCAGAGAGGTTCATTTAGGGAAGGCTTATTATAGGTGAGAGATATTTTTTTTATTGAAATCTGAAGGAGTTTGATATTCCCCTGTCAAGTTAGCACATGGAGTTACAATGATGAATAGGGACATTTTGTCAAAATTTACACTGGTTGTCAACACACACCTCAACTGGGATCTCACTGCATTGATTTCTGGCAATGAGTTACGCATTTTGCCACCTCGATAGTCTGCATGCTGAATATAGAAAGCTGCAGACGTATCCTATGGATTTTCTTTAAAAATAGAAGCTGAACAAATCTGTTTTGGCACATTTGTTTTAATCTGACAAAAATGTATTAAAACCATATAAATTCCAGTTATCATTACACCGCTTTCTGTGGATACTCCAAATGATATACTGTAGGTCCAATTCAGTTTTCACTATGAGGAAAATGCACTACAGGCATGAAGATTACTCATGTAGAGATTAGTTTAAAAATGTCATAATTTCATAATAATGATGTTTGACATCTCACAATAGCATTTATTTCCTGTTAATGGACTTTTTGTTGTTATGCTGGCTAAAACCAGATATTGATAAATCTGAAAAAAAGACAGAAATGTATATTCTGCCATTGTGAAAGCTCATCAACTTTAGAGCCAACATTTAACATTTTTTGGATCATTACTCATTCTAAAAGGGACTCATTCATTACCAAAAAAAAAAAAAATTGACGGCTAATGAAATCTTATCCTCATTTCGAAAATAAGGGAAACACATTTCAATTTAAAAAACGCTGCATTGTTTAGGTGTTATCACAGATGAATTCTTAATTTCCACAGTCTGTGAATGGCGCTTGCATCTGTTGGCGCCTTACACCGCTCACCACGCACCCCCGCGCGCCCAGCCAGCTGTATGTTTGAGTGCCAGCGTGTGTGTTTTGGTGTGGAGTGTCATGCTCGCAGTGAGAGTGTGATTAATAGTGGTGCAGACATGCAGCCCCCTGGCTATGCTCTCAGTGGCAGGGTAGAGTGATGGGATTCTAAGTCAGTACCACCCTTCCCTCCCACCTCCCTCCCCCCCCAAAAAAACCCACCATTTTCGTACCCCTCTCGGTGGGTGCCAGAAGCCCCCAAGGTCGGGGGACCCGGTAACCACGGGACGCCCGCTCACACCTCAGACAAAAGCACTTCTCAGTCACAGCTGCACTCCCTCCACGAGAAAACACACGGCACAGAGACAGTGAGACACTGATACCTGCACTTTTTATGATTGCGATTTTCAGACGGCGCTACCTAGTGATACTTCAAACTGGCATTGTCTCTGGAAAGATTCACAGGATTGGGCATATAAGATGCCTATTCCACACGACTGTCATCAAAACATGGTGTAAAATTTATGATAGGTCGTGTGTGGAGTGTTTTATGGACCACTTTAAAGGAAATGCTTGCTTGAAAGGAAATTTCTGCAGTCCTCCATCTTTTTATTTCTTCCATTGTACAGATTTGTGTTTCAGGCTCTTAGGCAATGTTTAATGTGCTGCAGGAGGAAGCTCAGAGCTAGAGATGCCACACAGAAGTACTGATAGCTCTAGCTAACGACTGAACTGCTTTACATCCATTTTTCATAAGATCCCTTCAAAAGGATTTAGATACCAGGAAATGGTTACAGGAATCACCTGCCACGGAAGAACACCAGTACAGTTGTTAGAAAATATGTGTTCTTGATGAAACTTGAAAGATACCCGCTATTCAGGCTAGCTCTCCCTCCGAGGTATAAAACGGTCTTTAAAGCAAATCTGGAAAATTATTTCGGTTAACAGTCGCATTTTCCACTGTTAGCTCCTCTCTCTCCCGATCAGCTTGTCAGACAGCTCTTTCGTCATACGCTTTGTGGATGAATCAAGAAGGCGGCTAAACACTTTGCAAAGTGGCGAACGATATGCGGCCTTCACTTTTAAGGCGAAGCAGAGCGGTGGAAATAAAAAGTAAATTGATTGCAGAGTAAAGTAGGCAGTGTCGAAAAAAAAAGAGAGAAAGCGAGCAGGAGGCCGCGAGACACTTCGCTGACGGAACATGAGGGCGCGCGCTAGCGAGTAGCTCCGCAAGTGACGAATTAGGGATGAATTATGGAGAAGGGAAGGGATTGGTTTGCGAGAGTGAGAGGGGCCATCAAGCAAAGAAAACATTAATGCTTTTGAGTGCCATGCAGTTTGATGTTGATCAAGATGAACTCCTCTGACAGAACTGAGTTTTTTGCAAATCCCGAAAAGACAGCCGAGAAAAGAGCAAGGAAATAATGCACCAGAGAGGAGGTCCTACATGTTCTATGGAGTTCAATTTCAATCGCCAACACTGTACTGCTCAGGAACTGTGAGGGACATTCAGTGCTGAGAATTTCTGCTTCAGTATGCTGTGTGTTGAAACATTTTTGCGCCTTCTTTATAATAATCCTTTCATTATCAAAACTGTCATTGTAGATCTCCTAATGAAATATATAACCCTGCCCATACATGTGCAAATGTTGGATAATATTGGTACAAATTTAGTCACAATTCAATTGGTACACAGATTTTGTTAAATCTTTACAAAGATGTTGAAAAAGAGAAAATGTAAATACTGTAATTACTCAGCCAAATAAATGTTACAAGGAAGTACAATTTGATTGTAGAACTGGAACACGAGATTACTCTGTGTGCTGTTTGATACTTATACACAACAGCAGGTGGTGCTATGAAATTTAACATATTTCATATCCATCAAATTCAGTAAGGTTTAACAAAGTCTTCACAGAGCAGGAGTAATTTTTGTCTATCATATCTAAATCAAACTGCAGTTACCCACTGACAGTTGTGACACATGAAACATCATTTCATTTATGACACTTTACATACCAGCTCTTGAACAGTCAATAGCCAATATATAACATTGCCATCTCAAGAGTTGCAACAGAGTTTATTGTAAATCATAACATAAAACTGAAGCATTTAGAAATTCCTGCTGAACATAACTGGTTTCTGCGGACAGGACAACTTGTGTGTTAATCTGCGATGTGACTGGATTTGAAATGAGGTATTTGATT
Organism: Gymnothorax reevesii; assembly: GCA_029721435.1. Lineage (NCBI taxonomy): Eukaryota > Metazoa > Chordata > Actinopteri > Anguilliformes > Muraenidae > Gymnothorax > Gymnothorax reevesii. The sequence goes on from CM056582.1 coordinate 73,820,224, forward strand.
CGAAAGACAGCCATGAAATGTGCTCGCGTCTCATGCTATGCAGTTGTACACGCTGCATATGGTACAGCTCTGAAAGAACGCATTGGTGCACAAAGGTAACCTTACAAAACTCCTCTCCATATACTTTGAGAATCGGACGGGGTTTAATAATAAGACCATTAACTCAAGGGCTCAGAAATTGCAGCAAAGTCATCTAATGAATATTCCAGCGTTGTGTTTTGCTGGCAACCGTAATTACCAACACGCACTGTTTAACGCTGAATTAATTATCGCGTTTGAGGAGCTTTTAATTCCAAACATTTATTGACACGATCTCCACAAACTGTGAAACAACACAACAGATTTCCGTCTTTTGACATTTCGTCAGGCGCTTCGGCAGGCCTTGAGTCGCACATTAGCGCTGTCCCACACATCATTTGTGGGGAGAAAGAGGGCCCGCGCTGCACCGAGGCCTAATCGCAGCAGATGTTCTCCACCATCAGCGCTAACGCATGCTGCTCCAGAACTGGCTCCGCGGCTGCCCGCTTTTTCTCTTCATTTCTCCCTCTTTCCTACCTCTCCTTTTTGACGCAACATTAATTTAGTTGAAATGAAACTACGTTGCATTTTTCTCCGCTTTATCTTTTTATTTCTTTTCTTTGCATTTGTATTGTTTGCCCTTTTTTTTACATTGACTAAAGGCCAGTGCATTTTCCTGGGTGGTTGAAAGTTGCCATTTCCTATATCATGACTTTGAGACATCGAAGTAATGTTTCAGGGGAAAATATTGTTCTCCGCTTGACTCATGAATATGCGCAGCAGAATCCTTACTGATGTTAGCCTGTGTAATCAGCTGAGTTACACATTCCCAAATCATATGGGAAGGACACTTGGTGAAACACAGACATTTAAGCTTGGGAAGGGTAATGGAGCCATGATAATTTGATTAGAGCTAATAAAAGTTCCATTACTTTTATTTAGCAAACGTTTTATGCAAAGAGAGAGTACAATAATTTGTCACTGGTGCTATACAAGAATTATTTTGCCTTAAAGCTGTTACATGAACTGTTCGTCTTACTCCGAGAATTTTCATGTTTGGATCGTTGGGTTTTTTTTTTTTTTTCCCCCCCTGATAAAATCAGACGAAACATGTTTATATCAAATAAAGTCTGATGACACCGAATGTACTCAATTGGAGTTGAACACTCAAATTGTGCTCCAAATTTTGCTTTGGAAAATCTGATAAAGGTAGTAAGGCAATGGTATTCTTTCAAGTCTCCTTCATGGTAACTTTCTCCCTCTAATTCTAAATCAGATCTGGTTGTCCTTTAGACCACTTTCAAAATTCCCTACAAACTGGCCATTTACCTGCAGGTGCTAACAGTCCTTCAGAGGCTCAGTACGAAGTCCAGGGCCTTTCGATGGATTTTTTCACATTACTCCACGTATGTGAGTGTTGCGGTTCTGTTGGTTTTGTGTTAACAGGCCCTCGCTTTGACAGACTGTCACCAGAGCAGGGGGTCTTCATCGCGCCCACATTAGGCCATATGGCCTGAGTTAGGTTCTATTGAAGACGTGGCCTAATTATGAGGCAGATAGAGAACGTTCGCGATGACGACTGGGCCATTTCGCTTGGACCCCGTCCAGCCCCCACAGAGAAACACACCTGTTCGCCTTTTTAAAACCCCTTTTTCAGTTTAGCTCTTGGCTACAGCCATGTAATGACCTATCCAGGGGGCTATAATGCCTTCTCTGTTTAGCCTGTTGTAAAGATCCAGAGTCAGCAACCGCTGCACAAAGAAATGACGCTCGGAGGTGCTGAAATATGTGATACCGCAGCCAAAGAGTCAATGGCCAGGGATGCCTTCATCTTTGAAACAATAGAGACCTCAATGCTAATTTAATTGTTTTTGCCCTTGTTATCGAAGTGTATTCTTCGCATTGATATGAAGTTGGTATAACTCAGGATGCCTGGTGAATGTTAACCAAGAATGTGCTATGGAAAAAAGCTCTGTAGCTGCTGTAGCACCGGTTACATGCAAATATATTTACTTGCATGAATGTGGCCATTGGGGCTAGCTGCTTGGGTCATAAAAACAGGCAAATCATTTGCATGCTTATTATTGTCTATTAAAGAGTTAAATAGGGGACTAATTCTGAAATAACAGCTATCTGATGCAATGAGAGAACAACACCACTACAGCAGCCTTTATAACAACCACCCCACAGCTGTTTGAAGCAATTATCTGATGAATTTCACAAGATAAAACATAATATTGACAATTTCTAACCAATACAATTTTCCTAAAATTGAAATTTCAATGTAAAATTGATTAATTATCCAGTTTTTACATCCTATCAGCCACTCAACCGCTTGGAGTACTGTGTCTTCATTGAGGTCCGGAACATACATGAATATGATATCTAGAGAAAACTGGCTTTGATGTCAATATGCCTACAGTATCCATTTTGCGCACACACTTGGTAATCCTGGTATTCAATTACGAGGGCCTACTTCCTTGTCAGAGAATGTAGCTTTGCCTGGATAATCATGAACAGATTAAATTAACTGTCAATGCTATGCAGAGGTTGGTCACATCTGAGGCGGAGAACCCTCTTGTCATTGTATTGCAAGGGGAAGCGTATGAACGTATACATGCGATAATCCTTCAAAAACGTCTGAGGATACAATGCGAGGTTGGGAAGAGCTAATTTCGTTTTTTGTCTTTTGCAAGAGTCATTGTCAACCTCGGGGCAGCTTTCAGCGGGAGAGTTCATGCCTGTGTGCATGTTTAGTCATTTCAAGGCGCGATTTGACTCTACGTCCCTTTCCTTTCTCATTTGTTCTTTGTTGTTCCAGAGCAAGGGAGGATGGGGGGGAGAAAGGTTCCTGGTAACATTTTCATCAAAGGCTTTCACCAGCACTTCACAGCAGCACCGGGTATGGTAATGTGTTGTGCTGCCTGGAAAGCTGTCAGGAAAACCACTCCTTGGATGAGACCTGAGTAATTCAACTGGGCTTCCGTCTCGCCACACAACCCGGTCCGCTCATTATGCGGGATTCCATGAGTAATGGCACCTCGCGTCGTTTTATCTGTCAATTCTCTCCAAACTGTGGTTTTTTTTTTCTACCTCGTGTATTAGTTGCTAACATCAAAGGCAGCTGTCTCGATGCGGGGAAAAAAAACCAGCCGAAATGAACAAGACTCTGGGAAGGTGACAATTGAATCTCTTTACTCCTGACGCGAGACGCGCGGTGAGAATAGAATGCATTTGACTCGCTTGTTCCTGGGTAAACAGAAAGGCTTGTAAGTAGGCCGTGAACTGTCAGCTGTATCCACGCTCTCTGGCAAAAAAACGAAATTTGCGCGCCTAAAAAACAACAACATTAAATCCTCGCTACTTGTCAGATTAAGGGCAGGACCCTGGAAAATGTGATGACAGCATTAGCTCAGTCAGCAGATAGGGGTTAAACAAATGAAAAGCTGCAAATGAGTACAGTTTTTCTTCAGTGCCGACATACTTGCCTGTTTTGAAAGAAAATAGCCATCAGCACGAACGGTGCGGGCACTGTTTTATCAAGAAGTGTGAAATATGCAACGATATTGTTTTAAGGACAGTAGAGAGCCAACATTGGGTGGTGGTTAACTTCATTGGATAGTTTAGCTTGTCAGTAGGCTATCTTATGGAGACCATGAACAGGGCCATAATTTTACCATTTGCTGTGGATCTGCAATCCATCAAAATGGATTTGCTGTGGATGCAATCCATCAAAATTCATTGTGAGAGAAAACAATTTAAATTCACCCCTCTTTGTAAATAATTTTGATGGATTGCAGGAAAAAATAAACATTATTGCAATTATTATTTTTTTTTTATTATTATTAGTGTTAGTAGTAGTAATATTGCAGACAACTGAATGCAGTTATAGAAAGCTTCAGACAAAGAATTAAAATTTTCGCGATCACTAGTGATCATCAAAACACATATTTCAGCGCATCGAAAAAATGAATCTTGCCTCAGAGTTAACAGGACAGAGCTCTAAGAACCTGAGGAATAATTAACAATCCTTTTCTCACCTTTTTGGCTCAAAAACAAAGTCATTTGAAGATGGCTCTATCCCAACCGCCAGCCAAGAGTGCTCAGAATCTTCCATCACAAAATGTCTCTGCCAGCTCAGCGAGACATATCCCATAAACAGCTCATTTCAAATCAATAAACCTTTGTTTTGTGAGTTTATAGTCATTTCACTGTAATAACCTTCTCGCCAGTTTCTCAAGTGAACTAGAAGTAGTCAAAGATGTCAAACAACAAATTATGTTGAATGCACTGCATAATGGGAACTCACTTCATAAGATTAATTGGAAGGAAATATCCTTATTTTATTTCCCCGCTTGAATTAATACATTTTTTGGCACATTCACACTGAAATGAATATCCTGATTTTGCAGACATTATCTGCATATATTCAGCCTTTGGCTGATTATGTATTAATCGACAGTGTGAATATTGACAGTGTTTATAAAGCAGGTGGAGTAGCATAATTTAAGCTGAAAACAGAAGGAATCACTGCCTCAGATGTTCTCTCAGCATGCAGCTGGGCAAGGATCTATCGAAGTTTGCTTTCTTCATCCATATAGGGTTCACTGGCGTAGTTTCTGTTCCTAAGTAAAAATAAATACTATCAGATCCGATTGAATCCCCAGATTTGTAGGGTACTATTCAATGGCTAAGTTTAGAAGAAAAAATCTGATACTCAATTAAGAATGAACACACTGCTTGTAACTGCTTGGATATTGCAGAAAAAAAAAAAAAATCTAACAGAAGCAAATTCATATCGGTGTGGTGTACTAGTATTTTTAAGGTGACATTTTCAGAGCACTGTGCTACCTACTTTGTACATGGCTCATTCATAATGGATGCAAATACCGTCATATAAAAGTTGAAAGTCTTTGACAATGTAGGAATTGCATTACCCTTAGAAATCATCTCTGGAAAAGCTTATGGGCCTGTCTTAGCACATAGCTTGGTTTGTCCCTGCAATCATTGCAAGTAGACCAAAAATACCGAGGTGCTAATTCTCAATTGTAATAATCTCTGGGTTATACATTGACTAAGATTTTGGCACAGTGTGTTCAACATCTTATAATGCATATAATATTACCTTGGACCAACTCAATCGATAATACTTTTGTTGCCGTTTAACTATGACGAATTGTTGTAGATGGTCATGTGAAAGGGCTTCAATGCGACAGGACAACAGGCAATAAAAGTAAACCAATAAAAGCCCTTGTCAGGTCAACCATTCTATCTGTTTCTCCACTGGCCAGCTGCATGGCCACAGCCTAAATGTGGGCCAGAAGACAAAAGGCACTGGAAGCTCAGTGATATCAACGAAAACCACGATTTACAACTGAAAGGAAATGCTTTCGCGAGCCAAGTAGACTTTGTTCCACACAGGATCAATTTTATTTATGACTTCAAATGTTGTTTTTGTACCATGACGTTTTGTAGTAACAGCTAGGAAGCAAATGTGCAAAGCCCGTCAACCTTCCCTTTCTGCGAGAATCTACACAAGGAACCAGGTTTCACCGAATCACCAAAAGAAAAGAAGAATGGACGTCCCGTACGTCACAGCCGTGAGACTGATCCAGAGACTCAGGCAGTGGCTAAGGATCTTCATTCTTTCATTTCACAGAATACTCATCTTCATAATAACAGAGCCAATCAATGGCATTTTATTATGTGCTCAGTGTAAGATTACATCACATCAGTGAGGTAATACAGTGGGCTCAAAAATTGTAGGCACCCCTGACTGGCAATGTATACTCAGCGCCATTAAAAACGCAATGGTGAGGTATGTACTGCATTTGCGGCAAATTGAAGAATCGATTAATTTTTTTTGCTTTTCCAGTGAGGCACGAATGGAAATAAAGAAAAGCGTGTGGTATTGTAATCCTGATGTGCGCCACCTGCACGCGCCAACCACTTCAGTAATAACAAAAATTGAGCTGTTTGTGATGTGTATAGTGACACTTGACTTGTTCTTTTGCGTGTGGTTAATAGCCTACATAAAGCCAGCAAAAAAAAAGAGAAAAAGGCTACTGCATCAAGAAAATGGAACGGCTTGTGACACAGGAGCAAGAAAAAGAGCCATTGGCGTGTTACGGTCCTCAGCCACCAAGAGGTGGTGCGTCATTTGTACTGTGACCGTTCAACAATCAGTCGGCTGTCTATCTGAGAATGGAACACAGGCACTGTCACTGACCGACCCCGCTTAGGGCAGCCACGAGTGACTATGGTGGCTCAAGAGTGCCACATCTGGTTACTGCCTGTACGTGACAGATTCCCAAAAGCAACCAAAACCGATCATGAGACAAGGAGTCTGAGACGATTGAGAGTGAGTGTAAGTACCGTTTGACGACATCTACGTGAGCAAAACATGCGTGCACACGACCCAGACAGAAAACCCATTTTTTGCCCATCAACAGGAGTAGGATCTCTTTACTTCTGACTGGGGGCACCTGCCTCTGCATCATTTCTTGGCACTTTATTTCCCTGTTTCTGTCTGAGAATGGAAAACAGGGACTGTCGCTGACTGACCCCGCTAGGGGCAGCCATGCATAAATGGGCAAAATCTGGGTTTTCTGTTGGGGCCATGCGCACGCATGTGTTGCTCACATAGATGGCTTCAAACGGAACTTGTGCTCAGTGACAGTGGCTGTGTTCCATTCTCAGATAAACAGCCGACTGATTGTTGAACGGTGACAGTACAAATGACGCACCACCTCTCCGCGGGTGAGACCTTCGCATAACATGCCGAAGGCTCTTTTTCTCTCTCCTGTGCCACAAGCCATTTCATTTTCGCGATGCTGTAGCATTTTTGTTTATTTATTTTTTGTTGTTGTTTTATGTAGGCTATTGACCAGTCCCAAAAGAACAAGTCAAGTGTCACTGTACACATCACAAGCAGCTCAATGTTTGTTATTACTGAAGTGGTTGGCACATTCACGCGTGTCAGGATTACAATACCACACGCTTTTCTTTATTTCCTCTCGTGCCTCACTGGAAAAGCAATAAAATCAACTGATTCTTCAATTTGACACAAATACAGTACATACTTCACCGTTGCGTTTTTAATGGCACTATGTATACGAACAATGCAAAAAATATATAAACAATAAAATTATAAAGAAACAAAATACACCAACATGTGTGAAATAAGACAGGAGGCAATCCAAGGCACTCTGTGAATAAAAAACTTAATTTATAATACTAAATTCATCTAAAAGAGGTTTATGCTAATAAACGTTAATGTTTCGGCCTCCGTCGGCCTTCAGCAGGGCAAAACGTCCTCATTTTTTCTGTCTTATTATGCTTCCGCGTGGGAGACCAAAGAGCACCTGCAGTTTTTTACATTTTTTTACCTTTTTTAAACACCGTTGCCCTCCTACCTTTGCCTTTTCATGGGTTTTTGCAAGTGATGTGAGAAATACCTTAGTAATGTTTTGATGTAAACAACCAAAATCATAATCATTCAAGACAAAATTCAACAAAATCAAATTTTCATACTTACTAGCACCCATTATTTTGTACTAAGTCCAACCACCTCTGGTAGCGCTAACCACATGGAGTCTTTTCCTGTAATTTTTGACAAGGTTAAGGCACATGTCTGGGTAGATTTGAGACCATTCCTTCAAGCAGATCCTTTCGACATCTGTCACCTACTTGGGTTTGCATTATCAACTACCCTCTTCAACTCTCACAGGTTTTCAATCGGATTTAGGTCTAATGACTGAGATGGCCATTGCAGAAACTTGATTTTGTTGTCTCAGAACCATTTCTGTGTGGATCTTGAAGTATGCTTTGGGTCATTGTGTTGTTGGAAAGTCCACCTACGGCTAAGTCCCAGCCTTCTGGGGAGGCAATCAGATTGTCAGCCAAAATATTCTGATACTTGGTGGCATTCATAAAGCCATTAATCTTAACCAGTGCCCCTGGACCTCTTGAATTAAAAAGAGCCCAAAAACATGACTGACTCACCATCATATTTCACCATGAGTATGAGGCACTTCTCCTTGTATGCATCTCTGTTGCTACACCAAACATGTCGATGGCGTAACTGACCGAAACATGCAATTTTGGTCTCATCTGACCAATGCACCTTGTTTCAGACCAAAGCACCTTGTTCCAGTCAAAATTTAAAAGATGTTTGGCAAACTCAAAGTGCTTGCTTCAGTGTCCACTGGTAAGAAAAGGCTTTCTTCTGGCAACCCTTCCAAAGTGGTGGTAGTGCTTTTTGAAAACTAGTTGACCCTAAGATGCTGCCAAGGCCTACAATTCCTTCACAGTGATTCATGGGGATTTTGTTGCTTCTCTCACCATCCTCCTCAGTATTCTAGGGAGCAAAATGCAGTTGCATTTTTTACCCTTGAGGTTTTCAACAGTTCCATATCTATAGAATGTTTGAATAATTGCAGTGACAGTGTGAATCTTCCTGTCGCCATTAGCAGATTTATGAAGGTTTATGACAATCTGCCTCTTTTGAACTGAAGGCTGTTATGTTTTCTTCATGATGTTGGATGGCAAAGGGACTACTGTATGTGTGTCACCTCATTTTTATATGCTAGTGAAACAGGAAGTGATATAATGGCTCAAAATAGTTCCTTAACACCAAGATGAAACTTATATATGTGGAATATAATGCTCAGTTTAATTTTGGTAGATATTAACAACAAGACAGGTTGATCGCTCATGACCAATGGGTGTAGCCCCCATTCGCTCATGTGTTCCATTTTTTTTTCTGTGTAAGTTTTTGACCCACAATACAACCCCAATTATGAAATAGATGGGCCAAAGTGTAAATTGTGAATAAAATCAAAACGCAATTACTTTCAAATCATACCAGACAGTATTTTATTCACAATAGAACAGAGATAACATAACAAATGTTGAAACTAAGAAATTTTACAATTTACGATTACAATTACAATCTACAAAATGAGCTCATTTCAAATTTGATGGCTGCTGCAGGTCTCAAAAAAGCTGGGACAGGGTCCTGTTTACTGTGGTGTATCATCCCCTCTTTTTAACACAGAGTAGAGGCATCTGGACATTGAAGAAACAAATTTCTTTAGTTTAGCCATTAGAATTTGATCCTACTCTTGTTTAATACAGGCTTTTAGCTGCTGGAGAGTTTTGGGTCTCCTTTGATGGAATTTTCGCTTAATTATGCGTCAAATGTTCTCAATCCGTGAAAGATCAGGACTGCAGACAGGCCAGTTCAGCACACAGACTCTTCTACTATGAAGCCATGCTGTTGTAATAGCTGCTGTATGTGGTTTTGCATTGTCCTGCTGAAATACACAAGGCCTTCCCTGGAATAGAAGTCTGGAGGGGAGCATATGTTGCTCTAAAACCTTTATATTCCTTTCAGCAATCATGGTGCTTTTTAAAACATGTAAGTGTCCCACACCATATGCACTAATGCGTCCCCATGCTTTGAATGCTTTTGAACTGAATGCTGATAACAGAAGGGGTGATCTTTCTCCTCTTTAGCCCAGAGGACACAACGCCAATGATTTCCAACAAGAATATCAAATTTGGACTCGTCTGAACACAGAACACTTTGCCACTTTGCCACAGTCCATTTTAAATGAGCCTTGGCCCACAGAACACGGTGGCGCTTCTGGATCATGCTCAACAATGGCTTCCTTTTTGCAGGATAGAGTTTTAGGTGGCATCTGTGGATGGCACGGCAGACTGTGTTTACAGACAGTGGTTTCTTGAAGTATTCCTGGGTCCATTTAGTAACATCAATGACAGAACCATGCCTGTTAGTGAGGCAGTGGCATCTGAGGGCCCGAAGATCACATACATCCAGTAAAGGTCTTCGTCCTTGCCCCTTTGGCACAGAGATTTTTCCAAAAGATTTTCTTTGAATCTTTTGAAGGTATTATGCACTGTCCATGATGAGACCTTCAAAGCCTTTGCAATTTTACGTTGAGGAACATTGTTTTTAAAGTATTCCACAATTTCTTTACGCAAGCCTTCCCAGGTTGGAGAGCCTCTTGCCATCTTTACTTCTGAGAGACATCCCTTTTATAGCCAATCATGTTACACACCTGATGCCATTTAACAATTACTTGCTTAATGTTCTTTCAGCTGATTCTCTTATATAATACTTGTTTTTTTCAGGCCTTTTTTGCCTGTTTCCCAACTTTTTTGAGACCTGTTACAGCCAGAAAATTTGAAATAAGCTCATTTTGTGGACAAAAATGTAAAATGTCTCAGTTTCAACATTTGAAATGTTCTCTATTTTCTATTGTAAGTAACATATTGGCTCATGTGATCTGAAAGTCATCACATTTTGATTTTTCACAATTTACACTTCGTCCCAACTATTTCGGAATTGGAGTGTATATCTCTATATCATCAAAGGCTGTGGCTCATCAAAAGGTGTAGTTCCATAAATTCCCAATTCTTCAACTTTACTAGACACACTGAAGGGTTTAGCAGGAGGGCTCCGGTTATCTCCCGTTTTCATTTTGGCTTATTTTTAACACATAATTGTCTATTATTCCGTGAATTATGTGACCATCGCAACCAAAATCGAAAGGCACTGTTTGCTAACCACTGGCCATGTACTTACCAAATATAAAAGAAATAGCTTTAAAGTTGTGGCCTGTTGAGCATCCGACAGTGGCGGCAGCAGATGCATGACAAGGCCAAATCCATAATAGTCCCAACTTCCTCTGGGGCCTGCAATAATCTTTCAAGATGCCATTAATTGTGAAACCTTGATTTGGAGGAAACTGATTTTGAATTAAATCAGAAAATGATTTGGTGGCTCAATTGGAACATTAAAATTGTACAGTATTTCTCACATGTTGGTATTTAGAGTTTCTTCATATATTTTTTTTTAGAATTTTTTAAAGTATTATTTGTGCATTGCTATTCAGGGATGCCAGCAATTTTGGAGCCCACTGTGACTCTATACCCTGCGAGCCTTGCTTATCTACATACTCTTATACTTTTCCACTGGCATAGCATTGCATGCCTTTATTGTGACTGTGTATGCAGTTTTGTTTGCATACCTAATGGAAATTAAATATGTGTATTCAACTGTGGTCAAGTGGAATTAGCTTCGATAAGTTCCACTGAACTTTAATATACGCTTTTTCTAGGTAAATAGGCCATATCAATTTTGCTGCCATCTCTTATGTTCTCTCATATCATATTTGCCCATGAACATACCCAACTCCACAAGAACTAAAAAAAAATCCAGTTCCATTTCTGTACATTTCCCCTTTTCCGATTTTGGTATTTCAATTTAGACACAAGTCAACTTGTTAATAAATTGCATTTTTCCAAACCCAATTGTTTGATCCGTTTCTTACGTGTTCAAAGGTTTGATCTCGCCATTTAAATAAACTTCTGCATTTTGTTGAAGCCTCTTCCACTACAGAGTTGCCATCTGAGGGGTTCCTTGCACTGCTCTCATCTTGCCTTAAAGCACATTACATCTCCAAACCAGTTCCCACTTACGTTTCCTTATGACCAAATAAGCTTAAATTTGTGCAGTTGCAAGGATCAATCCGTATCCATTTCCCCTCAGCTTGCATTATTGTTCATTGCAGCAAGCATCAAGCATTTTCTTATCCACATTAATGGTAGACCATTGACATATATTGACCATAAAACGTCAATGTCTGACGAAGCTTCTGAATTCCTGCAGCTCACAAAACGTGCATTTATTATTTTTTTTAAATGTCCAATCGGCATGAAAAGCTTTAGAAAACCTTTTTTAAAATGCGGTTTTATCGACTCAGGTCCACGTGTCAAGGCTGCTCATGTAAAATAAAACTCTTTGGACAGCCAGTGACATTGCCATAATGCAGGTTAACACTCAACCTATTTCCGAGTAAGAAACAGGTCATAGATTGAATTCATTCACCCCTTAACTGCCACCTGCATTTTATCACAGTTGGCCCGGCCCTAATTTGGGCCCAGTGACAGTTAAGGGGTTAACTGAGCAAATGGGCTTCCAATAAGTTTTGTTGCAATTAATGATTAAGACATGCAACTTTGCACACAAGAGGAAGGCTCCAATGTGAGATTGCATGAATGGTAGTAAACTGAAATCTCAGGAAATTCCATCTTGAAATAGAATATAATGAAGTAAATGCTGCTGAAGGTGGTATTTCGATAAGGTTTAGATTTGTTTAATTAGATAATTGCTGTTTCAGAAACTTGACTGTAAAGACCTCATGAATGACTTTGCTACCCTGAAAGTTTGACATGTGGCATGTATATTAAATGATTTTAAGTGCATGCCATGCGTCAAACTTTCACAACGCACTGATTACCAATTTACTCTATTCACTTCAACATAAGAAGCGTTGGTTATTTAATAAATTAATTATAATCACTTGGTTCAGCAACCAGTGCACAACTGCGCTTCCCTGCAAATGCAATATATTCTTTGGAACGCTTTCAATTAAGTGCAATCTGAAAACTAGGCTTATGCTGTCGGAGGCGACGGCTGGGGGAATATCCCCGAACGCCCCTATTCCTCCAATTCCCCAATCCTTGAATAGACCTTGAATAGACTTGCATTTGAACTTAATTTCAGGTCAATCAACAAATATTTCCAGAGATATGATAAAAACAGTGATTTTTTCAGTTTTTGGCCCCTGGTGGCCAATCTAGAAATTGTAAATAGTCCAAAATCAAATCAGTTCTTCCTCTTTATGATACTTACTTATTTGTAAAACTTGGAATTTCTCATTGAAATATTACTGCAGTTATCGCTTTAACACGTAAATCAGTTTTTGGCCCCTGGTGGCCAATCTAGAGATCATAAACTGTCCACAATCGAATCAGTTCTTCCTCTTTATGATACTTACTTATGTGCAAAACTTGAAATTTGTAATTGAAATATTACTGCAGTTATCGCGGAACAGTGATTTTTTTCAGTTTTTGGCCCCTGGTGGCCAATCTAGAAATTGTAAATTGTCCAAAATCGAATCAGTTTTTCCTCTTTAGGATACTTTCTTATATGCAAAACTTGGAATTTCTGATTGAAATATTACTGCAGTTATGGCGTTAACACCTAAATCAGTTTTTGGCCCCTGGTGGCCAATCTAGACATTGTAAATAGTTCAAAATCAAATCAGTTCTTCCTCTTAATGATAGTTACTTATGTACAAAATTTGAAATTTGTAATTAAAATATTACTGAAGTTATCGCTTTAACACGTAGTGCGGCCACGGTCGGACCAAAAACATAATATCACCAGAACGCCATTCGGCGTTCGGGGATATAATGAATGAGGTTGCACTGCTGAAAAAATCCTAGAATGGGAGATAGAATTCTGAGATAGTCCCCCCAGGAATCAGCGGAGAAAAAGTGTTGATTCCGCGGAGAACATTCCTGATTCTGCGGAGAGAAATTCTTGATTCTGCGGCTTGAAAGTTGATTTTCTGTGGGCATTAAAAAAAACCTAAAATGACCAGTTATAAAGCAAATTTATGTAATAATGAAGCAAAAATTCTCTTATGAAATTATTTGCAATACCAAAACACTGCGAAACATTGTGGTTATAAAATAAGCAGCATCACTATTCTTTTTGTCCCTCTTGAGCAGATTTATTTGCATAACTTATAAAGTGCAAAACATTTCACCAAACTATGGGTGAACGAGGCTTAGTAACTGAACAAGTGCCAAAGATCAAAGTAAAGATTTAAACAAAGTGTACATTATTCACTGTATCCTCAGGATATTGTAAACGTTACTGCATACCATAGACTGTATAAAAAGATGGATGAAGCTACCGTGATGTCACCCACTGGTTCGAGGATGAAGAAGTGAATCGAAGATCCGGGGAGGAACGTGGCTCTGGATCTGACCGTATCGGACGAGGACCAGAGGCTTTATACTTTATTCTAGTTTATATGGGACCATAATTCACGAAAATGAATGTCATGATATATCGAAGGAGACCTGAAACTTGCTATAGCTAACATAAAATGATGTGAAAAATCATTATTTAAATTAAAAATCAGGTCGGAAAGTAAGATCATTTTCTCATAGACTTCTATTGCATTGAACTTCTTTCTGCAACCACTGACGTCGCCATCTGCTGGCCATTAAATAGAATGCCATTCTACGGTACTTCCACATGGGCTTCTTTTTTCAAATCAGGGTGCTGCGTCCATCTTTTTATATAGTTTATGCTGCATACAGCAGAAAAAAATCTGTTTCCGTAACCGGCAGCACCAGCTGGGAGTCTTACATCCCGTTTATCTGACCGCAAAATCTAGCGGCCGGGATGAAAAATACATGTAAAATATAAAATTCTGCACCTCGCCCTATATTCCGCGGACTGCTTAGATTTCCGAGGAGGGCTTTGAAATCCGCGGTAAATTCCGCGATCGCGGAATCGAGGATTCCTGGGGGGACTATCTGAGAAAGCACTGGGATAATTGTCTTTTTTTTTTTTTTTAAATCATTATTTGTTTTTTTTGCATCCAAACAATATCACTATTGAGTACATTGTCAATGTAGCACTACAGTGATTTGTCATTTCTTAATATTTTCTTAATAATCACAGGCTTATATGTTGGTTAATTAGTTGATTAATTAGTAAATAAATTGAGTGATTATTAATCAAGCAAACTTGAACAGGAGCGACTTGAAAGCAATCATGCGTTTAAGGGTCAGAGGCTTATGGCAAGTCATTTGAATATCCTGTACCACCAGTGTTACCGCAAAGGGGGACGTTAGATTTTAGGTCATTTTAAAATTTTTGATTAATAGTGATTGAAATTTAGCTGGTAATTTATGGGACTGATTAATGAGACTGATTATTACACTTGGATATCAATGATTGTGAGGATATAGGAATATATCCCCCGCAATTATCAATACCCCAAGTGAGAACTGTTGATACAGACAAAATTTTTTATTCATCCTCATTATTTTAGTAGTGATAGTTTAACCACAGAGCTAACTTTTCATCTCATCTATACCATTAAAACCATGTCACAGTGGACAACAGGTTCACTTTTCAGTGCAACTGACCCACTGCCGCATGAAGGTGATGAAATACCTTTGTTATGAGGTTAAATTTGATAATAAATTGTGGTGCCATTTTGAGACCCGGGATTGGCTTGGTAGGGTGTGCTTCAATCTGACCAGCAACAGCTAGTAGGGAGCTACATAGCCACTGCCATCAGCTTTCTTAAAGCTTCATGAACCTTTTTTTTGCCTGGAGGCCTCTGAACTCCACAACTGCTTTCCACCACCTTTGTTGTGTCACAGTAGCTTCCCGACTGAGAAGTTTGTACATTTTCTGTTACCGGGTGTGTGAAATTATTGCCACCGCTATTGATCCTTGGTGTTGACATTTTTCAAGCAGTGGTACATTACAGTCCGCCAGAGACACTGATCCTTTAAAAATGTTGACAGCACAAGATAGTGATCGAAGGAAGTACGTGTCTCTGTACGAGATTCCAGGTCTTATCCTGTGAAATATTTACAACGGTACATGCTGGACTTTTTTCGTATCTATTTGTGCTGATCTTAAGAGACAGTATTCACTGTTTCTGACGACACCCAAAAATAACCATTGATGTTTCATAGTCCATATACTCTGGATTACACGTGTCATGGCAGAAGGTCACGCTCCCGTTGGTTATCCTCACCAAATATATTTCCAAATAGGAATTTTTTTAGAAATTAAAAACTGCTGAATCATAGATTTGGAGTTCAGCTAAATTAAAAGCATTATATCACTGTTGCCATGGAAATTTGACCTGACTCACTCTTTCAATTCATTGTAATTGCATTTTATTCAAAACTAGTACAGTGCCTGTTCCAAATGTGTGTGTGCTGAATGGGCCAATTGCTTCGCCTCTGGTATTGCTGCTCGCAACTTTCAGAAAAACCGTTCAGCCAAATTTGACCTGATACTGCCCTTGGGTCTTCAGCAATACACTCGCCAAATGGGAGGTCGATTGAGTGACGGTTCTGGAGAAAATTGAAGGACAGACATGCAGACAGACAGAGACTCATTCTATTTTCATTTGATACTGGTCATTTCAATTGCCCAGTTACCCAGATACTGTAATACGTAAAATACACGTGTGCCTAATGTAGCATTAGCTAAAATAGATGACATGTTGGAACTGTTGAATTGTCTCAAATGTATTTGAAAATCATTGTTCAAAGGGGTTTTGAGGCAGCAAGCAAACAGTGTTGAAGTGTCTTTTAGGTATTTTTAATATGAATACAGTGCATTAATGAGCATAACACCCATAAGTGCTGCAATTTTATTAGCTTTATTGTCATCATTTATTTTTTTCCATTTTACTTTTGGCGTTCAGTCCGTTTTACCTTTCGATTGTGACACTGCGACCCAGATTTTTGGTTCATTCTCAGCTATGTTTGAATT
This sequence comes from Gymnothorax reevesii, assembly GCA_029721435.1. Taxonomy (NCBI): domain Eukaryota; kingdom Metazoa; phylum Chordata; class Actinopteri; order Anguilliformes; family Muraenidae; genus Gymnothorax; species Gymnothorax reevesii. The sequence continues at coordinate 73,836,659 of CM056582.1, forward strand.
GCCTTTTTTTTTTTTTTTTTTGGATATTTGGGAAACGGGTAAAGGTGGGTTTTTATTCACTTTCTTCCCATACTTTTATGGGGAAAAGGCCAGCCATAAACACTGTATGCAATTCTGGGATAGCTGTTCCTCATCCCAACACTTAATCTATATCAATAATAGAGAAAAACACAGCCTCAACGTGAAGAAACAGAGAACACCATTTACAGGTACAGTCAAATTACAGGCACCCAATATCTATTCTGAGTCGCTAAGGATCTACAGACAAGGCCATTTAACATCACGCTGTGATGACAACACACACTATTGATTGGCTACATGGCAGACATTTTCACAAACAGCCTCCTGTTGCGGGTTCTCAGTTAAATACCACAGAGGATAAGTGACCTTTTACAGTAACTTAAATGCTTCCTTGTAAGTACATTTTGTATGTTTGATTACCGAAAGAAAATGCCAACAGTTGCCATTGATGTAGGTCAGGAAGAGTCACAGTAAAATTCTATTACTGCCACCTCTTTTCCAAGTGGTCATAACAGCCTGTCAGAGGGAGCATGAGGGCGTGCTATTGGCTCATTTATCCTGAATAATAAATAGGATTCAGATGTGTGAGCACCCTTACATGATTGCGGTCTACTTCTCAGGCATCCATGACCAAAATCTCATTAATTTATATCATGTTATACTGGTATTTGTATTTAATACAGTACACAGCTATAGGTGATGTCGTAATATAACAGAAAGTGACATTCTTATTAGCAATTCGGCTGCATATTTCAAGTTCAACAGTGTTAAGAATCCAAACACAAGATATATGGCATGAAATGAGACGGATATGTAACCTGCTGTAGCAAATAGATAACAGTTTACATTTTAAATACGTTAAGCTGTTCTACCTTTAATGAAAATGAGGTAATCCAGGACTAGTTTCACCAGCACTACATTAGGATAACCTGAGGCGAAATTCAATTTTGAATCCAATTAATCTCTGAATGGGAAACTGTGAAAATGTCCGTATGTGTATTAAACTACATTATAACTACAGAAGGATAAAGTTAGCTTTAAGCTGGGAAAGAATAGTAACATGGTCTAAGGAGATGGAAAATATAGCTGATTAATGTAGCGTAGTTTTTCAGATATTTTTAGGCTTTTTATAATTACACTGCCGTTGCATTTAAAACAGTGGCGTGAAAAAAATTGCAGATGTTAAAAGAAATTGTTCCAAGGACTTACCAACACATTTATGTGGGTATATTGACAAATCTGTATACCAGAGAATCTGCAGCACAAACATATTCACTCAATAAGCAGTCATCTCAGTAGTTAGAGAAGTCTAGTAGGCGTTTACTGTTCTCATTCAAAAGCAATTTGAACAATGGCAGAACATACGCCTTCAGCAATTCATCATAAAAGACCAATGGATTGTCTAAACTACTGAGCATATTTCATTCGCCATACCATTGTACTGCACATTCAGCTGTGTTTAAATGGAAAAACAGTAAATCTACGACGTTTCAAAATCATGACGAGCTTGGGCGCATCTCATGCATAGAAGGGATGAGATTTATTGTACATTTCATATCTTGCAAGATTGCGTTAGGAGGCTCCTTGTTTTTATTCCTGGGTTGTACTGTACTGTCCATATTGATATATCAATGCAGTTGCCAGCTAGATAATGGTAAAAACATAAATAGAATGATAATAAAAATATGACTATGGTTGTTCCTGTCTTCCAAGAACTCTCAGCAGAAGACATCCTTGTTCTCCGTCGATGTTAACATTTCAATTTTCTGTTTTATCTTTGATTTCTCTAATTATCTTATATATAATATGCCCCCCGTAACTAAAGGTAAGGTCAAAGAACAACATCCATGAAATTAAATCCTACATGCTCTGAATAAAAATCACATTGACATTGAATTAGATGGCATTTCGACAGTGGATGCTGGGGCACTTCACACAGTGCCTCACAGTGACATGGTCTCCGTTACGGTAGTGCTACTAAGCAGCCAGAGCCCTCCATGACATTTGGCGGAGATGCTGCAAGGTTAAACGTTTGGCTCACGTACCCAACCTCCCCACGAACTACCATCACCACCAACCGCCCTCCACCACCCCCTATCAGAATGACCACACTGTGACTCATCCAGCAGAGGAAGTTTTGTCCTAGAAATCAGCACCCCGTCCCCCACCCCCCCAAACACCACGCACTCACTCGGCTGGGACCATCTGCACGTGGGCCTCGTCCCGCTACATCTGCAGCGGCATCAGCAAGGTGAGGGGATGGGGAGCTCTTCGGGGAAGGGGAGAGCAAATTAAAGCTCACCGCGGGAGCCGCACGCCCCTGGCACTCTTCTTACGCAACAGCTGCAGATACAACAACCGTCATCTGACATCCTGACATGCACGCCGAGCCAGCCAAGAGAGCGAGCCAATGCCGGCTCTTCGAATCCGAGGCCGCCAAGTCCCAGCCTTAAGCAAAACAGGTGTATGACATCCTGTTGCTGGTCCTGGGGGGGGGGTGGCGGGTACAGAGAGAGGGACCTGGGGAGACTGCTGCCGAAAATAACAAAAGGAGGTTAGGGCGCAGCCTGACAAGCTCATTGATAATATTCTAGATGGAGGAGACCCGCATGTCGACTGCAAATTGCCTCTAATATCTCTTGCAGTCTGCAGGCCACAGCCGAGCACCAAAACGGGCCTCGTTATTTATTATTTTAGGGTGAAGTGTGGAAATTTTCCCTCAATGTGTTGAGAACCCCTTCGGCGAGCTCTCCGGGGCACCCCTCGCCGTGTCGTTTCTTCACTCGAGAGGCCATTGTTGCAGAGTCCAGCCTCTGGCTCCATCTTTTCTTCATTCTTTTCACTGGAAAAACCAACATGTGCAAAGATCACCTCAAACTGAGCCCAAAAGAGCAGATATCGCCTGGCTAACATTCGGTGCGTCAAACTCTGCGACCCCATAATCTCCTGTTCGTACTGTCTCTTTAAATATTTTTGAACAGGAATGTTGGACTGGTTAACAATAGTGCACAGTTGAAAAATAAAGATTTACAAATGATTTTTTTCAAATTGAATGTGTCTAAGAAATAACTTGCTGACTGAAATTAGCTTAAATAAACTATAAATTTCAAAAAACCATTCCTGTCCATTGTTATTTATTTCTTTTTGAGTCTTTATTTATCTCTAGAACAGGGACAAATTCACTTATGCTTTGCATCATCCTTTTGGTGACCTACACTCAAAACTGGAGCCAACATGGAAGAACCACAAGAAGAATGAGTCAGAAAAGTTTGGAAGGTGGAAGAATGCGTGAGCGGGTCAGGGACTAGGGTTGGTTGGGGGACGATGGTTTTTCATCATTAGTTGGGGGGTGGGTCCCGCGGTGCAGGTTAAGACATGTCCTGAGCTCATGCTGCCTGTGTCAAATGAGGCAATTCAATCGCACCTGATGCACACACTCCCAGCACAGTCCCCACGGTGGTACGTTGCCACGCCAACGGGATACCTCATGACACACTGGCACCAGCATTGGCTAATATCCCCTAGCCTTACTCTACTTATGTAGCATAACAAAAATGAGGGGTGGACACCAAAGTAAATACTTAAAAGCAGGCTCCAGTCCATTTATTATACAATTTGATATAATTTAAGAAATATCACACTTCTTTTCTTTTTTGATAAACATTTATTTTTTAACATGTACTTAATGTGCATAGATTACAACTACATGGGTAATGGATTAGTAAACCAGAGTAAGACACCGTTTGGAGAATATATATTTTGACAAAACATCGATGAAGAATTTTGATTGACGACAAAGTCCGCTATGTCATTAAACGTAAGCACTATTTCCTCAAAGGTGAAGTCAGACATATTTATAATTGAACAAAGTGATGACTGACCATTCCAATGAGTTTTCTTCAGTAACATAATACTTTTGAATCAAGAGATGCCCCGTGTAATGACGTTTTTGTGACTCAATCTTCACAAATTCTATTGGGTATGACAATGAATGTTAAGCAAATACAATTACTGCTAGTGACATTAAAAAATACATAGATAAATGATTGACCCTAATTGCAAAAAAAATATATAAATCATTTCTGACTGACCAAGAGCCTCTTATTATTATTATTATTATTAGAGTGCTGCGGTTATATGATTAGAACGTAGTCATTTACAAACATTTTCAGATTCTCACACTTTGTGGCGAAATTATCTGATACTGGCCCACACCTGAATATATATATGAAATAAAGGAATTATATAAATAAAGTTTTCCCTGGGCTTGTGTTGTTTACTGCAGGAAAAGGTAAGTGGAGCAGAGCTTGCCCAGTGCCAGGGGTGACCATTAGTTCAAGTCATCCATAAATGATGGCAGATTTGTCAGGCTGGAGGAAGCCACTGTGAGCTCCCCGATGCAGCTTTAAAGCACTTGGCATGCTGTTTGCTCATACAGTGGAGAGCGCTTCCGCACATCATTTGGGCCTGAGTGCAATGCACTTGAAATAATTACTTTAATCAGCAAAAGTTAATTACTTTAAATCATAAATTAATGGCAGAGCGTTTGGCAGGGCCTGCTGCGCGTGGTGAGGCTGTCAGGAACAAAATCACAGGTGAATCTGTGTCCATACCCTGCCCCCACTCCTGTATTCTCTCTCTCTCTCTCTCACACACACACACACACGTATATGAACATGTGAGCATGCACATACACACACTTGCGAATGAGTACACTCACACTCATACATTCATACATGGTTGCATGTAGCACAAACATTTGCTCATACACAGACACTCATACACAAAGACTCAAGCACACATGGATGGATGTGCTAACAAACTGGTGACAAATGAATGAAAAAATCTTGGATGAATGCGTGAACAAACATGACAAATGCAGATGCTTCTATTCAATTTCCTGGTATGATCTGGGTCCAGTCATCCTCTTAACAGCAGTACAGTAACCGTTATTCTGCATGATCACCTTTATATCCAGTGATGGAGCACTTCTACCCTGATGGGAGTGGTCTCTTCCAGGATATGACTGCCTAAGCCACAAGGCACAAGGAGTCACTGAATGGTTTTATGAGCACGGAAATTATCCTAAACATATGCCACCACCTTCAGAATCACCAGATCTCAAACCAACTCAAACCATATGGAAGATTTTGCAACAGTGTATGACACATCACTCTCCATCACCATCATCAAAACACCAAACTACAGGTACTGTGAGAGAGCAAACCTCCACCAAGGCAGCACAGTCAAAATCTTATTGAGTGAACATGGCTCATAAGAAATCTAAGGATACGTTCCGTCCCTGATGCGAGAACAATTAACTCACAAAATTTGAGTGATGTCACTGGGAGCGAAGTTCAGTTATTGCGTGTCATTGGATTTCAAGATGGCTGCCGTGGCGGCCATTTTGTTTGACCGATCATGTTCAAAATCAACAGGGTCCATCCCTGATGTAATTGCAACCCACCCACAAAAGAGACATCCGTTCATTACTTTTAGAGTTGTCTTGCACACAGACAGACAGTCTAACGCCTCTCCTGAAAAGTGTAACAATTGTAAACTCTAGGCTGGGGATCCTTAAATCTGGACCTCCAAATCCAACCCAGGTTTTCTGTTATCCCAGGCAAGAAAATGAACACTTTGTGACTGTCATTTGCCAGACTGTTTTAACACCTGAGTCCCTGGTAAAGGGAGGGTGGAAAACCAGCAGTTCTCAGACCTCAAGGATTTGAGGACTGGGGCTTTAAGCCAACACACTTTGAAGGTGATCTGGCAACTTGTGGAGGTTCAACGCCTTACTAAGCCTTTTTATTTTGATTTTTCCACTAATTTGTCACCCGTTTGTATACACAAGCCTTATTTAGTCCCCAGAACAGACCTATGTGTGAATATATACTCCTTGCTGTACAAAACTGTCCGTCATCACAGAAACACACTGATGGGTTTGATCCAAAGCTTCTCAACCTCCAGGCTTAAATTTAGATGATCATATTTTTTTTAAAACCAATTTTGATATTTTTCTCTCAATGTATCTCACTTTAGGCTTTAGTAGCAAAAAAATTTTATTTGTACATTTCTCCGGTAACAAGTACTGCTTAATTATAGCAGTAAAGCACTACGGCGGTTGGTGGGAATTGATATTTTTTTCCATCCATAGCACATACTTAATTTGCATATTCGGGCAGAATATACAAAACATCATTGATTATTTTTGGTTCTGCTGCAGAGGTATCCCAACTTATATGAATCACGCATACCCCACCTAATTTTAACTCTGGCACTATTTTTGATAGGACTCTATTTCTTTGAATTCCGTCCATAACGCTTACAGAGGCTCTGGACCAGACTCAGGTACATCCACACATTTTTATTTTGTACTAACAACATGCCCACCCATGCCACTTTTAATCGTCCGGCTCTCTAATATGTATAAAAACAAACACGTGCACAAATACCAAATACACACAAAACACAGTCCTTATTCAGCGATGCACGCCGTCATACTTAATCAAATACATGATGGAACACACTGCTAAGTCACTCTCTATTGCGTGCACACCAACACGCACACATACATACATGCACGCACATTCACTCACTAACATACACACACACACACACACACGCGCGCGCACACAAATACATGCGCGCATACGCACACACATATACGCTCAAATCTCCAGTACCCACCGAAAGCAGAAGCTCTTCCCTCTTTTCCCACGAAGGCTGATGGAAACAGGAGGGGTACGGACTGGGAACAAAAGATGGCTTGCTGTAAATTATCACCTTCATATTAAGACTGTAAACAAGCAAATTGCCATGGAACAGGTGTTGCCGAGAGGAGCAGGCCCTTGACAATAATAGCATTTTAAGAAGGCATCTGCTTCTGTTTTACTGCACAATTGTTGGGAATCTGGAAAAAAAGGGGAGGAAAAGATTAAAGTAATCAAATAAAAAAGCACAAAAGAGATATTTCACAAGCTGCACCAGCGTGGAAGCGGGCCTGCGCAGTATCCTTCAGGACGCACCGCTGGTATAATTGTCCAATAAAAGAAAGATATGACACTGTTAAATGGTTGAAATGATCAAGCTGAGATGCAGATGAACAGATAATGACCAAGAACAAGCCGCATTAGCGGAGAGCCGGGCCCTAACGAGCGCTAAACTCTGACATCCTCACAAGAGCCATCAGGGCGCACGCGCGGCCAGGCTCAGACCAGTTTGCAGCAGGTCTGGGAATCCAGCCCTCGGAAAATTCTGGATGGAATTTAAGAGGATGTTAATCGGATAGTAATGAGGGGGGGAGGGGGTGCTCGTGCTGAATTGAAACCATGTCATCAAAAAATCTAAAATTCCAGGGTGATGCCAAATTCTAGTAGATGCCTGCTGGAAGAAGGTTTTGTGTTTATTTCAAATGGGTCTTAGCTCCATAACATCAAAAAGGGCTTTTTAATCAGACAGAATGAGAGATGGGCAAATAATGTTTATTTTACAGAAAAACGTTTGCTCAAAAATTAAATGAATAAATTACTTTTTATCACTTTTGACAGTTATATGATTTTTATGAAATATTTCTTTGTTGGGGTTTCTTAAATCATTGCCAAAAGGAGAATGTGAGAGAATTCAGTCCTGCGTATGGTTAAAAAAAAAAAAGTTTTCAATTCTTTGCAGCATTAATTTCTCATGTCAATGATAGCCAAAATTTGCACCTGGAGTTCAGTGTATTTCACTGCTCAATATGTAGAACCAATTCCGTGTGCTAAATGAACATTTTTGACTGGCCAGATGAGAAATATACAATTTTATGATTATGCTTTTAAAACTCCCTTTGGAGTCATCCCATTTAATGTAGGTCCAGCAAAAACATTAGAAGATGCTTCTCCCAGTTTTTGGGTCATCGCAGTGTAGACCCCTCCCCCACAACTACCACTAGCCTAGACCCTCCTGGCACAATTGCAGGGGCTCTCTGGGAAAGCCCAGGTGTGCTTTAGCCTCCCATTGGGTCTGCATGAATAGACAGGAGACTGTGGGATCACAGCCATCCATTGCATCACATGGTATATGAGATCACCCAGGTGCGCTAGGCTTCTCCTGAACTGGGCCATATGGGCGCACTGGCCATTTGAGATCACTCAGGTGCACCCTCGTTCTTTTTTGCTGTCCATATGGTCACATTCAGCGTTCAGGATCACCCAGGTGCACTGTTTGCAAGCCTCCGCCCTCTATACTCCCGGCACAGAGGAGAGCCTTCTGGTCAGAGAGGATGTGACTGGGCCTCAGAGATTACAGGATCACTGTGGCCTGATTGTGGCTGTTATGTGGGTTTGTGTGCTTGCTATTCATTTTTGACCATTTGAGTCGTGATAAATTATGATATGCCTGATATGCAAAATATGGCAAAAGGTGTAAGACACTGAAAATTTTGTTGTAGCCCCCGGATGAAGGCAGCTGCTATGGATTCATCCGACGTCTCTGCCGCCGCCGTGTCCGCGGACACTTCCTTGTGGACGCTGTACAGGCTGTAATCTTTGACCGATTACTTTAATATTTGATAATGTCCTATGTTGTACTTCAGTTATGACACCTATTGATTTTGGTTGCCATGACGACAGTATTGGCTGAATAATGTGCAAAAAAGGGGGGAGGAGCAGGCTTTCAAGGGCTACACCCATGCAGTTACTGGAGACCGGACTGTTTAATTAGCTAGCATGTTACATTTGGATGAGTCAATGAAAGGTAGACAAATTCAATTTAAGCTCAAGCATTCAGATAAACAGGGAAGAATGGACTAACGTTTTTCCATGAGTACCCAATCTTTATTGAAGTGCCTCACATGGATGCAGGTTGTTGTGTTTTATTACAGGGCTGAGACAAAACTGCACCCATGATGGACGCCAATGATCCCTGCCATTTTTAAATATGAGATATAAGGGGTCAGGGAGATCTGAGCAACCAATGAAATTAGAGAAATGGCAAACAAGCAGGCACTGGGACATTGTATCACAAATAGTGTTGCTTTGTGTCAGGCTTCATAAACCTGTAAAGTTGCACACTGTGGACTGACTTTAACTTCCCAGACGACACACACATTTCTGCACAACCTCCTGCCCTTTCCCTTTCCTCCTCTTCCTGACTAAGCAACTCAATACAGGCCTAGTGGAGCACCAGCAACTCAGGGGTTCCTCTGGGTACCCTCTTAGGCCCTATCCTAATCAGGGGGCCACATCAGCTGAATGGTTACTCACAGCCTCCCGTTCCCAGGGGTCAGCAGACCTCCTGAGGTGCGGATCAGCGATACCCGTGACCCTCAGTCGGGCGCGGGAACACCATCCATTTGAGAGATGCAAAGGTCCCCCCATTGTTCCCGACGACTCTTCCTGAGGAAACATGCCCGGGCTTGTCAGCTGTCTCCAGACGTGTAAATTGACAGGGGATTAGAGGAAGGGGGTGAGGCGGGAAGAGAAGGTGGAGCATGTTCTTAATCCTCACTATCAAATGTCCTTCTGGGACGGCTTTATTGCAGACTTCCATTCACCCAGCCTGCATTAGCTACATCACTTATCCAATTCACCACTCCAGTTTCATTTTAGTTCAGTTTATTTCTCCTCCAACATGATTACAGGTCTATAAAAATTGAGCCGAAACCACAGGCTTAGTTCACAGCTACAATAAAGATCATATCAAAATATAAAAGTTGACGTTCCTGTCGTCCCACATTAAAAAAAAAAAACAATAATGCAAAAACACTAATGTAAATTGTTTTTCAATGTGCTCATTCAAAACTATACACCATATTTACAAAACATGTAAATTTGATGGTAATATCACATTCAACTGAAACATTATAGCTGATGTATTCCGAAATAATAATTGCTTACTCATTGTGTATCCGTGATGTATCTCAGTGTGTGTGTGTATGTGAGTCTGTGAAAGTGTGTGTGTGTGTGTGCGCGCGTGTGAGTGTGTGTATGCGTTTGTGTGAAAGACAGAGTGAGAACGAGCTGGCAAGAGTAGTTATGTGTGTTGGAGGGTTAAGAGACCCAGATACTGATTTAGAAGTTTCTTTAGATTTTAAGAGCGAACGTTCCCTTGGGTAACCCTAAGGGTAGAAATATCACTGGCTTTTTGCCAACTCCTCAACTCTAGACTTCAATTTAGCCAATTCTGACTGATACACTGCTTCAGAGTGCATGTTTATACTGTATTTCAATGACTGTACAAACTTGTTCATAAAAAAATAATTATACTTGTGAGGAACTAAGAATAATTTCTGGTTTCTTTTTATATGGGAGTGTATTCATGTAACAACATCAGTCATTGCACTGGTCTGCATGAATTTCCAGAAAAATATAACAAAGTATTGCGTCCTTTTGTCCCCTGAAAAATAAAACATAATTGTCTGATGATTAAAAATAAGCACTTAATGTATTAAATATCAAGACCATCAAACCCCCGAACAGGGTAGCTGTTTTTGAGCAGGAAAAGACTGTATGGAATACATCTCTGTCAGATATGTTCAGCTTCACTGCTCTGATTACTTCATGATGCGAGGGGAAAGTCTAACCTCGCCATTTTCCCAGCACCTAACAGCACTCTGACCTGCCTGGACGGAATTATAGAACTTCCTATAGAAAGCAGAAGTGCTGTCGTAATAGGAACAATGTGTCAGTGTCTAAATAGCCTCAAACAAGGTTTGATATTTAAAATAGCAGGGGAAGCCCCGGTACAAGTTCTCATGAACCGAGGGCAAATCCGGAAGGCGGTTTTCACTTGCAATCAGCGATGGAGATTTATTGACAGCAGATTTCAGTCCTGGAAAGACGCCCAGGCTTTGCGATTTTAATACAAATTTTTGTCCGCCTCTGTAAAACAGTCATAGCGGGTTAGCCGCCAGCGGAAACACCAGGCTAAGCTAATAACCAGACAGACCCATGCAACAGCCAAGTCAGATAAATTGCTCCGTTGTGAATCTGTACTGGGGTGAAATGTTGATACAGACTTTCATACATGGTTTAAATGAATAGGCCTGGAAGCCAGTGTACAGAAATTACAGACCGGGCAACAGGAGGAGAATGTAAGGAATTTCATCAATACTGTTAATTTAGTATTTAATGTTCTTGAAAGATTGAACAAAAATATCTAATTGACTAGCCTGTTCCGCTAATATGAGTGCAATTAGGATGCCGTCACAAAGGACTGTCCCGCAAAGTGGAAAGATGCTTATTTTAGAGGTTGTATCCGCACGTGCCATGTCTTGCTTTGAATGTTAGAATAGCAAATTTTCATCATGCTTTTTGCTCCATTTTCAGTGAATTGCAATCACGCATCATTTACAGTAAACTTCACTTGCCTGGAATATCACTGAACTCACCAAACGCTGAACAGTCATGTTCTTACAAGGCTGGAATTCTTCTGTGTTATGGCCCAGTATCTCCCTACGGTACCAGCTTCCCTTATTCTTAGCGATATACAGTATTTTTGCCCCAGAACATCAACAAAGTAGATCATTCTGGACATCAGACACCTCCTTCATTCTATTACAAGTCACTTGCTTTCCGGGGGGGCTCTGCGTTGCTGTTGGATGTGGCAGCGGCTATCCGCGCCAGTTACTCAAATGCAAGCTCTGTTCAAGGTCTTGCTGTATCAGAGGAAATAATAAAGCAGCATACAGTCTCTCTTTTCTGGGTTGCTTGATAGCTAACAGGCTCTCAGTGATAGGGACCCCAGGCCACCCTGTCATGTTGAACTGAAGGGGGTGCCTGAGCCATCCTGTCGCACGAACAGATCTTGCGTCCGTACTGCAGTGAACTTGGACAGGAAGTAAGGTGTAATGGTGAGATCACTGTTCGCCTTAGCATGCTGCTTTCACATCCCGAGAAACAACTTTTTTAATCTTCTCAAAAAAGGGGCTTAACCTCATTTCTCAACCCTTATTTGCATCAACTTGTCACATAATGTACACACTGTGAAAATATAAACTGACCTCAAAAAGGGCACATTTTCGAACTGGTTGACCTTGCTTTGTATTTACAGTAACGGCAGCTCGTTGAAGTGATATCTTTAATGTGCATACAACCAGGCAATAAAATCACTCAGTAGTATGAAATAAGTGACAGATTATTGGAGATTGATGAAAAAAAATTGCCTTGAAGCTGGAAAGCATTAGAGACAGACACTGAGACGTGATAAGAATGTTGAAACAAATCGTTCTGTTTCATAGAGCATTCCCACAACACACTGCTGGCTGGAGAATTTGGCTAGCCTGCTCTCAGTCGAACATGCCAGATAATGTTAACACCAAAAAGAAATAAGCACAAGCGTCAGGAGTAATCCTCCAAATTCAAGTTTATTCATGTCGTATGTTAAGGAGAGTGCGCACTGTGACAAAAACCCAAAAGCCGGTGCCATTCAATTTCAAATGTGCTCACGATTTCCGTCATCACTGCTTGCTGAGCTGAACATCTTATGGTGCTCACAGATATTTCTAGATGGACAGCTTGTCCTTCTAAAGCCCGTGCTTTGCTGCTTTTTATTCTTTGGTTTTATGACATTCTCGCGCCAGCTGGCTTCAGCAAAAAGCGAAGGGAAATAAGCTCCTTATTGCAAAGTCCTGGTATTTACTTTCCACCCGGGCTGAGTGCTCTCATTATGGGATGTTCATGAGGCTTCCAGCGCTAATTGGTCTTCCAGTGAACACAGAAAAGACTCTTGAAAAATATGACTGCAGGCGATATAACCTAATTAGGAAGTTTGCCACTTTAAGAGGCTCAAATCTGGCAGACGCACCCCTTCTCTGAGATAAACAGGAATACCCACAATGGATGCTATCGTGAGAAAATGATTTGAAATTTGTTTAAAAAAAGCACACACATTATCGTGCTGTTGCTCAATGCAGTAATGGTATTTGTTAACAAAATGGATTAGCAGCTTTGCTTGAGCAGCTGCGATCCTCCTTTTGGCAATATTTTGCTACTGTGCACCGCAAATGTCAGACAGAAAATCCTCAATAACCTTTAGCCTAAGAGATATAATTGGTTGACCCCACTTAAGATTACGATGAATTGGGACGAACGATACAATGTATGTTTTGTGTGTGCGCGTGTATGTGTGTGTGTTTGCATGAGTGCGCGTGCGTGTGTGTATGTGTTAGTGGGTGGGTGCTGCATCCAAGATCGGATGTGCGTGCTTGCCTTACTTTCTGTTTTCTGTTGCAAAATACGCAACTCCTTGCCTGTCTAAACTTTTTGAGATGGCAAGAGAAAAAAAAAATGAGCTATGCTCTTTCATATTCACTGCAGAATTAATGCTGTTACACTCCGCTGACATTATGCTTTGAAGGATGTAACCCTGGTCTATTGTATTCTGTGTCATTTTATTCTCCAGAAAGAACAACTTCATACATATTTCTTTGTTATTTTTTGTTATTGCGTGAAGAGAGAAATGTTTTCGCTGCCATCACTAAGCATTAGAACGACAATAAAGTAAACATTGAAATGTCTTTCCTTCCTGCACATTCGCCGTTATAAATAAGCAGGCACAGTTTCTCAAATTGAGCGCTCCTTTTGTTGTTTAATTTAAATAGAACAATTGCAATAGCTACTCGGTAAATGCTGGAGGCACTTACGGGAGCTGGCATTAAAGGGCCAATAAGTCTCATTCAATTAAGGATCGGATGTTGCAACCGCTGGATGAGGGATTCTGAAATGAGTTTGGTTTTATTCACGAGGAAATGAGGAAGGGATATAGGCGAAGGGGTATTGAGGTGTCCTCAATGGCGGTCTGTGAGGCACCGTGTCAGCACGAGAGATGAGCGGGACCAGCCCCCCGACTCTTTTCGGCTGTGCCTCCCCGCACCCCCACCTCCACTTCTTTGTCCCTCATCTCCCCCGAACAAAGCCAAGAGCAAGGTGGAGTGATGGGAAGTGGGTAGTGAGAGGGCACGAGGAAGGCTGATCTGGAGTCAGTGGTGTTTGGCTGGGCCTGGGCCCGTGGTCTGACAGAACAAGTGTTGCATGAGATGTGAAGGATGGCGCTGGTCCGTCTGAAAGCCCCCGGAGCAGGTGTTCTTCATCCGCAGCTGCAGCGGAGCACGCCCTCCGCCCAACACAGCACTCCCCCCCCCCAGCCTCCCAGAGCAGCGAGCCGGAGCGAACGCGCTGGCCTGGCCCCCATCATGTACCTGAGCGCCCAGATGCACTAATGATAATAGATGCAGGCCTATTAACCATCAAATCTATAATGGAGCATAACACTGATTGTTTTGGGAATGAGTCAGCGCCTTTGCACGATAATACATGCCGAAAGAGAGCACGAGAGAGAGAGAGAGAGAGCGAAACAGGCGGACAAAAAGCAGTAGAGAGAATCAGAGAAAAAAAGTAGCGAGAAAGAGGGAGAGATGGATAGTGAGAGAGAGAGAATGCTTACAGGCTTCCAAGGCCTTGTCCCTCATCCGGGTGCTCAGACGTCTCCAGTTTTAATAAGCAACTCAAATGAACACACGAGACGCTCCGTGATCCCCCTATTTAAATCAGTCGCTTTAGGCAATACATTGGTTAGGCACCGATATTTTTATTTGTTTTTTGTTTTTTTTTGTTCAGTGTTTCTGGCCCCATTGCTCTGGGGCGGGAGTTCAACAGCAGCAATAACTGCATTAGCTGCTCCACTGACGATCTGTAGAGATACCCACCAGTAAAACACGATTCCCCCTCGGTAATGTCTGCATCATTACGAGGAGTGCTGGTGGCCCGTTCAGCAGTGGTGGGAATTGCAGCAGTAGTGTTGAAAACAGAAGGCAGGTACATTAATTCATTTAGTGTACAGTGTTTTTTTTTTTTTGTCTGTTTTTGGTAGCGGGCAGTTATTGTGGTTTTCTCACGTGTTGAGCCAACCAGTTTTGGAACTCAGTATGTGAAATAGCTAGCCTTGTATTGGAGGCTTCAGCCCAGTGATCCTGCCCCGAGGTTTGGCATGGCTCGGGACACACAACCACTGCAGTTTCCAGGACCTGACCGGGGCCAGCCCTGGTTATGCCATCCCACAGGCAGGGCAACCAAGACAACGATTCAGGGGCTGGCCCAGCCAGGACCCCTCCCACCAGACATCTGCTGGTTGGTTGTTTTCATTCAAAAAAGACATGCCAATGAACCAAAAATAAATAAATAGCTGTGCAATCCACATTATCCTTCCCCACCATTTGAACCCCAACATGCCAAAATTGGAGAATAGATGTGCGTAATTAAATGCGCGATTGAGTACTCGTCGTGTTCCCAAACACATTTAATTCATGTGTTGCCGATTTTCATTTTTATTTATTTGCTCTTCACTTAAAAGTGACACATTGCACATGAAAAGAAAATAACTGCTTTTTCAGCGATTAAATATAATGCACCTTCATTCCCATGCCCTACAATTTGTACAGTATAAATAAGGAATGTTTTATGAAGGGGAAATCTTTACTTGGGCTTAGCTTCAACAAATCCAGCAATTCAGAGTCATTTCCTGTCCAATTAACTGCAAGTCTCGTCCAGTGTGAGACAACCGCCGTTCATTCTTCGAGTGCAGAAAGCAGAATGAATCCAAAATATAAATTGAGCGTTAAATTCAAATGGTATAAATATCCAGCTCAATACACCCATTGATAATATAAAATTCATGCAGATAATTGTAATTTTATGATATTTGTTGGCATAAATTCTTTCCAAGTTTGAGCATTATGACTTAGTCAAAGTTTTAGAGAAAAATTAAACACAGGCTGCAGTTGTTGCTTCTTGAAATGGGCACGAGCTGTTCTACTGATTACTGCCCTGATCTTCAGAGTGCTGTGTTTGATGGGTCGGAATATAAACAAATGCAGTCTTTTTTTTCCAAAGCGCAATGAGTGCCGAAATTGAGATAATGCCATGGAGCGATAGCCCCGTGCTTCTTACACAAGGTGCAAAAATCAGTTTTTTGAAATACATATATAAAGGTGTATTTTTTTCAAGGTCAAAGTTCGTGTTTTTCTATAAAATGCAATAGGCACCAAGCCGCCACCACAGAAAAAGCGGATTTACTCAAAATGAGTAAAATGGATATATTGCATTTTGGAAACAAACTCTTGATATGATGATTATTAGCCCGGCTAGCAACCATTACATTATTCCTTATTCATCAGTATTGTGCCAAAAAAGGTTTAATAACAAAGATCCTGAAGACAAGATTCCCCATTTTATTTTATTTTTCATGGATACTTCTTTGATTCACCCCTGAATGTTTTATTTCGGAGGCATCCTCGAGACAGCGCTACAAAACATAACGAGACAGGCTGGGTTATGGTACGGAGCTTCGGCTGCAGAGCAAGCAAAAAAAATACAAATAACCAAAGAGCAGGATCCCGGTAAATATAAAGCTACATACATTCATAAGTGACAACGGAGAGCAAACACAAAGAACCTGACGGCTATTGATCGTAAATCGTTCAAAGTTGCATCCGGAGCAAACACTCCTTCATGCTCGTGCCCATTGTGTAGGGTTTCTTGAAAAGCTCATTATTTTTTATTGGAGTCATCTGCAGTATGCATCGCCAGTGAGGTCATGTGTCTGAGGGACTGCGGGGAAACGTAACACTGGCTGTCGGAGTTTCGGCTCAACCTCCCGGACCATTACCGCTTGTTTTAAGATGATCTAGAAGAATAATTGTGTGGTTCGGTGACAGGCCATCAATCGACGCTCTCTCAAAATGTCTCCTGCAGGAGCTCGGAGCAGTAATGGGAACATGCCCTGGAACGCCATGAGGAAAAATATGTCTAATACAGTCATAAAGGCTTCACCGCAGGCCTTCCCTACCTGTAAAAAATGAGACAGTGAGAGATCTTGAGCGGACGAAGCCGTGACTGATTTTCGTTTTCTCCCGCGAACATTGTTTGCTTTTCATTGCCGGCCACCGCATCCTTTGGCATGCCTTTGCACCGCTTTGATTAGTCACCGACTCCTTCAGAAATGTGGACCGAGCAAAACGGCTTGTGAAACCCCGAGGTTGAGTGGAACAGCATTCTGCGGTTCCCAGGAATTCATCTCACTGGAGTGGCTGCCATTCGCTCTGCCTGGGTTGTAGAGAGGACCAACAGCGGCTTTATATTATGTTCCATTTAATATGCCTTCCAGCAGATATTTCTATGTAGCATTTGTAAAATAGCCTAGCATGATGCAATCATTTACAAACGTCTACACAGAAACTAGTTCCAAATAGCAGACATGGATTTTTTTTTTTTTGAAAAATAAGGCTCTAGCAATATTGTTCAAATATTGGCGTTTTATTAATTTTCTTAAGTACAGTTTAGAATGTAATAAATGAGCAAAAAACTGCTTACGGTTTTTGGAACGTCAGATGACATAGCGAAGGACGAGGACTCGGCCGACAAAACAATATGGCTGATATCCCTCCGTGTCCTGGACGGCTGTTTTATTTCTAATAGACCAGAATAATCTCCATTTGTAAGCGTTACAGCCAAATCCCAGACTAATTTGAAAGAAAGAGGGGAATGTTACAGCATCTAAAATTAACCCTCGCGACTCGTAGCACCGATCGGCACGCGAGTTGGACGGGGAAGGAGCCGGAGGAAGGGATGGGAAATAATAATAATACCCAGCCTCAGGTGGAGCGACTCGGGAGCCCAGGGGAATTCCCCCCAGTGACAACCACGGCACCAGGAAAGACTAGCTTACTGGAACTTTCCTCTCTAATAGACACAAATGGGCTCGCTTCCTTGCTCCTTTATGAGACATTTTGTCTTGAGTTGGGAGACCAGAGGCCCTTGGTGACAGGCTCCATTGGTGTCTGAGGGGCTGCTCAGGTCACTGAAAGAGAGAAATACTATTTCCATATCAGAGAATAAATCCCTCTCTACAGAGCACATGTATATTCCCTCAATAATAGTCTCTGAAA
Organism: Gymnothorax reevesii; assembly: GCA_029721435.1. Classification (NCBI taxonomy): domain Eukaryota; kingdom Metazoa; phylum Chordata; class Actinopteri; order Anguilliformes; family Muraenidae; genus Gymnothorax; species Gymnothorax reevesii. The sequence goes on from CM056582.1 coordinate 73,854,603, forward strand.
TAGACATGGATTGCATGGCACTTTTTTGATGGAGGGATGACGAACTGGAGAAAAGGAGGGGGGTAGGACTGGTGTTTTAGGGGATGGGGGGGTGGGTAGGAACAAAAAAAAAAACTCTAGGCTTCAGATAGAGAGCACAAGCCCCAAAGGGACCGCTGGGACTTGAGGAGGCAGCCATTACTGCGGTGAGGGAAGAGAGCCGATTTCTATTCTGCAGCCAACAAATGCAACCTCTGGGACTGGTGCACAGACGGTTGGAAGAGTTAAAACCATTCTCTTGTTTGCTCCTGACACAAGGCATCTGAAAAACTCTCATCTCCTATCATGACATTTGTGATCTCCCTCGAGGAAGATCTGATGTCATACCTGGTTTGGAGTATTAGCTTGAACTCAGCGTTGCGGAGGCTAATTATTCATTTTTCGCTGCTCCATCTGTTTTGTTTGCTGGGGTGTAGACATTAGAGCAGAGCGCGGCAGAGGGCCCGGGCGGGAACTGGCCCGGCGGAGCAGGAGAGCGTGAAAGTGGAGAGAGAGTGAGACAGAGAGAGAGAGAGAGAGGGAGACAGAGAGAGCGAGAGAGAGCCCGGAGGGCTGGCCGCCCCATCCTCGCCTCGGTCGCCCGCCCGCCTGCCCGTCCGTCCACCAGCCGCCTGACGTGCCGCTAGCCAAGCCCCCTCACTCGCAAACCAAATTACCAGGCAACAGAATAAGCTGGCCTTGAATCTGTGACCTCGGCGCTCCCTCTGATGTGTTTTTCACTCGAAGGCACAGTCCCAGAACAAAGAGAGGAAGGGGGACACGCGGACCTGGAGATGCCGCGCCGAGCGCTCGTAACATACAGGGCCACATGTCAAGCAAACTAACAGTTGTAAACAATCAAAGGTTACCGTGTGGAAAATGAGCACGGAGAGCAATGTAGACACACAGGTAGGCTGTCGTCTGCCTTTAACGGCTCTGCGCCCCCCCCCCCCCCCCCCCCCCCTTCAAATCTTCCCCCTAGTTCTTACAAGAGGTATAAATTGTGCAGCTCGCCGAGTTGCCGTTCGTCTTTTTTAACTGACAGACCTTCATTGCCTCGGAATTAGGCTTTGTTCTCCTCTACACTTGGCGAGTCTAAGAGATGAGGGGTTCTGATTGCCCCCAGCCTGGAAGCTTCTGGACCTCTGCAGTGTGGATAATTCCACATACACTACTTGGCGATTACAGATGTTTTTTTTTTTTGCGACCGAAGTAAGGAAATAATGACCATTTTTATTTTATAATTTCTCTCCCCGCTTGACCTTTTTAGCTGTGATGTTCATTGATGTATAATATCAAACTAAAATGTGGATTCATTATTTATCACAGTTTTTTTCTCTGTTTGAAAGGTTAAACTACTGCCTTTGCTAAAACATTTTATTCAAAATTCAGGACAAATTTTGTATGCATATACTGAATAGAGAATGAGTAGCCGACGCTGGTTGCATGCACTTTTAGTTTCTCTGTCATAAATCAGCAACAAATTAAATTGTTGACCTACTCAAAAGAAAAAAAAATTAAGACATCATGAGAATTCAAACAAAAGCTAAATATTCTTCTCAATGCTGTTACTTATCTAAGTTATTTTAGCCTGTAGATTTTTTGACATTCTCAGTAAAGGTCATAACCATACATTTCTAGTTTAATTTCACCTCCCTGACATACTGTAAACACACACATTCTCTCACTCTCTCTCTTTCACACTCACACACACACGCCCACATGCACTCGTCTCCTGAGCTGCAGCAGACTGAACTGACCCGCACCCCCCCCCTCCACCTCCCCCTCAGCCCCCAGTGCGATGCCGTATCCGGCTCTGCTTTTTCTCAAGGTTCAGTCAGTTTGAGTGGCAAAGCCTTGACAAAGAGCCTCAGCAGTGGTTGAAGGCAGAGCAGGCATCAGGCCCTGAAGTCAATCAGTCAGCTAGTCATTCAAGCACTTCACCAATCAGTTTCTGCCCATTTACCCGCCAGTCCAAGGCCCACTCAGCCTCTGTCCATCACCGTCACGTCGATTCCTCTGACCTGCCACGGCTCCGCCATTTATCCCGCGTGACCGGCCTGGGAGGCCTGGGCACGACACCAGGCAGACAGCCGCACTCCGGCCACCTCGAACTGAGATAGAAGCTTAAAGGGCCTCTCTGCTGAATGCTCTGAAATCACATCATTGCATGAGAAATGTGCTGAAACTGACAAAATAATATATGCACCTCACACAGTAAAAGATTTACTGCTATTTGGACTGTAGCAGAGGACAAATGAGTCCATTCTGTTCATAGTTTTCCCATATAAAGATAGTAAAAGTTGGTTTAACACCAAATTAAGAGTAGATCATTGATATTAAGAGCACTATTTTTATGGCAGTGGTTAAACCAGGCCTTTTAACCAAATTAATCACTAAAAAGCTAAGGTTTTATGTGAAAGGTTGGCATTCACCAAAAGCCACAAGAGACAGGAAATTAAACTGATCATCTTCAGAGCTAATGCCAATATCACCCAGCTCTCGTTCAAGGTTTATATTATGGTATTAATATAGTCACTACTTTCAAAAATTTGATGTATTTCCTTTAATAGTTCACAGACTCAATCATAGACTCTAATGATAGATCTGTTAAGCTATTACTTGCACTAGTTTGAATTTAATATTAAAACTCACTTTACTGGAAACTCATGTAAGGGTGTAATTCACAGTCTTTGAGAGGAGGTTACAATCTCACCCATTGCAGTCAGCTCAGTGATTAGCCCATATGTTCTTTCAGACATACTGGCATCAGCAGTCACACTTGAGCAAGGTTTGTGCTGATAATACATTACGAAAGAGAGGATACTAGTGACAGTGTTTGCTGTACAGATGATAAAATGTGGGTCTCGCTCCTTGCATTGATGGCATTACCTAAAAAGTATTGATCACGCTGTCATATCATATTAACTACAATATAATAATAAAAAAAAACATATTGCAGTTTAAAAACTGCATCAAAGTCAAATAAGTGTTTCTCATGGTGACCAATCAGCCAATATTTAATATCTACGTAAGATATTAAATCTCGGGCCTAAGTTAGATCGCTCGCTCTCACCATATATATGTATATACTCAAAGGCAATGAAAACGCAACACCAGTTTGGATTCAAATAATTTTGTGACTCAAATTTTCTTATTTTTACAATTCAAATATGTTGGGTGGGTTGACATTGATGAATTAAATGTGTTAATGGGCCGATTCGGACAATAATAAACAGATGCATTAAACATAATGAGCACAAGTTGAAAATGAAAAATCACAAGAAGACCGAACGGAACACACATTTAAAAATGAACTCAAAAGAACAGTCAGTATCGGGTGTGACCCCCACGAACATCCACACAGGTAGTACAACGTCTCCTCGTGGACCTGACTAAGCATCTTAGGTTGTGCTGTGGAAGTTCCCGCCACTCTGTCTGTAGTGTATTCTGGAGTTGCTGCCTGGTTTGAGGTCTGGGCTCTTGATGAAAGAGCTCGTCCCAGTTGGACGTAATACACCTAAAACGTAATGATGCTGGACTTACTACACCCAAAACGTAGTGATGCTGGACATACTACACCCAAAACGGTGAGCCACTTGCCGGGCACTTACTCCCGCCTCAAGCATACCCAGGGCCCTGTTCCATTGTTCAGTTGACAGACGTGGCATTATGACTCTTAAAGATCTTTTATCATGCCTTTATATAGGGAAGACAACCCCTCCTTCATTTCAACCACTGTACTTGCACAACTCCTATGTTGTACTCAATATGGATTGATGACAGTCCAACTCGCACTGTTGAGTTACATGATGATCATTCATGCGATTCATGTGTAACGAGGTACACATTGTGACCCCAATGGTCACTTAAGAACTCAAATTGGACTACTCAGGTCTTCAGCAAAAATAAACCAAAATTTAGAGTGTTGTGTTTTCATTGCCTTTGAGTGTATTATATATATATATATATACATTTTATTGACAGTGATTTCACTGCATATTTTCTTCTAAAATTCTTTGTGGAGATTTATGGGAAACATGATGACGTATCAATGTCCAAGTAGGCTATTTTGGTTAGCTAGGACAAAGATTTCATTAAAGTCTTCATTAAATGCATCAAGGAACAAACTGAATAACTGGAGCAAAAAAAAAAAAAAAAAGGAGAGGAAGAGGTAGTGAGAGTTAAATTTAGGGATGCGCCGAAATGAAAATTTTTGGCCGAAACTGAAAACCGAAAATGAGAAACGCTTGGCAGAAAACCGAAACATCAAAAGGAATTGTTACGCCAATTTTTAATACAATTGCATTTATGGCTATGACTGTGTACTTACCTAACTACAGTCAAGGCATTGCAATTGCATAAATTAAACTTGCACTATGCAAGTTTGTTTACTTTCACTTCTGTTGACATTCGAACAAATCAAACAAAACAGGTGGCCCGCCCCTCCCTCCCATAGTTCCCTCCTTCCCATGCTTGTGGATTGCAACTCTTGTCGTTGACTGGCCGGGACAGTTTATTATGTTATGGGGCACAGCCTGTGCCCCTTGTGTTTATTTGCAGTTTGTGACACCTGTGCGGTCTCCAGAGCCCAGGGTTTTTTTTTTCCCTGACAGTGAATTGAGGGGCAGGCAGCTAGCGAGTCTTGGAGAGATGAAGGCCAAGTGAAACAAAAATACTGTATAATCGCACAGAAAGTAAACAAACTTGCATAGAGCTCCTTTAATATTCATACTTCAAAGAATAAATCAATTATAAAATTATGAAAATATTTATTTAGAACTGACATTCCAACAATAAAACATAAAATGTTTTACTTGGCCCCACTCATGAATAACCTACAGGCCTATAACTGACAGGCCTATGACTGGCTGCTGAAACATTGTAAAATTAAATGTTACGTGACAACACAGCAGCCCACTGATTGGTCAGGGAGAATCGTATCTGCGAAAGACAAATTGCCTCTGCATTATCGCCAGGAAACTGGTCTTCATATTGTGTTTTTGAAACGTGTTTTTTTTAGGCAGCTTGATAAATATATTGTGCATTGCCTTATGTCTCAAACAAGGTTGTGTTTGTTCACCGAAGCTGCTGCATTTATGAAATTCGTTTCTTCGCCTATGACCCAGTTCGTAGTGAAGTTAGAAGCAACGGTGTTCCCCTAATTCCCCTTGAGAAAGTTATTACGCTGCCCCTATTTTACGAAAATTGCTCGTATTTGCTACTTGTTTTTCCTTCAATTTCAAAGTGAAATGTTTACCAATCCCGAATGTCAAGCTAATAAGCAATAATTGTTTTGTCATGTGTTATTTGTTTCTTTGTTATGAAGGAAAAAAGGTAAATTAACATCCTCCGTGTGGTGATTCCATATTTTTCCAGGGGTTGTAACATTATGGAATACTGATGGTACACAAATGCCTTGAGTATATATTGCCTTTTTCTATGAATACTCTTTGCCTTTTACAGATATAATTGCTTTGCATTTTTATGTGGTAGCTACAGTATTTAATGTGCAACCAAATCGGACACAACATCAAGTGCTATCCAATGCATCAGGATGATGTCAAACAAAAACAAGAGCAATCAGAGATTTCTGATCTCCGCCAAGGGATGACGTTGATACAAATGCAAGATCTTTCTCTCGGGGAAAATTTCAGGACGATCGGTCAAGTTGCTCGGATGAGAATATTTTTTGTCATTTCCACAAATGAGGTTGAATAGTCAAAGTTGTGCTAGATCTGGTAAGCATTCATCAAGAGGTATTACCTCAGAGTCCAATTTGTTGATCTGGATCTGGATCGGGACGCATGAGAATGTCCTTACTGATCTTTTAAGAATCTTTCATTACCATGTCAATATTTCTGGTCAATATTTGGTGGAAATGCTGCAGTTGTTATGGAGAATTTCCTAATTGAAAATCATAAAATATTGATCCGAATCTGGATCCAGATTCAAAATCTTGAGCCACATGATCTTCATACTTATATAAACAATTGCCCAAGATCTACATTCAGAGTAAATTTCATCAAAATCCGTTCATTAAGTCATTAAGAAATGTCACTTAGTTTGTAAAAAAATGATCCGGATCCAAACTCCGGATCCAGATCCGGATCATCATAAAAATTTAATGGAGTCGTCCATGGACCAAGGTCTACCTCTTATGAAAATTTCATGAAGATCCGTCCAGTAGTTTCCGAGAAATCCTGTCCACAGACAAACAAACAGACGGACAAATAAATAAACCGACTCTGATTCTACTGATTTAAACACATAGATATTTAACAAAATCGACGGAATAATAGTTCGAACAGGCGCGTGCTGGCCGCGGTTTTTGCTTGCATCATGACAACATCCTGTTTCGGCCATATTGTTTCGGTGTTAAAAGTCTTTTGGCCGAAAACTGATAATGGATTTTTTTTTACCATTTTCAGCCAAAAAGTTGCCTAATCATAAACATGCCACATTGACAATATGGATTGTGTAAAAAAAATGTGTTTGGAAAGTAAGAATGACCTGTGTGTAGTAAGTGGAGCATCTGTCGGCTGTAAATTAATCATAGGCTCACTTTTGTTCAAAATGAATGAAGCACATTGACATTGGACGCCTAGTTGTTGAATAAAGTCAGTTGCACATTACTTAAATCACCTGAAAGAAATGGAGAAAACTAGTTTGTTAACTTTGCCTTAAGTCCAGTTGTTCCATTTAGATATTTAAAAAGGTTTTAGGTGGCTAAGGTACACCTAAAAGTCAGGAAAGGACGTACTAGCTAGGTGGATAAGCTATTGTTAGTCACTTCACAAGCTTACAATTCATGTGAGAAAAAACAATAATTACACGGTACATCAGGTTAACATTCACAAAACTGGCTAACAAGCTGCATGGTTTTCATGTGCCTGAAATGAAGCTGTTGCCTAGAGACGACCCATCAGGGTTGGCAGCGACATCACCTTTTGCAACAGCATTACTCTCAACCTGTTCCCGCATATTTCGTGACAAATTGGTAATTCCATGTATCGGTGCAGCCTTTTGTTCATCAGATTAGAAACCGTGAATGAAAAATAATCTCCACATAATTTTTAAAATGAGAGTGATGAGGATCCTTTTAAAGTGGAAATATCATATTGAATGTATAGATCAAGCCTCAATTGAAACACATAAAAGGTTTTAAAGTTTGTTTGAAATAAAATTGCGTTGGCCCTCTGTAAGCCTATAGCTAACAAGTACTTTTGTATATAAAATGCAAATATCTGCAGTCCTGAGGGGATTTCAAGTTCAGATGTGGAGATATAAATTCATTCTGTCAATCAGCAATATTAAATGAATCCATTGTTATTGTATTATTCTTATTCAAACAAAGCAAAGGGTAAAAGGCACAGAGTTATCGTGTCTTAAAAGGTGAGGATGGCATGTGCCTGCTGCTGCCATGGAAACCTGACAAACAACCTCCCATCTTATGCTTTTCTCTCATTCCTTTCTACATTGTCATGTTGTTTTTGCAGGGTCAAAATGAGTTGTTTTAAAGTCTCATAACTAAAGTCTACTGCCATTTAAGTGTAAAAGATGCTAATGAATCTCAATCATGTCATGATAATCACATCCAGGAAATTCTGCTGGTGCCAGTGATGTTTTGGTGCATACAGCAGCAATGTTCCACTCCTCCAAGAGGTAGTCTTAAGTCATCATTTGGACTCCTATTTCCCTGTTGTTCCATGTTGCTGCCTTTCTGAAGTCTCAAAGTTAACATGTTTGGACAACTTGGGAAAAAAAGACTTCAAAGGCCTTAGAAAGGTTGGGAAATAAAAGAAAAATAAAAAACAAGGCACATGTGATTAAATCTCAAGCATTAAATTATTAGACTTAAACAATTAACAATAGCATGTATTAAAAATTGATCACAAGGACTTAAGCGGTTCTAAATTATACATAACCCATTGATGCATTTAAAAATTCATTACATCAAAATTTGCATAGACTTTTCATTGCGAGATAATGAAGAGTCCTCCTGTAGCTTTTTTCATGAAGAATGAAGCTCTCATGCCTTTTTTTGTTCTCCCTCGAACTCACTCTCCTCGTTGTGTCTCATTAAAGTTTTAAAGTAAGCCATTTTAATTGTCAAAACTTTAACAGGGTGATGGAAGCGGCTCGAAAATTAAGTTCACAGGCCTTTTTGGGGGCCCAACTGTCATTCAGAGTTGTGGTTGGAGTATTTGACGCATTTCAACGGGTTTTTTTTTTTTTCAAGCTTGGTGTTCCGAAAAGGCCACCTAAGGTGCTGAAGTCGGACTCAAAAGCATTTATAACTCAGCCCAGCAGAGGTTATGGCTAGCTCACAGTACATCCAATTTCGAATACGCCATTTCCTGCCTTTAAAAAATCGGTTCTCAAGATGCAATTACATGCATACATGGGCATGTTAGTGTTCTAAATGACTTCCTTAGGTAAACTATGGGTCTTTTATGAGACTGATATAGTTGCCCTTTAAGGCTTGACTTGGATTTGAGACGATGCTCTCCTGGGTCAGATTGCTTTCTTTCTGTGCCTCTGAGCAAACGCTGTCCCATAGCAGAAAAACATTTCTGCCCCACCCCCCCATCCCGCGCCTCCCAGGACTGAGACTGAACTACTTCAGTGTAATCCCCTATACCTGCCTAAGGCACTTTCAATCTCTCTCTTATTTCTTTTGACTTCCTGCATTCTCTTGTTTATGAATGATTAATAAATGATAGATCCGTTTTACATGCCCGACGTGTGTTGGGACTTGTCTGTGTCACTCGTTTCGAATGTCGCAGGAAAAGGCGCGCGTTTCGCGTCTCCCGGTACGACACACTCCTGCAGTGAGAGAGGCTCCACGTCATGCGGATCAAATGAAGAGAAATGCCACTTTGCTCATCACCGGATTCCTGATGCACAGTTTAATTTGACCTTGAAGACGCAAATTTTTCTCGATGATAGGGCTGCTTAAGCTCTCTGCTCCGACTGGCTTGAGTCTCGCGACCTCAATCGAACCTGCGACTCTGTGGAGAGTACCGTGTCAGATCAGGCAGTCCTGGCTGGCAGTTTGAGGTTTATTTGATATTCAGAGGGTTTGCCTGAACCCCAAACCCATCCAAGCAACTTCTGCAGTCAACCTCAATTCGTTCTGCCCTCCACATGGTAGCAACCATGCAATTTATAGTTATCCATGTGGAATGTAGTTTGGAACCTGGAATGAAATATGAATATAGTACTTGTGTACCTCAACAAGCAAATAAGAAATCTGTGTTCAGTCAGCAGCAATGAAATCATTCATTATTACTGTATATCAGTGTAACAAAATATGAGGTCAATGCTCTAGAATTTTTGTGGAGTTATACAGTAAGGCTCCTGCAGAGCAGCCAAGAAATCCTCGACTGTTAAAATACAGCTGAGTCCCACCTTTATATAAAATAACTGCGGCTTAACTATTGTCACATTCATTGTAGTTACTGCAGTATTGCTGCGGTATTATGGCGTGTTTCTGACCCAGTTCTACACTTACTGTGTAAAGCAGTTTCACTACATCATGTGCAGAATCCCTGAAGTGCAAGTCTTTTAAACTGCATTTTTGTCCACATTACTCTGGTTACCTTGAGTACTTGAACTAAGTAACCATAATTTTATTCCAAGAGCAACACAGTCAACACTATACAATAGCTCTTTTTCTGTCTGACCCAAATTTTTTTAATTTAATTATGTTCTTTTAACTCAAACCAGAACCTGTTATTTACTCAACCTGAATGTATGCATACATATATATATATATATATATATATATATATATATATATATATATATATATATATATATATATAACACACACACACACACAACTGGCCACCTTGCTGTATGTGTGCAACACTGACACAGTCTAAGATATTACAGTAGTTAGGATGGTTTATGTTACTTAGCCTCTCACAAGGATTTGGACGGGTTTAGACAGTGGGATGTCTCACAAGTCCCAACAAAGCGCAAAGCACAGCGGCTCCTTGATGTTTTTAATCACTTTGTTGTGAGATCAAATGAACTTGACAGACCAGGCTATCGGAACATTGCCTCTCTAAAGTGCAGTTTGCCTGCTGGCCCCGGGGACTCCGCCAGGGCTCTGACAGCTAATTGTTAATTGTTCGTGGGGCACCTCAGAAAGTGCTGGAACAACGGCGAGCTGGGGGCATCTTGGCTGCCGGCTTCCCGTGTGCCACAGTCATGTTCTTTTTTTATTTTCTCAGTCAGTGGAAGAAAAAGATGTATCATAAGGCCTTGACTGTGGGATCCATTTGTGTCATTTGTACTTACAACTGTTATTAAAACATGAGATATCCACTCCCGATGTATTTTTAACCATGTTAATGCATTTTGCGCGTGTCATCGGCTGACAGCTCCACCCCACTCGCTAGTCAGCCACGAGGGAAATTTACATGCATTTGAATTCGCCCTGCCAAGCACTGCCATCTCCCTTTGACAGGCCATTTAACTGGGTGATAAGTTAATCTGTGCAACAGTGGAGAGGTTGCAGTATTTTGCCCTGGACCTCCCTGTGAACACGATTCTTATTCATGTCCCTGAACGCCCTCTGATCACCTGACCTTAGATTCTGTCTTTATCTTGAAACCATGGAGAAAACTGTGGATTTGTGCTCTCTGATTTGCACAGACACAGCAGTGAAGCATTGCTGCTTTTTGTAAAAAAAAAATTTCAAACATCATATAGCTAGGTGACATGGTAAATATTCTGGCAGTTTGTTCGCAAATTCTTGGCCTCCACTAGTAGGCTTGTTTAAATTTGAGTAAATGGCCACACAGAAAATACCCTGCTAACCTTAAATACGACAAAAGAATTTCAGTGGTGAGGCACAGTTTTGAGCAAAGGCATTTTGAGCTCCATGGTAATGGCTAAACAAGAGGCCTGTCAGCCTAGAGAGCTCTGCTGAGGATGAGTGAAATGTCCATGTCAAAACTTAATTTAATATGACACATTTGGTAACCAGAATATACCGTGAACCAATTTGGTGTCTCAATTTATGTATTATAACAATAGAAACAAATAGCAATCATTTATTTCAATCATTTTACCACCAAGCAATACTAACAACAAACAAATACCCTTCCCCCCAGTACATCACAAATTTAGCAGTCACCATCCTTCTAACACCATCACAGAACAATATGATGCAGAACAAATAATCCAGAACGATGATCCGGAACATGATCCAGAGCAATGATCTGGAACAATGTGATCCAGAAGAATGATGAGGAACAACATGATGCAGAATAACAAGATCCAGAAAAGTATGATCATTTCAGTCATCCTCAGCGGAGCTCTCTAGGCCGACGGGCCTCTTGTTGAGATATTAATGAAAGACTGAAAAAATGAGCACAAACACCTAAGTTCTTCGTCCAAAATGCTGAATTTCTTAAAAACCAGGATGTAAAATTTTTTAATTATGGCAGGGGATATTCAGAACATCATGAGAACGGCTCACAACAAATTAGACAAAAAGTTATTGATAGTTTTTGAGATATTAATGACAGACTGAAAAAATTAGCACAAACTCTGTTTTTCTAAGTCCAAAATGCTGCATTTCCCAAAAACCGGGACATTGAATTTTCTACTTTTCACAGTGAATATTCTGAATATCATGAGGAAGGCTCGCACCAAATGAGAAAAAAAAGTTATCTGACAATTTTTGAGATATTCAAATTTGAAGTGAAAAGTTGACAGTGGATGGACAGACAGACAGACAGATACAGGCAGACAGACAGAAGGGTGTCGGACGACTTGGGATTAGAAAAGCTCCGCTGACTGCTGACTATCGTCACAGCAGAGGTAAAAATGCGCACAAACACTGATTTTCTAAGTCCCAAATGCTGAATTTCTCAAAAACCGAGACGCAGAATTTTCTCATTTTCACAGGGGATCATCACAACATCATAAGAAAGGCTCACAACAAATTAGACAAAAAGTTAGATAATTTTCTACTTTTCACAGTGAATATTCAGAATATCATAAGGAAGGCTCGCACCAAATTAGAAAGCAATTTATCAGCGAGTTTTTGAGATATTCCCATTTGAAGTGAAAAGTTAATGCTGGACAGACAGACAGACAGACGCTGGACGACTCGGTACTAGAAAAACTCTGACTATCGTCACAGCGGAGCTAAAAATAGCCTAAGGCAGATCTATGGGTATTCTGGAAGGCCCTTTTTGCAAAGCCTTTACCCTTTTACTTACTGGCTGCTTTGCGAAACTACCCATCACACATAATATTGCAGCCGCAATATTTTACTCATTATTCCACTGCATTATTTTTATAAAGGTTGAGTTTGTCTTCCAAAAATTTTTTTCCCCACGATGGATTGCGTGAGAGCTTATTTGGACCATCGATAATTTTTGATTGACAGAGGTTACCGTAATCCACCTTCAATCAGGGATGATTTTCATATAATTTCATCACCGGTCTCCACTTTCTTAATGCACTCCATGAGGTCTGCGGTTCCTTGAATCTGCACTGTTCAGTTATTACAAGGCTTTTCAGTAACTTAATCCAAATAAAGCAGAATACTGCTAGAGAGCTGGAGAATCCATTTTAATCACTAATCTCTCTCCATTTGGAAGTGACAGTGAAAATATTTATAAGGACAGAGTTTGGAAAATCAGCCAATTGAACTGAAGTGTAGTAACTACAGAGCAATTAGGATCTAACAGAATGAATAAATGAAACTAAATGAATCAAACTATCCTAAAATGTACAGAAAAACATATGCAGCCTGACGGACTGTCTTGAAAAACTTCGGCTGTTTTAAACAAGTACGAACAACGTCTGTAAGGAGGAGTCACTACAGCCTTTCTGCTTGATGACTCAGCTGTCATGGGGTGAAAAAAAAAAGAAAAACTGGAGTCACTCCTTCGACATTAACCGTACAAACGAGCGACATCCAAACAGTTCCCTCAACAGCACTGTCAGGGAGGTGAAAGAGGTTCATGATTAAATAACTGTTTGTTTTCATGGTTCAAAAATTAATGTGCGAAGCCCAGCGCAGCCATAAAAGCAAAATGATTACACACAAATGAACGCGTACCGCCCTCTGCTCTGTGCGTCTCCTGCTTTCCCAAATGGGACAACGCCGGAGTAATCTGTTCCCCCTTTGTCACATTAACTGTTTAACCACTTAAATTTAGCGCAGCTGGCACATTCATGTCGCCTGTAGCTTTCACTGCTACTCAGTCATTCCACTGTCATATGAGTCTGACATGTCCATCCAAGTCGGTGTGTCAAATCCAAGAACATGACATGCTTATGGCAATATAAATGTTTCAAAAAATGAATTCACGTACTGTAAAAACATGTCAAAGTAAATGTATCTATTATTATATACAGAATATCAACTTATATTTAAATTAATCGGCTTTGTAAGGCTTTACGAATCGTACGCAATGTCGAAGTCTTAAGGTAATAATGGATGTATATAATGGACTTAATTTGCATTTTGAACATCCAAGTGATCATGAGAAATTCTTTCCTGCCTTGAGAAAATAAAAATACATTGTGGATCAAATATATTGTGGACCTTCAACACGGTTTAGTTCTGCCTTGTGACTGTGAGACCATGCCTCCCGCCAGTCTGCACGCCGGTCTATTAGGACCCTGCGGAAGCCCGGCTCATCAGCACTCTACTTTCCACCCCAATTTATCAATTACCACTCCACTCCTGTTTTCACTGCAAGGCTGATTACCAGCAACCTTATTTAAATGTAGTCTGGTATACCTTGAGCCTGTAAGACTTTAGGCGTCTGTTTAGGCTTAAGTTACCTGTTTAGGCTTATTTCTAGTATATTTCGCATTTGTCTTTATATTATTCTATTGTGCATTCCTCACCCTATTTTATTAAGGAACCTCAATTCCTTTTTCTTTTAACCTTCTCTGTTTGGTCTCATTATAGACTTGTAGGTTATCCTTGGGAATGTCTGTTCTTTTGCTTGTTTGTCTGCAATGTTTATCTGCAGTTTGTCTGCTATATTTTGCGGTCAGTTTAACTTGCATTGTGTGCAAAATAAAAGATGAGATCATAAAAGATGAGCTGGACTTATTTCTTGAATGTAACAGTATCTTGAGGGATAGCCAACATGGTTTTCGTAAGAGAAGGTCATGCCTGACAAACCTCCTGGAATTTTTTGAAGAGGCCTCCAAGACCAGAGCAGGGCTTATAACATCATATACTTGGATTTTCAGAAAGCATTCGATACAGTACCGCATAAGAGACTAATTTTTTAAATTTTTTAAATTTTTAATTTTTAAATACAGGAGGTAGTCTGGAGTGGATTCAAAACTGGTTACAGGACAGAACACAAAGAGCGGTGGTCAGTGGTATCTCATCTGAGCTAGGTATGGTAGGGAGTGGCGTCCCCCAGGGATCGGTGTTGGGACCCCTGCTGTTCCTCATCTACATTAATGACCTTGATAGTAATATTGAGAGCAGATTGGTTAAATTTCTGGATGATACTAAATTGGAGGGTTTGGGAAATAGTTTAGGGTGTAAAATAAAGTGATTCAGGATGATTTGGATAGAATCCAGAATTGGGCAGAAATGTGGCAAATGAAATTTAATCTAGCAAAATGTAAAGTTGTATATGTAGGTAATAAAGACATTAGACGTGATTACTTCATGGGAGGTTTAAAACTGGAATGTGCTGCACACGAGAAAGATCTGGGAATGATTGTTTGACCAAACCCTCACAGGCTCTAGCCATTGTACCATAGCAGTTAAAAAAGCCAATCGGATGCTGGGATACATTGCCAAAAGTATTGAGTACAAATCTAAGGAGGTGATGCTTCTTTTGTACAACACATTCGTCAGGCCACATCTGGAGTATTGTGTACATTTCTGGGGACCATACTTAAAGAAAGATATAGAGACTCTAGCGAAAGTTCAGAGAAGAGCCACTAAGCTTTTTCCAGGTATAAAAGATTAATGCTATGAGAAGAGGCTTAAGATCCTTAATCGCTTCAGTCTTAGGAAAAGGAGACTAAGGGGTGATTTTATTGAGGTCTTTGAATATGTTAAAGGGATTAACAAAGTGAATTATGTAGGATTCCTTCGACCAAGTGTTGTGAGTAGAACTCGAGGTCACAAATGGAAGCAGACCAAAGGTAAATTTAGCACTGATATTCGGAAATATTTCTTTACCCAAAGAGTAATTTCAATGTGGAATAGCTTGCCTGACCATATTGTTGAGGCAGAGACCTTGGGGGTTTTCAAGAGCAGGCTTGACTTAAAGCTAGATACCACTGAGCCATTGAGCATCTGAATGGATATGTTCACAGTAGTATAAAGAAACTGGCGAGCGTAGTTGGGCTGAAAGGCCTGTTCTTGCCATTCATTACCTTCGCCAGCGACTTCGCTGACGAAGGTAATGTTTTGATCCCCGTGTATTTATTACCTTCGCCAGCGACTTCGCTGACGAAGGTAATGTTTTGATCCCCGTGTATTTATTTGTTTGTGTGTCTGTCTGTCTGTCTGTGTGTATGTGTATCGAATAACTCAAAAAGTACCAAACGGAATTTCATAAAATTTGGTGGGTTGATTTGGCATGACCTGAGGATCAATCGATTAGATTTTGGGAGTGATCGGGTCAAAGGTCAAGGTCAAGGCCACGAAAAGGTCAAAACCGACTTTCGGCCATATCTCGGTCAATTTTTATCCGATCGGCATGAAACCAACGCCAGTGGCGAGGGATTCAGTGGCGTCGGCGAAGGTATGCGCTCTACCGAGTGCCCGTTCTAGTTACCTTCGCCAGCGACTTCGCTGACGAAGGTAATGTTTTGATCCCCGTGTATTTATTGTTTGTGTGTCTGTCTGTGTGTATGTATGTGTATCGAATAACTCAAAAAGTACCAAACGGAATTTCATAAAATTTGGTGGGTTGATTTGGCATGACCTGAGGATCAATCGATTAGATTTTGGGAGTGATCGGGTCAAAGGCTCGGCCATATCTCGGTCAATTTTTATCCGATCGGCATGAAACCAACGCCAGTGGCGAGGGATTCAGTGGCGTCGGCGAAGGTATGCACTCTACCGAGTGCCCGTTCTAGTTACCTTCGCCAGCGACTTCGCTGACGAAGGTAATGTTTTGATCCCCGTGTATTTATTTGTTTGTGTGTCTGTCTGTCTGTCTGTGTGTATGTGTATCGAATAACTCAAAAAGTACCAAACGGAATTTCATAAAATTTGGTGGGTTCATTTGGCATGACCTGAGGATCAATCGATTAGATTTTGGGAGTGATCGGGTGAAAGGTCAAGGTCAAGGCCACGAAAAGGTCAAAACCGACTTTCGGCCATATCTCGGTCAATTTTTATCCGATCGGCATGAAACCAATGCCAAAATGTGCAGAATTATATACCCGATCCTGTGATGTGAAACAAGGTACAATGGGGTCAATACCCTTCTTAGCGGTTGGGGGTCAAAGGTCAGGGGGGTCATTACCTTTCGAACTTAAAGGCGTATTGATGTAAAAAAAAATATATCGTACTCTTGTCATTCATCGATCATTTAAAAAAATAAAAATTGGTCCTCAGAGTTATGTGGCGAGGGATTCAGTGGCGTCGGCGAAGGTATGCGCTCTACCGAGTGCCCGTTCTAGTTTGTTTGTGTGTCTGTCTGTCTGTCTGTGTGTATGTATGTGTATCGAATAACTCAAAAAGTACCAAACGGAATTTCATAAAATTTGGTGGGTTCATTTGGCATGACCTGAGGATCAATCGATTAGATTTTGGGAGTGATCGGGTGAAAGGTCAAGGTCAAGGCCACGAAAAGGTCAAAACCGACTTTCGGCCATATCTCGGTCAATTTTTATCCTATCGGCATGAAACCAACGCCAGTGGCGAGGGATTCAGTGGCGTCGGCGAAGGTATGCGCTCTACCGAGTGCCTGTTCTAGTTTTATGTAATTTTATGCTAATGTTTAGTCTCATACTGACATGCAGCCTCTAATAAACCTTCATTTATTACATCCTGCACCTGGGTCCAGTCCTCCACTTCTCGTCCTCTGGACCAACTGTTACAGTGACATACTGTTACAGGAGGGTAAACAATTGGGGCGTATCCATTACGGAATATTTTACTTTCTATACACATACAATTATAAACCTGAAATGCCCAGTTATCGACTGATGTGCAGTATCATGGAATAGACGTTTTTTTTTTCTTGTTAAATTTGAATTTTCACCATAGTGAAAATAATTTGAAAAGAAAGTTTGAGAGCGAACTTCAGTTTGGATCTAGCCCGTGTGGAAACCGCAGGTAACAGCATAGATGGCCAGGGAGATAGATCGTTGAAATATGGTGATATTTACTTGTATATTTAAATAGTAATAATATTATTATAATAGAATAGAGTAGAATAGTAGAAGAGACGGAGAGAGTGGAAGCCTTTAGAGCAGTGGTGATACAATGCTGACCAGATACAAACTAATTACGCTGGTTAGCCTTAGAATATCAAACCAATTGGAATTAGTTTTGTGTCTTTAGTGTCTGGTTTAATCACTGCTCTCAGAAATTGTCAGAAGCTGACAACCAAACAGAGCTAATTACAGGATCTAGTTCAGTAGAACACAGAGCTTTATTAAAATAATTAACAGTCCAGGGTCAAGCGATGGCAGACAGAGTAGTGAGGGGCAGGCCAGAAGTGGTCAGTGAGTCGGCAGAAGTCAGGCCGTGGTGAGCAGTGTGCAGGCAGAAGTCAGGCCGTGGTGAGCAGTGTGCAGGCAGAAGTCAGGCAGCGGTGAGCAGTGTGCAGGCAGAGGTCAGGCCGTGGTGAGCAGTGTGCAGGCAGAAGTCAGGCCGTGGTGAGCAGTGTGCAGGCAGAAGTCAGGCCGTGGTGAGCAGTGTGCAGGCAGAAGTCAGGCCGTGGTGAGCAGTGTGCAGGCAGAAGTCAGGCCGTGGTGAGCAGTGTGCAGGCAGAAGTCAGGCCGTGGTGAGCAGTGTGCAGGCAGAGGTCAGGCAGTGGTGAGCAGTGTGCAGGCAGAAGTCAAGCCGTGGTGAGCAGTGTGCAGGCAGAAGTCAGGCCGTGGAGGGCAGTGTGCAGGCAGAAGTCAAGCCGTGGTGAGCAGTGTGCAGGCAGAAGTCAGGCAGTGGTGAGCAGTGTGCAGGCAGAAGTCAAGCCGTGGTGAGCAGTGTGCAGGCAGAAGTCAGGCCGTGGTGAGCAGTGTGCAGGCAGAAGTTAGGCCGTGGAGGGCAGTGTGCAGGCAGAAGTCAGGCAGTGGTGAGCAGTGTGCAGGCAGAAGTCAGGCAGTGGTGAGCAGTGTGCAGGCAGAAGTCAGGCAGTGGTGAGCAGTGTGCAGGCAGAAGTCAGGCCGTGGTGAGCAGTGTGCAGGCAGAAGTCAGGCCGTGGTGAGCAGTGTGCAGGCAGAAGTCAGGCCGTGGAGGGCAGTGTGCAGGCAGAAGTCAAGCCGTGGTGAGCAGTGTGCAGGCAGAAGTCAGGCAGTGGTGAGCAGTGTGCAGGCAGAAGTCAAGCCGTGGTGAGCAGTGTGCAGGCAGAAGTCAGGCCGTGGTGAGCAGTGTGCAGGCAGAAGTCAGGCCGTGGAGGGCAGTGTGCAGGCAGAAGTCAGGCCGTGGCGAGCAGTGTGCAGGCAGAAGTCAGGCCGTGGCGAGCAGTGTGCAGGCAGAAGTCAGGCCGTGGTGAGCAGTGTGTAGGCAGAAGTCAGGTTGTGGTGAGCAGTGTGCAGGCAGAAGTCAGGCCGTGGTGAGCAGTGTGCAGGCGGTTGGGAAATGTGAGGTCGAAGGTCCAGTCCAGAGTGGATTACAAGTGGTCAATCTGTGGGGAGTAGGAGACACAGGGAAGAGGAATCCTGACTCTGACAAACAAGACAAATCATGAGAGAACAGCCAGCATGAGCACAGAGCCAATGAAGGAACTGGTAATGGAAGAGTAAACTGCTGGAAAGTAGCTCGATACATGATGGAAGAACAGGTGCAGGTGAGTGCACATAGAAAAACAGAAAGAAGGGCGAGGCAACGCGACAATTATTGAATATTGTTAATAAGTTGACAAAACCAAACCAAAACTGATACAGACTGGTTTAATGCAAGAAAAACTAAATAACACGGACCTTTACAGGATTCTGAATAGTTCAGCATGCCTCAGTTTGAATAGCTGAGATCGTGATGTTCCTTGTTTTTAGTCATAAAATGGCTCTTATGCAGTGTTGCAGAGCATACACATCCACTGATGAGAAGCTTTTTTAATCCCTTTGTGCAAAATACAAATAATGCCATTTTTTTCCTGTTATGCATCAGCTAATTTGGGCTTATTAACTCAGTAATGCTGTCACAGAGACGCTGGAAAATTATTCCAGTGAAGCAAGACCTTTGGAAATTTAATTCCAGAATTATTTAGGAATTTAATTTCGGAATTTACGGACACTGGCGTCTATATCTGCGCAAAGGAGAAACATTTTTCTCGTTAGTGTTCGATAACTGCTTTCATGATCTTCCCTGGTCACGAGCTGCAGTTTAGGTCATAAACCCCGCCCCTTCTGCATGAGGAGACGGCACTTGGGCCAGAAGTGCCCATAGAATAAATTTTTTTCAAAGATGGTTTCTGACATTTTAGGTTGATCTCATGACGCTGGTGTATGTTCAAGAGTTCCTTTTTTCAATAAGTTTGGTTTTAATTAGTTATTTGATGTCATAAAAAAGGGGATGTGGCATCATGACTGACCAGGGTAATTAACTGCTATTATAATAATAATAATGCATCAATTTTATATAGCGCTTTTCTGCTTTCTGGGCACTCAAAGACGCTTCACAAGGATACATTATTCACACATTACTCACACATTCATGCTCTGATGGTCGTAAACTACGTTTTTGTAGCCACAGCTGCCCTGGGGCAGACTGACGGAAGCGTGGCTGCCAATATGCGCCTACGGCCCCTCCGACCACCACCAAACATACACACACAGCCACACAGTGTTCCTATATTGCATGTTTTTGTGGGTGGGGGAAACCGGAGTACCCGGAGAAAACCCACGCGAACACGGGGAGAACATGCAAACTCCACACAGAAAGGCCCCAGGCCGGATTTGAACCCACAACCTTCTTGCTGTGAGGCAATAGTGCTAACCACTATGCCGCCCAAACTGCTGCTCTGATTGAACTGTTTGCGAAGGCACCAGCAAACCTCTTTTTGTGAAACTGTTTGTAGAGTAGGAACATCAAAAGGAGATGTAACTTTAAAGCCATCTACATACTGTCTGCAATACGATGTGGTGGACTGTTGGCATACAACTCAAATTGCACGTGGACACCTGCAGGGCACAACGTACAGGATTTCTTCATTGCATCTCATTTTCAGGTATTTATTAAATGGTTAACTTTTGGTGCCACCTTGTGAATCATCGGGTGACTCAAAGTTGTTAGCAGTAAAATTATAGGCAGAACACTTATGTGACCAGCAGAAGAACTTATGTCACTTGTGTAAGTCAATATGAAAGTCAATGCAGGCTACACTCAGCCATGAGGGTAATTAAAAAATGGCACACTATTAATGACAACTGTACTAATTGTGTCAAATGATACGAGTTAAATTTGGTCATTAACAGTAACATTCATCAATGAGGACTGCACACAACAAGCATGCTGATTTGAGGTGGGACATTATACACAGTAATCTTATGTAACTTTAATGTGAACGCTAGATATGTCAGCCAAAATTTCATCTCTCCCGACAAATCACTATGGCTAGGTATAGTGATAGGCATCTAAACTCCCCCTTTCTCAAGCTCTCCTTATTCAGGTCAAAAATTCAAGGGTATTTCTATACCTCAACGGTTAAGCATTTCCTTGTCAACGGTTTTGCTCTTGCTTTATGTTAATGTTGCATCTCTGGATATTGAATATTTTGGGTAAAATACATTAAATATTGACTATTGCCATTGACAAGGTTATTAAGGTTTATGTACCTAATGGACAATCTTTATGCAGTTAGTGGATGATGTGCTACTCAGCTATTACTGCCTTGGGGGATGAGAAAGATTTTCTGACAGTTTGATGGCTTGCCTTCACTTCGGAATAGGGCTCAATCAGTGCCAATATGAGAGAATAGGACCAAGAAACCTGAAGCTTACCAGCAAGCAATCTTACTGAAATGACACAAGTTATGAAAAATTTAATGTGAAGTTTGACGTTAGAAGTTCAAGGTCACTAAATGAAAGTTCACACACATGTATATGACTTCCCATATGTCTCTAAAACATTCCCAAGTTCTGAAGAAGTTTTGGTGATAGACTTCACAGAAAATTCACCGTCAATTTTGACCTTTAAAGGTCACTGAAGGTCATGTTGAGGTCACCAGATGGACTTCATACACAACTTTTTATTACAAACTGTGGCACTGAGACTGTTTTGGTGATAGAAAAATGAATGTCACCAAATGGAAGTTCATGAGTGACTTTCTCTCTGCCCCTAATACAAAACTAGGCTCTGTCTGTGACAGATTTGGTGACGCAAGTCATTGTAGTTTGACTATGGCAAGTTGGAAATTTGAAGTTAATTGAAGGTCAAACCAAAGTCCACCAAAGGAAAGATAATATTGGAGTTCTTATGTGTCTCTAATACAAACCTAGGCTGTATCTGTGGCCGGTTTGGTGATGCCAGTCAGTGTAATTTCACTGAGTCAAGCTGACATTCAAAGGTCACTGAAAGTGAAGCTGAGGGTCACCAAATAAAAGTTCATATATGACTTTCTATATGTCTGTAATACACACCTTGGCTGTATCTGTCACCATTTTGGTGATATAAGTCATTGGAGATTCACAATGTCAAGTTTGGTATTCTAAGGTCACCAAAGGTCAGGTTCAAGGTCACGAAGTGGAACTTCATATATGACTTCCTATAAGTGTTTTACGTATGTAAGCTCTATCCATAATATTTTTGGTGATAGAAGTCATTGAAATTTCACTATTTCAAGTTTGACCTCATCAGGTCATCAAAGTTCAAGGTCACCAAATGGAAGTTAATATATGACCTCCTGTAAATCTATATACAGGTATATAGCATATTTTCAAGATTTTAAAACTGACAAGTTTTTGAAAATTAACATTTTGCTCGACATCGAGTTTGACCTTTCAATGTTATCTGACATCAACTTTAACATTGCCAAAATAGAGGTAATATGTGACATCCTATATGTTGATAATACTAACTTCAGCTCTGTTTACAAGCGTTTGGACTCTACAAGTCATTTAAAGTCCAGTCTGGGTCCCGAGGTGCCCCCACTAGACCGACTTCAACCAATTCAGTTAAAATGGCACTCACACTGTAAGTTGAAGGTGCCAAGCTGAGCTGATCATCTGATTTGGAACAAAGTTATTGGACAGTTTTTGAGAATAAATTTTTCGAAGTTTCAAGTCCTATCTTTTAACATATGGCCAAAATTAAACCCCATAAGACGAAAAATCTGGAAAATTGGCCTGGAGATATTTAATGACAAATTTACATGAAAATTTAGGCCAAACATGATAAAAAATGTTCTTGGCAATGGACAAAAAAAAAGAACGCCCACATACACAAGATCATATAAGCTTAAAATCAATTAGGATTTTAAAAGTCTGCAAAAATTAGGTACATGAGTAAAAGAATCACTCAAGATTGTATGCGTGTTGCTATCTGTGATCATTAACACATCTCCTTGTAACCACCTGAAATAAAATATCTAATGTCTATAAAAGGCAATCCTTGCCAACCACATGCTAGCATGAATAGTCAGTGAGCTACAAGCATGCCTCCCCATCATCATAAACAGCATTTGAACAAGCTGAGACCAGTATGTGATGTACAGTAGTTTATTGTTTATTATAATATTATTATTATTATCATCATTATTCTCCAACTTAAGGGCTCATAGCCTTTAACTTGCTGAGAATACATGTTCTTGAAGGTTAAAATATTTTTGGTAGTTTTAGTTTAGCATAGAGATAAGCAAGAACCGTGAATTTTTCAGCAATCAAAATGAATTCCCCTTTGCTGTCTGGATTTGTCTCCTCATTAATCACCTGCCGTTCCAAGTAAATCTATGTGGTTGTCTTTATTATTATTATTATTATTATTACAGTTAAAAGCTGAACAGAAAAACACTTTCAAAATCCTTTCAATCACAAAGTTTAAAATATCCTACCCATTCTCTCTATAAATCTTTGAGTTTGTGACCTTTGAAATTTTTTGGCATATTACTACAGTTCAGGCAAGCGCATCGTAACAGTGCCCGTTTAAGGGGTAAAAACAGCTGTGAGAAACCAGTTGACATAACATTTATAAGTTAATCTAACACTTCATTTTCTGAGAGAACTTGCCATCTGTTGAGACGTCAACCATACGAGCATGATCTTGGATTTAAATATTTGACTCTATAAGCATGATTGCCAGACCTTTAGTGAAGTCCTGAAAGAAGCAGATATAAAATACTGTATGTTAGGCATATTGTTGCACAGTGTGGAAATTAGTGTTTTCTCTTCTTTTAACTTTGGACTTAAAGGGGTAGTTAACGTAAGCATTTTAAAATTATTGTTGAGCTACTCCATATTAAGGCTTAATTAGCTAGTCGTGGATTAAGTATTTTTTTCTGCAGACAAGTCACTCATTTCTCAGTATAGACATTTTTGTATTGTAAATAAGCTTTTGTTTCATAAGTCTACAACTGATAACAGCAAAGGAAATGATTATGGTAAAATCTGAATTAACTTACTCTAAAAAAATAAATAAAATTGTTCTTTTGTGCTTGAACTGGAAAAGCCAGTACCGTAATACAACCAATAGTTCTACATCACTGTCTGTTCGGACCTGAGGGATTTTAAGATATTCCACAGTTATGGTGTGAAGTGAGGTATTTTCAATGTTTTGGTGTGAAACAGTCAAAGAAAAGTCAGAAAGTCGTCTGGTCTGCCTAATCAGTTACCTTGTTATGATCCTGCCTTACGTGTGTTGTATTTGTGCTTGTGCTTTACTATTGTTTTATTTTTCAGCTTTCATTCTGCCTTCTGATGATCGATTCCCTCTCTGCCAATTTTCAGTGATGTGGTGTGACAGCCTTCAGCCTGCCAGCGCCTCGTTGTCCAATATCACGTTTCCTCTTTCGGTTTCGACTGTGGTATTTCATTCATTGCTTCCACCTGTGTTTAATTCTGGGTCTAAGTAAACTCTGAGTGAATGCGTTCTCTGATAGGATAATTACTAACCCATACTATCCAGCACTTATTTGATGGTGATTTTAAATATTTTGTCATGTAGTACTAACCTTAATTAACTCATTAGTGAGTGCGAGTGCTTCGAGCTTTTGTATTCCTGCCTAAGCTTTCCCTTATTAACTGCATTTAAAGCTGTGCTTTCCTTTGCTTTTCTCGTGGTGCTTTTTACTCGTCATGTTTAGATTACCTTAATCTAAACTGTCTAGTTTGATTGATGGTCTCAGCGTCTTGTCTCGAGTCATTCTTGTTAACCCGGTCCTCGTTAATTTGTTTATTAATCCCATGTGTTTCCGTTCCAGTCAAGATTATTTTGAGTCCCCGCCTCCTCTCGTGACTATAAATGTGGCAGCGATTGGAGCGGTCATCAGATGGAACTTTGTTAGACTCAGCTCTGCATGGTGAAATCTCAGCTCCTTGTATCTTCCGAGTATTTCCTTTGTATGATTCCCGAGTCTTGTATTTTGCTGCGCCCTCATCTTGTCTGCCCTGTGTCTAAGTCTCCCAGTGTGTCCGTCAGTCAAGTTAGGTCCAGTTTTTGTTTTTCTAGTTTATCCACTCTTGGAGTGAGTATTTCTGTTTCCCCCTGCCCTGGGCAGTGTACCTTAGTTTTCCCATTTGTTCAGTGCATGTGTACGGTTTTTTATTTCTGGCTTCTCTGCCAATTTTCTCCTAGTGTTTTTTGTTTCAATAAACACTTCAGTTCCTGCATCTGGTGTTCACCTGTCTACTTCTTAACATACCTTAACATTACTGTACCCTCATTACTGGACATTATACCATCAGACCAAAAGGTTCAACTTTCCTTTTAGCTCCCTGTGCGAGGGTAAAATGTGTATTGAATATCAGGAAGTAAGCAGTATATTTCTGCCTGTCTGCAGATGTGTATGGGCAGCAACAATAAAGTTAAAAACTCATTCCAGAGCTGCCAGATAGCTTGCTCAGTTAAAGCACTGCATTGCAGAACAGAAGTGACTATCATGATGTGTGTTTGAGGTCCGGTCATACCAATCAGCAGTGGTCGGCAGCTTTTTCAAAAGAAGTGCACAATTGGCCATTGCGCTACAGGGATGCAAATTGGGAAGGGGCTGCCGGGAAGGGAAAATGGTTGCTTTGTTCGTTGCTCAAGGGCCTCCTGTTGGCCAGCCTGGCGCTCATCAGGAAGATTCAAAGCTTGTTCATGTTTGGGTATACTACGCCCTCATTCTGTACTCGCGAGGATTCAACCAATGAGTGTTAAGAAGCAGTATTGATGGGCACGTGCTTTGGAGGAGAGTCGTGAACCTTCTCTCTCCTGAATTTTTGAAGGGAAATTCTTGTACTTGTACTTGTTCCTCAATTGGGCATTCCAGATTCGGGGAGGATTGGAGTTTTTAAAATTTATTTTAAAAAAAAAACTGATTCCATAATGTCCTCACAGTTGATTAAAAAAAAAAACATGCGCGCCAAGTAACTCATTTACTGCCTGTGGTACAACACACTACTGAACAAAGATAAATTGCAAATAGAACTCAAAAGTCGCCAAAAGTAGTCTGTGCTGGCCTTCATTCACTACCAGCAGTATCAATTCATGAGTTTCTAGCTGATAATATTGTTAGATTTTAGCAAGTCATAGTACACACAGTGGAAAAGGGTGTCAAGATTAGAGCAGCCAGGCGTCATGAAAAGTTCAGGAGGGTGTGCTAGCGCTTAAGTCGGGGGGGGGGGGGGGGGGGGGGTTTGTAGGGGCAGGACCTCAATACCTTGGCTCCACCCCGCAATCATTACAGTGCAGTCTCTGGCTCCAAATGACGTCGGCAGTGCGAGATGGCGGTACCCATATCCAGGATACTTTGGCTGCATTTTTGTGCAGAGGAAGGAAGTGAACATGGGTCATCTATCTTTATATCCAGTCTGCATTCCACTTACCAGGAGTGATTATTACACCACCATTACAACGTGCTGCTGAAGACATTCTTATCACATAAAGTATTTGCTATATAAAAGCATTGACATGGAAAATTGTGAATAATGCATCAGTGACTGCTTGACCGTGTCTTGATTATTGAAAACTGTTCCTAAAATGGCATTGAGATGGGACATGAGCGATCAAGGGTCATGTACCACTGGGATGCCATGACCCCACTAATTGTGAGTTCTGTGGGGATGGGGGCACGTCTCCATGGTTACACTGGTCTGTTGTTCAACCTGAAAAATCAAAACCATCTTGGATGTAAGGATGGCCCCTCAAAGAGAGAGAGGCTATGGCCGGTCATGTTCAGAGTCAGGGTCTGTTCTTCAGGTCAGTGTCCACTCTCACTAGACACCAGCATACAGCAAGACCAAAGCACCTAGAGTCCTCCAGTGCATGTAAAACAATAAATTGCCACAGCGAAGGGCAAATAAGAATGGACAGATATCCTGTAAATTGTACTCCTGTAGCTCATATCAATGTTCAGCACTGCAAGGTGGCAGTCACGTCCTAATTTATTAAATGTCCCTGAAATGCTTCTGCAATGAGCACATCTCTGGACAGGCAACATTTCATCTTTTTTTTTACCCAAGGAAAGCACATTTCAGCCAACTGCCTTTTTGCTGAGGACAGGCGCTGCAGTCATGCTCACCAGTTCAAGGCTCTCGTGAGAAACACCAGCTCACGAGAAGAAATCAATCCGAAATCTTGAGCGAATTTTGCAAGATATCGTTCGCGTTTGAGGCCGGGGTGAGGAAAGAAGAGGAACCCATGAAAATGGAAGCACTGCGACTTCATTATTTAGACACTCAGAAGCACGAATGCGCACACGTACAGTACGCATGCAGTGTTAATGGCGCCTCAGCCGGTCAAGTGCTTAATGGCCATATCGCAAAACAAGCCCACACTGTACCAAAAGGGGGGGTGGTGGAGGCACCCCCTGTGAAGCTTGGACAGCGCAGCAGCAAGCGGCAGAATTCAGTCACTGACCGTAGTGTAATTGATGTTGTTTTTCATGGGTCACTTCCTCACTAAAATATATCTGATGTATAATTACATATTAATTAACCTCAACTTTCAGACGCCTCTCATGTGGGACATCACAGAGAGGCCCGGCCCTTCCTCTCGGGTGGTGCTGCATCCCAGGGTACTTGTTGAGGGGGTGCAGAGGTTTTGATCCAGCTGTCCCTTCCCCGTTCCCCCAGGACGACTCAGTCCTGCCTTCTAAAGGACACCTTCTCCTTTGGAAGTTGAAAGCGGACGCAGGCGGTTAGGGATCGGTAAACACTGCGCGATGCTCCGGCGAATGAGCGCCTGCGAGACGAGATGAAACAGAATGCCCACGGAGCAAAGCCACCGCTCATCTTAGGTCAGCACATGCACACATAGCCTTGAGTCACACCCTGTGACATCACTAATCAATGGCAAATTACCTCCAGAAGGCTGAAGTTATATTTGAGTCTTTCATTGCCCAGACACAACAGCAGAAGCATCAGAGTGACTGTGTGCCTGCATGTCGTCGCTTAATGCCACAGATATCAGGATAAGCTCAAACCTGATAATAAAACTTTAAAACATGGTACATTTGGGTGTGATTTGTGAAATAAAAGATTCACAGCCATTCATCTTTTCAGATTGAGAAAATACAAGATATGAAAAATATCATTGTCACAAACCGCCATTGACACAAGTACAGATTTTAGTAGCTACACAGAGGATGCAATTAGCCTAATTAATCTGAAAACCTCAATTATTTACAGTCAGCAAATGGAATAAATCACGGATGTGCTGTTTTTTTCAATGTAAACACAGGTTGATTCATCCAGCTGAATTTAACTAATAGAAAATACATATCTGATACAGGTGAATTAATTGTATCAATTTTAATGTGTTTATATGGGGGCTCGCACTTGACAAAGGCGTAACAGAGCACAGCCTAGTTCATTTCGCATTAGTATAACTGCAAATGGCTGATTGATATCAAATCTCAGAAGGTGGAGGAGGAGGGATGGAAGGAAAAAAAAAGGGAGGAAAATCCTATTTTTTCTTTTTCTTTTTTTTCTCTTTTTAAGCAGGAGGAGGCCGGAGCAGCTCTCTTCATCTGATACGGTGACCTCTCAAGTGCATCGGAGCCCCGAGGGCGCGCCCAGCCACCGTCAAACCCCTTGGGCTGATAATCTTCTCCCACATTCGCCGTCAACTGCAGACACAACACCATTAGCTACAGCTCCACTGGTGCTCATTAGGGCCGATCAATACGGGCTACTACAGGGACAACAACTGCTGCACCTTCTGCCGCTATTATAGAAGGGTCCCTTTGACTTCAAGGTTTCCCCCTTTACTCCCCTCCGATTTCTCAGCGTAGTGTGGAAGCCAACCCCTCGGCGCGCCAGTCCGTTTTCGGGGGCTTCGGCAGGGCTCGGGTCACTCGCGCTGTACGTGCATTGGACGCGGTTAGAAAATTGCACGCGCTCCCTTCCATCTCCCCATTCATATCTCCTGTTCTCTCGCGCACACACCACATAATGTGATTAATCAGAGGCTAGAATATCTGCGAGTGCGTTGGGACATCACAGAGATCAGTCATTTGGCAACCGACGACTCACACCCCGCTGTATCTACAACCCACCCCCTTCCCATCAACAAAACTGAGAAAAATGGAAGCAAGCACGGACAGATTTCATCTCTAAAGCTCTCTATAAATAACAAGTCGCCGCGAATGTAAATAATGCAAGGCTGGACGTGAAATAAAAGCACTTGTCACTTTCAATAATGCGCACTGAAATTTGATAGATGGCGAGAGAGGGAGCCAAGCGCATGCATGCAGGCGTGTGTACAAACAAACCGCACATATGTGCTAAAAAAAAAAAAAAAGCAAAGGGTTTCCCTCTCCGTCTTTTTTAAACTCAGATGTAAACATTTCTGACTCAGAGTGCGTGGATAATTTGACGCTGACGGCTGTTTGTTTCTTAATTATTTCTGGGATTATGGGGTGCAGCCGAGACATGAAAGGGCAACACAATTGCGCTGTTGACTCGGACTGAGAAACAGACAGCTCTAACAATATCTGCAGCGAGGGCTTGTTGTTGATGATCATATAGCCATGCGCGGCCTTTTTCTGTTAAGGGCTGACAGCTCATATGAGAGCTAAATCGTTAAGATGTTGCTTGTTAAAAAAATATAGAGGGGGAAGACAAACGAGGGCCGCGGCGTACATCAATGATGTAAGCATCCTTCTCTTTTAAGGGGGAGCCTTTTAATCTCAACAGAACAAAATGAAGAGCCAATAGCTTCCCAATTTATTTGCTTTTAAATTGGAGCTTTGGTGAAATCAGAAAGAACAAGAGAAAGGGGGAAGGGGGGGAGGAGAAGAAGGAAAAAGGAGAGAAAAAAACTGACCTGGTGTTGCATGAGTTTGTAGCTGGAAGGTAAGTCTTGGTTATATTGAAGCAAAGTTCTGAAAATAAGCAAAGAGCAGATTTATTGATTTTCGGTGGAGTCTGGGTGTAGAAAAGAGAAAGAATAAAGAAGTGCTCTTTGCCCGATATGTCCAAATGACATCCCCGGAGACCTGCTTAATGGTGGGGGAGGGGAGGAGGGGCAGGTGCCTACCCTGTCTCATGGATAGAACTGCCCTTAGGCTAGGGCTAATGGTATTGGCTGAGCCTGCTATAAGAAGCTCTTTTCTAATAGCCAACTTTGTGTGAGCCAGAAGACAGACAGATATTGATTGGCCCAAATGCCCTTGAGTTGACAACATCTGAAATGAAAATCCGCCAGGCTAGCCCAAACTTTCTGCAAGTTATGTTTCTGGAATGCGATTAAAAAAAAGGGAGGGGGTAAGATATGGGGTTCCCATGTATGCTGTGTGTGTGTGTGTGTGTGTGTGTGTTTGGGGGGGGGGGGGGGTTTGGTTCGATTAGGAGCGATCCCACATCCTGTACCCCCATTCCATTTTACGTTACCGCCAGAAAACCCCATATGTGTATGAGCTGATTATTACAACTCACTGTAGCAAGTCCCTCCTTACAGTCTTGAAGCACTAATAATCTCATTGATGCTCAATTCAAATCTGCTGGATTTCACCATGCTCGTTTTTTTTCTCTCTCTCTCTTAGCTCACTGCATCATTGATGACTCGCTGCCACTCAGGAGGGGAAAGCAACCGTCCGCTGTTACACATCTTGTGTGATTGGATGGTACCAAATAAATAACGCCAATCAGAAAACTGGTTCCGTATAGCCAGAGAACTTCCACAAAAATTTCACCGCACTGATATAATGTAAGTCTAAAACGAGTGCATTTATTTTTTTCCCATGCCATTTTTGTCAATTTGTTTGTCCCGATTACATAAAATGTAAAGGATACTGATTTTTTTCATGTGATTTCAAGATATGCACGAGAATACAATTACGCAGCGAATTCATATCCTTAATCCAGACTTGCAGTCATTTGGTTTTGCTCAACTACTGTATAACTGGCCGATCTTAATTGATGGGATTAGCTGACATATTGTGGAAAAAAGAAATGCTGCTGGGTTGTGGATGGTAAAGACTCAAGATGAAGGGAATCCCCTATTCTTCATACAGTCTGCAAATCCAGAATCATCACTGATGACTTATGCGTGTATACTGCATGTGCACACACATATGCACAGGGCTTGAAATAGCGGGTGCATCGGTGCACGTATGCACCCGGTTTTTTGGCGGGTGCACCCAAAAATCGGATGCACCGCGTGCACCTAGTAAAAATATGCCCCGAAAATAAACCCTCTTTCTACAAATGCGCTCGTCCTCACCTGGAATGATAAATTTTATCGGTAAGGGACGAGAATTAATGAAAGAATCGATGGGACTACAAGACTGTGGAAAACTTTTGGTGTTAACGTTGGCCGATCGCGTAATGTACATTTCTCATCAAAGACTTTCCCTGATCCAGATCAGGGAATTTGTGGGACATCTGCCCCCCCGCGGCACCAGGGGGCGCTGCCAGTTCAGACCACCACGTTTACCAATGGGACTGTGTCCTAACGTGAGAAATAAATGACGTTTTACATAGATTGGGTGGACACAGAAATTACTCACCCACATACTCGGGTAGACACTTGGGAAATTGAAAATGAGATTCATGTTTGAAGATCCATTCTCTTTGGTCGACGTATGCACTCACTCGTTGGATGTAATGTAAGTGGCTGCGGGGTGATAAATAAAATCTTGCAAAGAAAAAAAAAAACTTCTAGATTTAAAATAATCTAGGAGGAGAAGGTCTTAATTATGGAGTTATGAAGAATGTAAAAATATAAAAACAGTAAAAAGCAGCACTGTTGCTGCTATTGAGGTCAGAGAGTTCCTGTGATGGAGTAGTGGAAAATTACTCTAGTTTCTTGTTAAAGTCAAACAAAGTGAAATTAAATTACAGATGGAATATTATCTGACTGTGATAAATAACAATAGTACACTCCATTTTACCGATTTCTTTGGGGTTTTTTGTTTTTTTGTATTTTTTCCATTATTTGTCTTATATACAGCATGATTTTAATAAATCTTAGCTCACCAATAATCCTAACCTGTTGCACCACTGCAAATTTACAGTAGTCCTATGGACTACTGGACATCAAAGAATCTGAGTTTAAGAATATATATTCATTTTGTACAGCTGCAAAGTGTTTTTTTTTTACTGAATTAAGCAGGTTTTAGACTGCACCTAAACACGCACCCATTTTCAAAATGCACCCAGTCAAAAAATTCCTAATTCGAGCCCTGATGCATGTATACTGTATGTACGCACATACAGTATGTGCATATATATACTGTAGACAGGGATATAAAGCCATATATACTATATACTGCAGAAAATGTTCTGAGAGGGTTTTTTGCTGTTTTCTAGCACAAGAAAATTGCTAAAATTTGACATTCAATAGAAATTGGAAAGGTCACTGAAAACATCCTGAAGCTTACAAAATGTAAGCATTGTATGCACTCTATATGAAAAGGAGTATGACCCTCCGTAAAAACATGTAGTTTCTGTGTCTTCATAGGCTTGTGACACTTCCGTTCTCATCAGTTGAATGTCAGAAATTGGGAAATGGGGGGAAAAGTAAAAATGTTTCCCACTTACATACGACTAAGTGATAGCTCAGTGTTTAAGCCTCAATCTTTTCATATCTTCCAGTGAAGTTTTGTACAGTTCTTCTGAAACTGCAGACCACATTAATTGTCTGGTCCCTCTTTCATGGAGCCAGCTTACAGGCATATGAAAAAAAAAAAATTGCATGTCAAATATCTGACAAATCATTCTCAAGCTGTGTTTAATTTAATTTATATTGCATACACAATAAGCAAACAAGTAAGAAAATAAATAAATAAATACGGTTTATTGCTTAAGTCTCTTTGTAATTGGTATTAAGCTGTTGATTCAAGTGCTTGTTTGGTTTGTTTTTTTTGCTAAAGCATTAGTCTTGCTGTAGATTTGAATCTAAATTCTGTGTTTATTTTTATGTTTATTATGTTTAATTGTGTGCCAGTGTTTTAATTATATAAATTATTAATTATTACACAATTTAAATTGAATTCGTCTCTACTGCAGACTCAGTGACAAAGAACAAATGACATACAGATTACACAACAATAATATTTCTAATAATAACAATAACCTAAAAGCAGACATTTATATCCATGCTCCCACTGTATTGACTGATATTTTTTTGCCATGTTTGTATCGTTTAATGTTTAATAAATTTTTTTGTGATCTTTGTGTTTGTAATACTGGAACAATGTTTGGCAAAGGAATTTTGATTGGTTTTATATATATATATACATATATATATATATATATATATATATATATATAGCCTTTTTCATGTGCTTTGGAGAGAACGAAAACTCTGAACTACTGACTCCAGCGTTGCGATTTCGAAGTCTTATTATCTCCAGTGGAAAACATGAGCTAACAAGACTTTGTTGCAAGGACACCTTTAACAGGACCAAGACGGCAATTCATCACAAGAGATCCCCAACCGTGACTTCAAGATCCAGCCTACTGTATCAGAGCCCCCCTTTCCAAGCCGAACAGCAGGGATTATCAGCATCCCAGTGACAACCAGCATGAACACTGGAGCTACACTGGCAAATGCATGTGACCCTCACCTCATATTACCAAGGCATTAGGCAATCTAATAAAGGCAGGGAGTCCACAATCTGTCACGCTTGTAGAATCATTTGGGTTAGCATGGTCTTTGAGGTCAAAATTTAGATTTTTTTTCCATTTAATTATTTCAGTTTCTTTATTATTTTAATGCAAATTTCTTATCTGATGCACATTGTTAGGAGGATGAAGAAAAACTATGGCTGTGATTGTCCTTCAGGACAGTAATTTTGCTGCAGAAGACTCATTTTATCCTCATTTTACATTTTTAACATGCTGCATGCTTACAAACTGTTAGCTATTTGCCTGAGTGAATTGTTTGTTGAATTGAATTGAAGCTTGAATATAGATTTATAGACTTAGTTTTTTTTTTTACCTGTGACATTGAAAATATGGTAGTATTTACCAAAAATTCCAGCCAAAGGCCTCTGTCTTCGACGCTTTTTAGACCTTGATAATTTATCATTGTGCCTAATATAACATTCACATGCTATCTAAAAATGTAGGGTTCGTGCCATTGGTCATTAGCTGTAAATTATAAAGCAGGCATGAATGCACAATTATTTGAGGTAAAATACAGTACTTTTTGGGTCATGGGTACTGCTAGTATACCAGTCCTCGCTATAACGACAAGCTCTATGGACAGGGACTGATTCCACAGAATCATCCCCATACATGAGCCAAATTGGCCATAAGCATTTCCCAAGGAGGAAGAGTTTCGTTCCACAGGATTTTTCTGCTGATAAATCACGCAAAAACAACACGTCTCGCAGATCTCCTGCCATCAGCGTGTGGAGCGCAGGCCTCGAGCACGATGCACCAGTCCTTCAGCTGCTGGACTGCCCTGCAATTTGAGGCACCAGTTGGCAGAGCATTTCTCTCAGGACGACTGTGCCAGTCTGTATCGCCAAATCGAATTGATAGCGGACTCTGCGGCAAGAGACCAGGCTATAAACACGACTTTTCTCTTCCAGAATTGCCTTTTAAAATGGAGAAAACATGACAACAGTCAGGAAAAATTAACACAAGAATTAATGAGGAGTGTTATTTCGATTTATTTATTCAACTGAACCTTTTAAAACCTATCGCACAGAACTGCCCTCTTACCTTCCAGCGTCTGCCTATTCTCCTAACAAGATGTTTTGAAATTGCTGTATCCATGATAACAAATGGAGTCAACCACCAATTCTGTCAATATGGGCTGCACAGTTCATTTACAACTGAAATAAATAAAACAAAGGAATTCCTCAGGGAAACTAGAATTAAAAAGAAATTCAAGTAATATTATAAAGGTCATATAGAAATCCCCTAGTATTGGGATACTAAACTCATTTCAGAATTCCTTTTACAAATTAATTTTATCAAAAACAAATTACATCAACTCACTGTTTTGTGAGTGATCTGAATGCCATTTAATATATTTTAAATCTATTATTTATGCCTAACAATCCCAACGCCATTTGAATGTTTTGCATGCGCAAAGAGTGGTAAAACGGAATGGTGAGCGTTAAAGCGTTTGAAGCGAGGCCACGTGGGCTTCATTTCACTTTAATTGTTTTATTTAGATTTATAGATTTGTGAACACAGGGCTCGGAGCACTCCAGAGAGCAGTTTAATGAAATATTGAGTTCAAAAGAATTTTGACCACACCGAGGAGGGGCTGAGATTGCCATGGACTATTATGAGGTGACTCCCCAAGATGAAAGCCTACACAAATCGTCTCGTGCAAAACAAGCTCACCGGCAGGCAGGATAGAGTAACAGGCTGATGTTATGCGCCCATCAGCTGGAAACAGCAAAAAACCATTGAATTTCTACAACTGAGACACTGTATGGCAGAAAAGAACTTTCCAAGTATTCATTCAGAATACATGCATTTAAAAAAAAAAAGTAAAATACACAATGTTTATATCATGTATTTGCATTTCTTGTGTTAATCTGCAGAGCAGATTCACTGTATGACTATATGGGTAACAGAACATGCCCATACAAACTTTGACATGGCCTATTTTTACAGTAATAAACATGCCCAAACAATGGTAAGAAATGAATAAGGTGCGAACATGTGTCGTGATTTGATGTGTTGTCCACATAAGTAGATTTAAGAATTCACACTGATCTAAAAGATATAGTAGATTATAGTATGGAATGGTGACAGGCAAAGTACCAACATATTGCTCATAGCTTCATACTGGACAATGTCTTGCAAACGCTAACAGCAAAATTTGATGTGCATATCTCCCTGTCTTTCTGGTCCAAACGCTTCTTTTTTTAATTTCCTTGATCGTTGCAACAAAAAATGTATTCATTTCTTTACTTAGAGAGGTCAGACCTTTTTTGCAGCTAGTGCATTAGAGTAGGACTAAACCTTGCAGGCAAAATAACACAATTAAATTAAACTATACCTGTTTTCTCATATTTTGGTATTCTGTGTCTTAAAAAGTTAGATAAACTATGGATTTTCAAGTAGTATTTTTTAAATGTAAACAGTTACGTTCTCTAGGTCATCGCAAACATGGCAAGGATTAACTATTAACTACTATTTTTCTGACCAAACAGGAAAAGTATCTCATGTTACTTATTATTATTATTATTTTTTTTTTTTTAAAGAAAGACAAGCTGAGAAGATGATTCTGGTTCAGTATCACTGAGTATCAGTGGAACACATTCAGTTGTTTGGATTCAGAACAACTGAGGTTTACATACACTACCTGACAAAAGTATTAGGACAATCCTCATTCTCACTCAACCTTTGATGTACGTGCTATATTACACATGTGAGCGTTGTAGGAATTTAATGGTGTCCTAAAATGTACATGTAAACATCACAGAACATTATTTGAACATTTGGGGATGCTACAGATATACAAATTGGCATATTTTTTCTCTGCATAAAAAACTCTCACTTTGGGTCTGTAATAAATAAGAGATATTATAATAAATAGTGCTTGCAAGATGGTAATCTTCAAATTAACAAGTTTGGAATTGTGTCTTTGTTATAATGGAAGACCACGGCGACTATTAGTTCAATCAATATGATCAGGTGTGGCACATGGGGTGATTTTGATTCTCTATAAAAGGAGGGTCAAGACTTAGAATAATTCAGTTTGGTGTATCCAAAATGGGGTCTGTATTTTTATTTGAATAAACAACTATTTCCAAATATGATACATTCACTATTTTCAACTGCACTGTAAGAAAATCACACACATAAATAGTGACGTCCTAATACTTTTGTCAGGAAGTGTATAAAGCCACGCAACAAGACACCTGCAAGAAGACATTTACTCGCACTCAGTCATATCAGTGAATGTAAATGTTTGCGTGATTAAATATCTCGTGGATATCTACACGATCGTTGTGTTTTCTTGTTTGCGTCAATTCATTCGTCTTTGCACGTGTACAAGTAGCTCAAGAGACTCAGGGTATTTGAGTGACATTTTGACGTGACTGTCAAACAGCACATCTAGCATAGCTGATGGGAATTCATAATCATTGCCCTGCAGCCTACACAGAAATGTATCATCTGATGCACTGGTTATTTTTAAGATGTTTTATATACTATAATCTTTGCTGAAATTAAATGCAGGGGTATAGAATTGGTTGAAACAGTGTGTAAAAGAATGACGATTGTATCAATTAGAACACAGAAACTATGTTATTATATTATTTTTAAAACCTGATAGAAAACAGTTTGAAGCCCCTTTATCTTAATGAATTCAAGGTTATTCTTCGCTGGGGTTCAGCTGTCCATGCATATGGAAAAGAAAAAAAAAAAAACACATGCAGACATAAAGAACCATCATATATAATCTAGAATTACCATTTGTCACATCTATGGGGCTGGTTAGAATATGAAAGGATTTTAACCTCCTGGTAAAGACGGGACAGTGTTCTCCTGCACGCTTTGTGCTTCTCGTCGAATTAGAAGAAAAGAAAAGGGAAGGCAGAGGGAAAAAGGAGGAGGGAGGATGGGAAAAGAAAGTATTCTCCTGATGATTCTGAGTAAAATCCTTAAATGGAAAAAGTAGCAATACACTGCTTAAATATAGGTATGTTTCCACATTTACTGCACCCTGATTTGGTTTGCACTAAGATGTTACACTGCACAAGCAAGGGCCTCTGGGAGCTGGATTTTCCGCTCAGCCTCATTTTACAATGCTTAGCATTTGAGTACAACCGGCACAGGCCAGACTTCTGATCAAATATCGGACATCTTTCTTCTCGAGGAAGCAGAGGGGAGAAATGGGCTCTCACGCAGCCAAACGTGCATATTTTTATGAGGCTAACAGGCGCACAGAGGCCCACTGCGAGTTATCTTAAAAGTAGTCAACTCTATTCACTCTAATCAAGAGGCTAGCATGAACAGAGGCACCCTGGGATTGGCAAGAGTCAGAAACAGCATTTAGCACTTTGCTGACCTTGAGTCCACCTTTTCAAAAATGTCCTCACGGAGCAAAGATTTTTTTCCAGTCATTTTCAAGTCATTTTCTCCCCCTCAGGAGAATAAAGCACTTGATTGACCAGCACTCTTAGGCCAAATACAGCCACAGAGAAGGGACTTACAGCTCTGGCTACGTCAAGAACAAGATATGTTTTTTTCATGTGAGTACAGGTACAAGTCGTATAAAGGTGGTGCATAGAAACACAGGGGTTCTCCTAAGAAACAAAGCCTTTTTTAAATTTTCAAGTCAGCAATGATGCATTGATGAGTTAAATGTTACCATACGATTTCAAAAACTGTTGACTACAGCAACTACAGTGACACATTACTGCTAATGTGGTCTAAAATGTTCAGACCACAAATGAGTCCAGGTACTGGTACTCTGCAAGAGTTTATCTAACACTGAGGCCCGTATTCAATATGGGGTTTTAGCGACCGTTTAAGGGTTACATGCGTACAAATTTCTTAATTGCCCGATCATCATCTGTCTAAAGTTAAACGCCAATTCAGAATGAGCGATTATCCAACATGCGGTTAGCAAAAGAACAAAAGAAAATTCAATCGCTGGGCGGTGTTTGTTTAAGTCAGCGTGTAAGTGGAAAACAAGTACATGCAGCAGAGGGCAGGGCCACCATATTTAGCGCCACATTCATGTTCCCCTGCAGTAGTCAGCAATTATTCAATCAACGCAAAGCATGTGTTTCATGATCGTTCAAATTGCTTTAATGAAATAATACCATTTTCAATGTTTCAATGCAATTCCATTGCTTTCAACCCCTGAGTAAAGAAAAGCGTGAGAACTCCAGAGTCATAAGTGATTTCCATGTTACGAATGGTGAAATACACATTAACGCATTTGAAACTGATAAACCTCCATGCACAAGGACTTCAATTCTGCCTGAGAATCTCTTTCAAACGCGCTCATTGAATAATTGCTGACATACAGCACGGAACTACAACTCCAATTCTGAAATAGTTGGGACTACACTATATGTGTAAATTGTGAATAAAATCAAAAAGCAATGACTTTCAGATCACATGAGCCAATAGGTTATTTACAATGGAAGACATTTCACATTTTCATCTACAAAATTAGCTTATTTCTGGTTGCAACTGGTTTCAAAAAAGTTGGGACACAGGCAAAAAAGGGCTGAAAAAGCAATTAATATA
Source organism: Gymnothorax reevesii (assembly GCA_029721435.1). Classification (NCBI taxonomy): domain Eukaryota; kingdom Metazoa; phylum Chordata; class Actinopteri; order Anguilliformes; family Muraenidae; genus Gymnothorax; species Gymnothorax reevesii. Next base: position 73,893,576 of record CM056582.1, read on the forward strand.
GAAGCTAATCAGCTGAAAGAACATTTAGCAAGTAATTAAGTTGACTGGCATCAGGTGTGTAACATGATTGGCTAGGAAAGGGATAGAGAGGCTGAGTCACTCAGATGTAAAGATGGCCAGATGCTCTCGAACCTGCGAAGGCTTGCGTGAAAAAAATAGTGGAATACTATAAAAACAATGTTCTTCAACATCAAATTGCAAAGGCTTTGAAGGTCTCATCATCGACAGTGCATAACATCATCAAAAGATTCAGAGAAACTGGAAAAATCTCTGTGTGTAAGGGACAAGGCCGAAGATCTTTACTGGATGCCCGTGATCTTCAGGCCCTCAGACGCTACTGCATCACTCACCAGCATGATTCTGCCATTGACATTACTAAATGGGCCCAGGGATACTTAAAGAAACCACTGTCTGTAAACACAGTCCGTCGTACCATCCACAGATGCCACCTAAAGCTCTATCAAGCAAAAAGGAAGCCATTGTTGACCATGATCCAGAAGCACTGCTGTGTTCTGTGGGCCAAGGCTCATTTAAAATGGACTGTAGCGAAGTGGCAAAGTGTCCTGCGGTAAGACGAGTCCAAATTTGGCATTCTTGTTGGAAATCATGAGCGTTGTGTCCTCCGGGCTAAAGAGGAGAAAGACCATCCCTCCTGCTATCAGCGTTCAGTTCAAAAGCCAGCATCTCTGATGGTATGGGGATGCATTAGTGCATATGGTGTGGGACATTTGCATGTTTTAAAAAGCACCATGAATGCTGAAAGGTATAAAAAGGTTTTAGAGCAACATATACTCCCCTCCAGATGACATCTATTCTATTCTAGTGTATTTCAGCAGGACAATGCAAAACCATATACTGCAGCTATTACAACAGCATGGCTTCATAGTAGAAGAGTCCGTGTGCTGAACTGGCCTGCCTGCAGTCCTGAACTTTCACCAATTGAGAACATTTGGTGCATAATTAAACAAAAAGTCCGTCAAAGGGGACCCAAAACTCTCCAGCAGCTGGAAGCCTGTATTAAATAAGAATGGGATCAAATTCCAAAGGCAAAACCCAAGAAATTTGCCTCCACTCAGTGTTAAAAAGAAGAGGGGATGCTACAACATGGTAAACAGGCCCCTGTCTCAACTTTTTTGAGACCTGTAGCAGCCATCAAATTTGAATATAGCTCATTTTGTGGATTGTAAAATTTCTCAGTTTCAACAGTTGCTATGTTATCTTTGTTCTATTGTGAATAACATACTGCCTGGTGTGATTTTAAAGTCATTGTGTTTTGATTTTATTCACAATTTACACTTTGTCCCAACTATTTTGGAATTGGGGTTGTAATAAATAATGATACATGGACTTAAGCTATGTACATTTATTTAAGTTTTAGAAGGTAGGCTTGCTGCGAAATTTATTCAACCAATGGGCTTGCTTGTCTCCTGCTGTGGTAAAAACGCGTTTCAAGGCCTACAGACGAAAATGCCAGGAAGCAATGGAAAGGCCGAAAAGCTTAGACAATAAAGTAAAGGACATTTGAGGCTCAGCCTCTCAAATGCAAAAAAATGACCTGCTGTCATCATAGCAAGCAGTTTTCATTTGCTGGGGGACATTGAAGCGGTAAGACTGACGTTAAATTAATAGGCTTTCGCAAGTATGCGTTTGATTAAAATTTGCTTGAGCTTACAAAAGGACCCCACTGATGGACCAGTTGTTCATAGCCTACTATTTCATGTATGTTGGTTCGTTGTTTTACGGTGCCAAAGAAAATTTGTCCTGGAATACCGGAAGAATAAGAAGTAAAAACTTGTAACCAGCGAGTACTGCGGTTCTGAAGCTAGTGAGCTATTCTATGCCCTTTAGAGACTGTAAATAAGATATATAATATTATTTTAAAAAGGTTATGCATGAGTCAATCCAAATAGTTCAATGGTCTTATTGAGAAAGGTCTAAATGGCCCGAAAGTCACATTTCATTTTCACATTCATTCATGTAAATATAAAAATAATAATAATAATAATAATAATTATTATTATTATGATTATTTATTAAAATTATAATTGTTGTTGTTGTTGTTATTATATTTCCGTACGACAACGTACGTACGTTGGCAACGTTATATTTTAATATAGGACAGCATCATTGTATTAAATTGATTTCAGGACATCTTTTGGATAAATAGGATCTTTAATATAAATAAGATTTTTTTTGGACATTACCCACCCAACCACTGTCTCCAGATTAGTAAATTCACTCACGTGCAGAAATTTGATTTAGTGGTGACTCGCATTATGAGTATGACAACACATCCTACTCTCACAATACGTGGGAGTGTTTTTAAAGCATGAACTTTTTATAAGCTGTTGAGGGTGGTATCTTTTACTAAACCTGGTCTAGGGACTTGTTTTAGGGACTTGAGGGGAGGAGGATCCAGTGATTTGATAACAACTGCTAAAATCACAGATGCATTTAGCCACTGGGTTTGCATGTTAGATATACACTATAATTATTTTGTTGGAGGCTATTTGGTGTTTTTTAAACTCAAAAACTAATAATATCAATGTTTTGTTGGAAAGATGGTCAAACCCTTTCACTGCTAGTGGTGATTTTGTCAACATTCCTGAAACATCAAAACCTTTGAAAATCGCTTGAACCATAGCACATTGATATTCACTGGAAAGCTCTCATCAAGCACATTCCAATGAAAACCAACACTGTAGGGTATTGACGATTTCAAAAGATTTTCTCCTCTGAAATTTTGACCAAGTCACCATGAGCAGTGAAAGGGTTAAGGTCATGAACTTTGACGGTAAAGTGAAAGTCTTAGGTAAAGGTAAAAGTTGTCAGTTAATGTAAAACTGCGTTAAAACAGCGCTTTGAAAGTTTTTTAGCTAAATTTTTGGAACTTTGGGAGGAAAATCATTGAACAGATAGGCTAGATTTTTCTCCCAAGATACCTGGAAAACATGTTTTGCACATAAATTTATCACTTTTTAAACTTTTCTGAGGGAGGGCCTCCAGACCCCCCTCCTTGCTGCGCCCCCCCTTTCAGCAATTCCTGGATCTGCCCCTGACGCAGACCTGTTAACTCTCATGTATTCAGAGTCAGTTTTAGTGGCATATTTACGTTCCCCTGCTGTAGTCAGCAATTACTCAATCAATGTGTATGGGACACTTGAGTTACATTCTAAGTACATTCTGAGTATTTGAGCTGCATTCTATTTGAATTCTTGGATGTTCCAACCATATTCGGCAGCCATTCCGGGAGTGTTCTGACTGCATTCGAGGTGAATTCGTACAGCATTCGAGGCACCTTCCGACAAGACTTCGGGTGGTGTTCTGGCAGCAATTGAACCGCACTCATACGGCAATCGAAGTGTATTCTAAATATTCTGACTGCATTCTGACAGCATTCCAAATATTCCTACTGCGTTCCAACTACATTCAAGCTGCATTCGAGAGCTAATACACCCAGAATGTGCAAGAATCATTTGAGCCGGGTTCGAAGCGCATTCTATGAATTCGAACGTAATTCTTTCAAAGCTGTAAGAACTTTGGTCAATTTGAACTGGAATGTTGCGCAAATTCTTAATTCTGGCTGATTCTGCTTGATTCTTGCTGATTTTTAATAAGTGTGACTGGGGCTTTATGGATTATACAGAAAGGAACCACCGGCAGATCCACAGTAAGTGCCTCAAGGGCGTTCACTGAGCCAGAACATAAGTACAGAGAACAGAAGAAGGTGCAGATAATCCATAGGGAAGAGGGGCGGGGGGTGGGCAGTCAGAGTCCAGCATTTGGTGACTGAATTAGAGGTATGATTACAAGCTGTGGTCAGGGACTGTCCATGGGTCAGAAATCATGTGGTAAAGTTGGTTGCTGCGCCTGCACAGCTGTACAACCACAGAACCTCCGGGGCTGTACCAGTGAGGGGGGTCTGTCCCTGCCCTGCAGACTACTTGAGAGCAGGGAGAGGGTGTCCCTAATAAATAGCTCAAATACTTGAATTATGTCTTTATTTAGTTTTCCAACACGAGAGTGAGCATAAAGCTCGGAAAAAAGCTCAAGGCTAGGAAGTATCCAACAGGCAGAAAAATCCAGCCTCAACTGACAGAGCACAAAGAACATTTATATTCACATGGCAGCAATTAGAAATTAGAGCACAAAAGCTCAAGAAGCGTGGGGACTAAAACAAGACAATAAATCAATTAAAGGAGACTACGAAATGGACACAAGACCGCTGGAACAAGGGGAACCAGTTCAGCATGGAATTCGGATGTGACAGGATACAGTATTTATCTAGATCTTTAAAAAGTACACCGAAAACTTTAATTTTATAAACCAAATAAATTACAAAAATGAGCTCTCAGTTCAAAGCTAATGACATAATGTGTCTTCAAACATAACTATGCTATCGAATGTGTCCTACATCCTCGAATCAGACAGTCCTTTAGAAACTTCAGGCGTCATACGGAGTAATAATTTTATTTGCATAAACAAAGATAAAGGTTTTTTTTTTGTTGTTGTCTTTAAGGCACGTTATGGGAGTGATTTAACTGAAAATAGAATTGCAATGTGAATGCGCCAAGAGGTGTGTTCCAGAAACCACAGAAAATGGATGCTGGAGGAGAGCTAAAAGTATGGCGGACCATCCTCTCGGATGCGAATGCTGTTTTCAACCACTGAGCTTTAAACAATATTTCGCATTGGCCCGATTGGGATTAAATGTTCTTTCCTGGTTGCGAAGATGTTGCCGCTTTCTATGCTACAGGAGCCTGTGGGCTCTCTTAGCAATAGGAGAAAATTAGTGTGCACCTGTTCCAGAATCAGATAATACACCTCTGGGGGGTTTACTTTAGAGTAAAATAAAGTGTACAAAGAATAAACGGAATATTACAGCACTACTGTAGCGAGGCGAAGTTGCTCCCAGTTGCGTGAGGGTGGGAGGAGAGGAGGAAAAACAGTTTTGCACAACAGGCTGCGCAATATCCTCACAAAGTTCACCGCCAGAATGAATGAGTTTATTCGGCCAGTGGAGCAGAGCTTCTCTCTCACCGACACGTGCAGAGATGACCGACAGCCATCCGCAGTTTGAGTTCTGACCCTGTGGCTGCTCATTGAGATGCTCTTAGCAAAATATATTCATGCACGTCATGATTTCCTAGGGAGACAAACTGTTGTTGTGAAATACCGTTCGAAAATACAGCTGAGAAACGTGGGTCGTGCTAATTAACATCACTTTGCTTAATTGTTCTCAAAACTTGCCCACTTGAAGTCATATTATTGACAAATTTGGGACATTTTCATGAGCTATGCTGGTGCTGTAGCGAACTTTGCTTGGGTAGTTTGTTACGTAAGGTTCACTTCACTGAGGTGCGACTGCACCAAACCAAGTTACATTTGTACTTCCAAACTGACTACAAGCCTGATATTGTATCCCATTAGAAAATGCATGAGAATAATTATTTTTACACAAAGATAATTGAACAGTGCTCAGTGAATGAATTAAAACTTCTTAAGTCTCTGAATAAGGGCAGGCCGGGGCACACAGTAGCTTAAAGTGAACTAATTAAGCCTCGGCCTATCCCATAGAGACTCTCTGATCAGCACTATGGAATTTGAAATTTCATTGCAAATAAAAAATAAATAAAACAGCAATCAATCTGGGCCTACTGCTAAGTTCATTTGCAGCGACGTGCTCCTCTCCCCGACAAATGCGCACACAAAATTGTGTTCTCTCAACCAGAATGGCAATGCTCTTATAATTCATAAATTATAAACACATGCAGTGCTTTAAACTGTCATTCCCTTTACGAAGGAGGAATCTGACACGCAAGTAGCCCTGCGGTTACGTGGAGACTGCTGGGTCGCTCACTCGCAGTCCGTGAACAGGGCTGATATTGCGTCCCCCTGCATATCCATCAGAGGGAATAGCTAGCAGCTCCCCAGAGACTGGGTCAGAAATGTGCTTGTAGTTATCTGAAATGCTATCAGTAGCACACTCGCCGACGGCCCAAGACTTAAGCTTATCCCGAATATCAGCCATTACGCTCCTGCTCTCATGTCAGAAAGTGCCGGCTCGTACAATATGGGTCAGTTAACTTTCAGATGGCCAAGTTATGACTGTCTAAAGTCAGGACCAAAGATGGTTGCCATAGTTAGGTCCAGCTCAGTTACCTGGGATTTCTCCAGTGTTACTCGAGAAAGGCCCAGCTGTTATCATTCATTCTCCCCTCTCCAGCCCTGCTGGGCCAGAACTAACAGGATTAGGCAGATAATTGTTTTTAATCTCTTGTACTCAGGAATTGGGATAAACCCACATTATGAGACAATATTTAAGAGCATTTCACACCTTTCAGATCATATTGCTTTAATCCACAGATTAAAAGGCAGCTCTTCAAATAAATCCTCCTTGCGGCATGTATTCGATGGAAAGCGAACTTCTGTACATGGCGTGCGCAGTCATGGGGACTGTATACATCAGATGCTGTATTGATGATCAATATTCTGTAATGTAATGCATACACAGGTATATAGGCAGCTGCTGCATCATTTCATCAAGCATCACCAAGTAATGGAGTTCTATCTGGACGAGGCGTTGAGAAAAGCTGGCCATTCACTCCAGCAAGTACACATCCAGTAATCGGCAGGTAAATATGACTGGAAGTACGGGATACAAAAGTAGGAGGGAAAAAAAGGCATGAAATGACTGCAGCTCTTGCAGCACAAACATGAAAAATATGAAAAAAATACATTTCCCAATTGACAACATATCAGATATAGTCGCCGGTAATTAAGTTTTTTTTAATTAGTGTCAAGTAAAGATATTGCAAATAGAAATTCTCGCAACCACTTATTCTAATCATTTATGGTCTTGAGAAAAAGAATAAAGATACATACAAGCCTGAACCATGGATAAATAAAGCAGTTTTTTTTTTTTTTCATAAATGTTACACTGCTAAACCGGGCATAGTCAATGTTTCTAAGTTAGAGAACTTTCAATTTAACCCGTTTGATTTTGGGGAGAACATAGTCTGCAACATAATCACGCTAAATGCCAACTGGGGTAGATTTCACGACTGTTCTGAAAAATAAAATTATCTTAATAATGCTGGCTGTCCTTATATAACCAATTAAAAGGAGTATAAGGCCAATAAAGGCCCTTTTTTAATGAATTGAAGACCCCAGAGCTAAAAGTACTTGTAGGCACAAACATGTTGATTCTGAGAAATGTGGGAAAATCAACTTAGGTGACTATAAAAGGCATTTTCCCATCCTTACCACACATTGTGCGAAAATGTGACTTAAGTACTGTTAACACTAGGGTAACACAATTGCAGTTCAAAAAAAAAAGTAGGACTCAAAACTTATGTGGTGCAACTCTTGCTCTCTCAATAACCCTGCTTATATACAACATAGTGATTGTATAATTTGCATTTTTCCATCGGAATATCACCAGAATTTAGCAAATTTTCAGTAAACTTCACACTTGCGAGAAATGATGCAGAAAAGGATCTGAACTGATTTTTGCCCCGGAGACGTGATTTCGAGCACACATGGTACATCAGTATCACATGAATGGTTGCGAAAACTCCAAAGTTGCGGCTTTTTAGCCAAGGTGTGGGGTAACATTTTTGTAAAAGGTGAACGTAAGACTTCAAAATCCATCCTATTTTATTATTAAATTATAATTACTATTATTATTATTCTATTATTAAAAAGAATGGAAAACCAGAATTAGGCCTTTTACAATTCCAGAAAATGTCCTCTGAACATAAAAAAAATCAAAAGCTTCATTTAAATCAGACCAAAAAAAAAACTGTGTGAACACAGTATCAGTTAAAAAAAAAGAAGAAACTTTCATTTTTAGATGTAGAACAACTTCCAGCACGTCTCATTTCAGAAATAAATTATAGAGACACTGGAGTGATGTCCTCTGATCTTTAGTGAGGCCAGTCTTGCATGCAAAAAATGCCCAGCTGGTCATGAGATAAAACACAAATAATTAGTTCCAAAATGTGACATTTCATCATGAATACTTTTAATAATCCAATTTATTTAGTCTCATATGTGGCGCATAATTTCCGCCACAGCTAGAGCCCCCCAGCCCCACTTCCCTCCACCTGCACACAAACACACTCCCCTTCTCTCCCACTGGTGCCCCTCTATGGAGAATTTCACTTCTTAAGCAGAGCATTATCATTCTTGCTTCTAATTAAACTGGTGAGCCGGTAGCATGTCCTGCCTTGAAGTCGTGCTGAAGATCAGGGTGGGATTGAAACGTGCGCGGATACCCTGGATGCCCAGCAGCCGCCGACAGCTCCGGCCCGGCCCCGCTGCTCTCTTTAACTAGGCTGGATCCGGCCTGATCAAACGCGGCCGATGCGGGGCCCGGGCGGAGGGCAGAGGTGGGTGGCGGGGACGGCCGGGGCGGGGAGAACGGCCGAGGCGTGGGCCCGCTCGCATCCCGGACGTGGGGAGTGGGGTCCCCCGCTGTCGCCGGGCTCTGAAGATGACGCCGGGGCCAGCTGATTTCTGAGGCCTCCCCCTAAGCACATGGTGGCCCCACTAAGCACAGACCCCGCCAAGTCCGTCTCTAATTACCCGTGTAAAAACATGGCGCTGGCCCCCCAAACCCCCTCTTCCCGCCCCTCACCCTTTCCATGGAAATCAGCCATTCTGCCCCGTGTTACTTATGACAAGCCACGCACAGCCCCCAGAAGGGTCAAGGTGTTCTTTATTTTCAGGTGCCATATCAGGTCAACGCAGTTGTTAAAACAGGCTGCACCAGGCTTTCTACACATACTGTAGATGAATGAAACAACAAAGAAGCAAGGGGTGTGAAAAGACCTGAGGTAACCTTAAACTGCATATAAACCTTAAACTGCACTAAAACCAAAGCCATGAGAGTCTCACTAAATGCAGCAATTCATGCTCTAAGATCCAGGCACTTTGCTGGGTGTAATCCCCCACAAACAAAAAAAAAACAACGCATATTTTCCATTTAAATCATTAATAGTTGGGGGAGAGCATGCCAGATGACACCCCCAATAACTCGGCTTACCTACCCATAAATTTTGACTAAGGTATGGTGACCAATTTAGAAATTTATGTAACTCTCTGTATAATGGCCTATTTCATTTTTTGTTCTATCAAACGCCAACAAAAATGTACATAAATATCTGCATTTCATATAGAACAATTACGTAGAAAATCTATTTCAAATGCAGCACAATATTGATTAATTTAGGCAAGCACATCAAAACACAGAAAAGACAGCCATAGAAATATTGATATTATATTTGAAAAAAAAAGAACAATAAAAAATCTAATAGGTGACACGTTTTATTTGATGGTACGAGATTATCCAGTAGCATGGAGCAGCAGACACCTCGTAACACACAGAAAATAATTTCTTATCTCCCAGAGAACATTTATAGACTTTCAACTTTTTTATACTCGTCTCGGATCCCTGCCAATACATCAATCCATTCGCGTTCACAGCCAACCTCCCAATAAGCATGGCAATAAAAGCGGTGTCATATTAGTGATTTATCAATCGGCTTTGCCTTGTGCCTGCTGTTCCGAGTTGCCTCTGAATGTTTATGGGCTGTGGATCACTGGTGTGTGGGAGTTCCGTCTACAGTATGAAGAGCAGTGGGTCCAGCAGATCAAGGGGATCCCTGTAGGATCATAGGGAGCAGAGAGGGAGGCGGGAGGAGCAGATAACGGAGCAGAAGGAGCAGGGAGGGGAGTGAGTGGAGCAGAGAGTCGAGTACGAGGAGCAGAGCGGTAAGCAGCGGGGACAGAGTGGGGCGTACGATGAGTGGAGAAAGGAGCAAACGGAGCTGAATGGGGAGCTGGAAGCACAGAAGGAGCAGATTGGAGCAGGAGGAGCAGAGACAGATGGAGGGGGAACAGAGAGGGGAAGAGATGGAGCAGAGAGGGGAAGAGACAAAGCAGAGAGGGGAAGAGACGGAGCAGAGAGGGGAAGAGACGGAGCAGAGAGGGGAAGAGACAGAGCAGAGAGGGGAAGAGATGGAACAGAGAGGGGAAGAGACGGAGCAGAGAGGGGAAGAGACAGAGCAGAGAGGGGAAGAGATGGAACAGAGAGGGGAAGAGACGGAGCAGAGAGGAGAAGAGATGGAGCAGAGAGGGGAAGAGACGGAGCAGAGAGGAGAAGAGACGGAGCAGAGAGGGGAAGAGATGGAACAGAGAGGGGAAGAGATGGAACAGAGAGGGGAAGAGATGGAACAGAGAGGGGAAGAGACGGAGCAGAGAGGGGAAGAGACAGAGCAGAGAGGGGAAGAGATGGAGCAGAGAGGGGAAGAGATGGAGCAGAGAGGGGAAGAGATGGAGCAGAGAGGGGAAGAGACGGAGCAGAGAGGGGAAGAGACGGAGCAGAGAGGGGAAGAGACGGAGCAGAGAGGGGAAGAGACGGAGCAGAGAGGGGAAGAGATGGAGCAGAGAGGGGAAGAGACGGAGCAGAGAGGGAAAGGGACGGAGCAGAGAGCGGAGCAGGTCTGGGAGTGAGGATACCATAAGGAACAGAGAGGTGAACTATTGGAACAGAGAGGGGAGCAAGACAAGCAAGAGGAGCAGAGTGGGGAGCATAAGGAATAGAGAGGAGAGCAGATGGAGCAGAGAGGGTAACAGAGGGACCAGAGTGGGGAGCAGGACCAACAGACTGGGGAGCAGGTAAAGCAAACTGGGGGAGCCTTAGGAGCAAAAAGAGGAAAAACTAGAGCACAGAGGAGAGCAGGAGGAGCTGAGAGGAGCACAGAGGGAGCAGAGTGGTGAGCAGTAGGAGCAGAGATGGATGCAGGAAGAACAGAGAAGGAAGCAATCAGAGCAGAGACTGCACAGACGGAGGAGAGATGGCAGAAAAAGGAGCAGAATGAGCAGCAGTAGGAGCAGAGAGGGGAGCAGATGGAGGATAGAGAACACCAGGAGGAGAGGTGAACAGTTGGAGCAGACAGAGGAGGAGTAGATAGGGTAGCAAATGGAGGAGAGAGGCGAGTGAGAAGGACAGAGTGGGAAGGAGCAGGAACTAAGAGGGGAACGGAGGGACCAGATTGGGGAGTAAAAGGAGCAGAGGGGAACTAGTAAAGCAGCAGGGGCAACTAGAGGAGCAGTGAGGGGAGAGGATGGAATTTAAAGGAGAGCAGAAAAATCAGAGGAGCAAGTAAAAGGAGCACAGAAGGGAGCATGAGGAGCGGAGAGGGGAACAGAGGGAGCCGATATGGAACCAGAAAGAGCAGATAATGCAGCGAAATGAGCAAAGAGAGTAGTAGGAGTGCCGAGGGGAGCAAGATGGGCTCCGGGCAGATTCTGCGGGGCCGGGAGACGTGTCCCCATGCTTAACACGGCGCAGTAATGAGTTTTACCACAGCTTAAGCCATATTGCTTTCCATCAGGTGACATGAACGCGACTGGGGCGGCGGAGTGTCGAGAGTGGGAGCTCCCGCTATTGCACGACCTGCTGGGCTAAGCAGGCCACAAGAGGGATGAAGAGGGCCAGTGCTCATGCTACGTTCTCCTCTACTGAGACCAACGTAACCCAAGAGCTCCAGCCCCAGATGTGGGATTGCATCAATTCGGACAACGCTGATCGCAAGTCAAAGACCTCGTTCCCTTTTTCTCTCCCCTCTACGGGCCCTCTCCATTTTTCCACCGTGGAGCGAGGGCATTTAGTGCTCCCTTGGTGGAGGCCGGGGGGAACAGATGCGTTCACAGTCAAAAGCCTCGTTTCGAATATACCTCACTAAATTACGAATACTGTACATGGTTATGTAATGTACTTTGTAACTTTTTTTTACATGACTTATACTAATTTAGATATGCAAATGTAGCAATCACAAATTAAGGGGCAGAGAGAAGAGAAGTCAGAAGGGAAACAGCTCCTCTCCAGGAGCCAGTAAAGACACTTCGCCTAAAAGGAATTCCACCGCCTTTAACTGTTTCAGACTCAAATACTCATAGAATTCCTCATCAGGACTGCGCCATCCTCATTCATATTTCATGGTTGCTTGTTCCTTTGTAATATCTCTGCCTTTCTTTGATAACTGAATATAAAGACTATTGTGTCTCTGCAAAAGACTCACACACAGTTCAGAATAATAGAACTAGCACGTTAAAGTGAACATTGGCAAGGAAATTAGATCTATATATCTTATCAGGGCTGCATCCTGATTGTTTGCCATTTGAATTGCATAGTCTTACTGGAATGTAGGCACCATCAATATGAATGTAAACTACTTTTCAATCGAAAAACACTGTATTGGCCAGTACAAGATATTTTTATGAACGCTCAGATGCACCCTCTCTGCCAATTGACAAGAGTCCTGCATAAACAGTTTTTGCGTAAATGCCATTGTTTTCATTTTCAACTGTGACCAAAATTTCCTCCTAATATCATGTTAAACATCCATCTCTCGTGTAAAAATTACATGGCTCAAGGAACTACCCCGTTATTGCTAGCACACGGAATGAGCGAAAATGGATACACAGTCGCACACATTTGGGTATGGATAGACGCAGGCGTATGCGTTTCATTAAAAACAGCTTGTAGAGGTGTTTCTCGACACTGTTTGCTCATGGCTCGTGTTTCGGTGAAGCCGGTGTTGACAGAGAGGAGGGCTCTGGCGTACTTGACCCGGAGCCCATTAAGCAGGTCTGGAACACGCTTTTCCCTCCCACTGCCCTCACTACGCATTCTCAAAGCTAGACTCAATTATGACTCCTCAGACTAGATCTGGTCCAGCTTACTGTGGGGTCAACCCGTTTTAACACACGCTGTGCTCAGGCTGGTTGTACATAGAGAAAATGTGCGTACAGTATTGCCAACCTGCCTTCACAAACTAAATGTTGAAAAATTAATGTGTTACTGAAGAATTTTAAATGATTGTTTGAAGTGAATATGGTCCCATTTAGTGTCATTACATTTTCCCATAATTACTGCCTATAGTGAGTTCCTGACAGAGGAGGCTGCTTTTGACAAGACACCCAAGTATTATTGTGAATGAATAATTCTAAACTGTAACTTATTTACTTACTTCTCTGAAGAATCATGTCTCTGCAGCCATCCATAAGAATATTTGTCTCATTGGCATTTACATTTATGTTTTATTTTTTGGGAAGAATTTTCTGATTATAACTGTTTTGACTTGATTGAATAAATGCTCAGTGCTATTTCCGAGAATCCTTGAACACTATTTCTGCTTTTGGGGATATGTTGTCTTCCATAGCTTAAGAGTGCCACCCGGTGGAAGTATATCGGTATTTCATTTCCGTGCCCGACAGTAAAGCTGACTTGAGGTTTTATGCTAAGCAGGAATCAATCAGACTTTCTTCGCGCTTCATACATCATACATATTCAATTTTAATATATACTTATAAAAAATGTGTTGCGTTAGTTATATTCTGGAAATTAAATGTAAAATACCATTCATGCATGTGCACGTTTATTATTTTCTAATAGTAACATTCATATTATTTAATCTTCAAAGGTGGTATGTACTTTGGCCACGATTTATTTTATACTGTATACAATTCTTATGTTTTTATGGTATTTTTGCCCCAATTTACCTGACAAAATTCCCAGGATATATCACGTTGACTTGTTTGTGTATTAACTTGCTGTAATCAAACAGACCAGTTCTTCATCACTAAAAAGCGCAACTTAAAAGTGCTAAGATAAACTACAGGCAGACTTGCCATAAAGCTAAGTTGTAGTTCACACAGCCTTTTAAAGCATTTTTTGGGTTATTCCACGGGATGACTTTCTACTTATGGTCCATTACATCAATTCAGGCAACTCATGCCACCAAGTATGGTCAGTTTTTGACAAGACCTTGAAGAAGCTGACGAGCAGTGTACAACTCCAACATGGGGGGAAAAGAAGGGACAGTTTGGAAAAAGTGTATAAAACAGAAAACTGATTTAATTTAATTTTACTTCTATTTCATTGCAGGCAGTATGACAAGATATTTAATGTTTTGTCTGTTCATCTTCATTTCACTTGTAAATACACATCCGTTTCTACCATTCAGGCCTGCAACCTATTTCCAAAAGAGTTGGGACAGGGCAATTTGGATCATAAATAAAAATTTTGAATAATGACATGATTTGAAACAGTTGATGTCAGCAGGTGATTGTTATCATGATTTGCTATAAAAGCAGCATCCAGGAAAGATCTTGTCCCGCAGATGCAAAGATGGGCCGAGAATTGACAATTTGCCTAAAAATTAAAATTTGATTGGAATTTTAAAAGTTTTAAAGACAATATTCCCCAAAATTTGCTAGAGATAGTGGTATTTTGCCCTCTATGGCGCTTAGCTTGAATACAGTATTCAAGGAAAAATGGCGGAATATACATGCGTAAATAGCAAAGGCGCAAGCCGTATGAGTACCCATGATCTCCGGTTACTCCTAAGGCACTTCACTGAAAACTATCATTTATCTACAAATGATGTAACCCCTTGGGCTCAGGATTACTTTGGCAAACATTTGTCAAGTACTATAATAGGTATTTACATCCATGACTGCCAGTTAAAATTTTCTGTGCAAGTCTTATGTAGACAGTGTCCATAGGTGTCAAAGACTTCTCTGGACTTGGAGGCATCTGCGATGGACCATCAGACAGTAAAGATATGTAATGTGGCCAGATGTATCAATATTTCAGGTGCTTTTGGGAAGAAATGGATGCCATATGCTTCAGAACAGAAAAGAAAATGGCCATCCAGACTGTTACCAGCAACAAGTCCAAAAGCCACGGTCTGTTCTGGTACACAGTTGTGTAAGTCTCTTTAATAAAGGTAGGTTGCACTTCGGTGAAGGCAATATTAATGCTGAAAATTATACTGAGATTTTGAAAGATGGATCGACTTGAAGATGAAATTGGTTCCAGGAATGTGTATGGATATTTCAATGAGACAACTCAAAAGTACATTCTGCACTTATTAAAAGGTATGCCTATGTAAGAGGGTGGAGGTGCGAGACTGGTCTGCCTGCAGTCCCGACTTGTCTTTCATATTAGTTTGGCGCACTTTGAAATGCTAAATACAACAATGAAGACCCCACACTGTTGCATATCTTAAGGAAGAATGGGACAAAATAACTTCTGAATAACTTGTCTTCAGTCCCTAAATGCATGTTAAGTGTCAAACAAAGAAATAGCAACATTACAAAGTGTATAAAGTGGTAAGTACTTTCCTGTCCCAATGTCTTTTCTTTTTTAATATTTTTCAAGAATGAAAATTATATGAGCTTCATTTGAAAAATCAATATAATTCATGTTGTAAAACATCAAATAATTTACCGTTGCATTGTTTTTCATGTAGAACAGATCACTGATAATTTACAAAATCACAGCTTATAGTTCTAATTTTACTGTGACATACCGTCCCATCTTTTTTAGATTTGGGATTTTATATTCATGTGCCCAGATCACATATATTTAAGAGGTATAAACACTTTAATTCATGTTAAATCAAATAAATGACAAGAAAACCTCTGAATGCCAACAATTAGACCTATAATATGAACCTTTTTAATTTCTTAGAGTGACATCAGTGATTTTGAGGAAAATGTGAAAGGAACTGTGGATTTTGCCAATGAGATACAGGATGACAACAATTTTTTCCTTAAGTGGTGTAAAGCACATTGATAACCTGCATGTATTTTCCCATAGCCACAAAATTTAAATCTGCAAAAGACACTTGTTAAAGATTTTTTTCCACATAAAATGCATAATTTTCAATAAATTTTAATTTGTTAAACATACCTTTTTGCATTATCCAATCCAGTTTTGGGCTAAAAAGTGAACTCTGATCAATGATCGGAACAAACTGCGAGGATTGCATCTGAGAGTAACAAACTGATTCCTACTGTTGGATCGATGACAGTTTCCCTCTACTGAAGCAGTTGGGAAAAACAAGTAATCGTTATATACCGAATGCTGAATGGCGTTCCGGGGATATTATGTTTTTGGTCCAACCGCCACCGCCGCCGCCCTACGTGTTAACGTGATAACTTCAGTAATATTTAAATTAGAAAAGTTTTTCATATAAGTAAGTATCATAAAGAGGAAGAACTAATTCGATTTTGGACAATTTACAATTTCTAGATTGGACACCAGGGGCAAAAAACTGAAAAAAATCACTGTTTTTATCATATCTTTGGAAATATTTGTCCAATTGACCTCAAATCAAGTGCAAATGAAAGGTCATCGCCCAAGGATGTGTCCCACGATGACATTATACCTGTTTGGTTAAAATTTTTGACACAAGGGGGAGCTTTGTCACATAAAATTCACCATTTTTGCCATATCTTCCAAACTATTTGTCCAATTGACATGAAACTATGTGCAACTGCAAGGTCATGTCCTCACGTGTCACATGATGACATCATACCTGTATGGTTCAATTTTTTGCCACCAGGTGGCTCTTTGTGATGGAAAATTACAATTTTGGCCACATCTTCACAACCCTTTGTCCGATTGATCTGAAATTCAGTTCAAATGAAACTCTATTCAAGGTCTATTCCAGAATTGGGGAATTGGAGGATTGGGGGCGTTCGGGGATATACCCCCAGCCGTCGCCTCCGACGGCATAAGCCTAGTTTTTGATGTCAATGACATTTTACTAATTGCTACCCAAGAAAAGCCAATACAGAGTTTATATAATTCAGTTGATATATAATTCAGTTGATTCAATGTGTAGGTAGTGGCTTAACCAGAATCAGAAGTATGTTATAGAATGGCTGGGAAATTATGGCAGTCTTTTTCAAAAGGTGATGAGTTTTGTTATGCCTTTCATATCTCCTCTGCTTTTATGACACACTCCCTGAGACCCTTTGTCACCATAATGAAACGGATGGCTTTAAGCTTGGTTCTCATCTCTGAACAAACACTGAGCGTTGCTTGGCCATGAGATTTGCCAATGAAGTGTAGCAGTGTGACGGAGATAAAACTAGACCTCTGTCTTCTGGCTGTTAAATGAATGCCCCACAACCATTTGTGTGGACATCGGGGCACTGTGTAATAATGTCTAAAATTAAGCAATAAATTTTCGAATGTTGTCTCTTTAGAAGGTTTAAGATGCAAAGGTGTTCAGTAATTTTATGGTTCTTTTGGACATGTCCTGTATATTATGGCTTCCAATTTGAGAAGCATGTCTGGGGTAAATACATGGTGTAGATATTCTACATCCGCAAAAGTCCCAGTCACATTAACTACGGAAAAAAAGCAATTCGGGCCAAGTGTAAAATGTCTATTTACAAGTGTGCAGGGATAGCTTAAAGATCACCTGCCTGCATTCGTCAAGTTAAGAAGTCCAGAACGAAAGCCACTCCAGACGTGTTTAAATTAGCCTTTCCCCTGGTGGGTCCAAATCAAATAAAACACAACAGTTGGAGTCCAAACAAGTTACAAGAATGTCCTTGCGGGTTTTATCCACTAAAGCAATAGTAACTAGAACAACCTTCTCAAAGGCTAAAATGTCCCAGTGGCCCAACACTCAATAAAGATTTGGCTACTTAAGAAGGTCGAAGCAGCAAGCCATTTAGGCCCTGACATAGACCCAGAGAGCATGTAGCGTCCTGCCATCAGTCATACTGCGGTAATGCAATTTTACTGATAGTTTTTCTTTGCCCTAGCAAGCGATTTGCCTGAGCTAATGCACAATGCAAATGACACCTAGAGAACAATGCATCTTCATCACTAGAACCTCCGTCCCAGATGCCAGGACTCCCCTGAGGTAGTTCTTTTTCTCTTTACGTGACTGTCTGGCACTATAACTGCCACTAGTGTCAGTCTGGCTCAACACGACTGAATGAATTAGGTATTCTTAGTAGGTATGCAGAGTTTTTTATTTTTTTTTCTCTCTCCAGTGGAACTTCTTTGTGAACGCTAGAATACTGTGACCTTAAAGGAGGGAAGGGAGAAATATGTTTTACGCTGAATTTTTCTATTCTGCAAGAATGTGCTTGGTTTGCTGGGACCCTGATTCTGAGTAATTGTTGTCATTTGAATTATTTGATTCGCTCCAGAAAACATGAAATGCCTCAGTGCTCCTCTGTTCTTGCTAATGCAGTCTTGGAGAGAAAATAATAGATAGTTTCAAAAATAAACTTGAAAGGGAGAAACATGCAGTACACCCATGAAACAAAATGCTCTCCTATCAGTCCTTCACTAATAAATTACATTACTGTTAATACGTGTAAATCTTGTTCATAACAGGTTTGCTAGGTATGAGATATTTTATCAACATTTTAAGATCCGTACCTCATATTAACCAAAATAACACCCATAACATATGCCTAATAGATGTATTAGTATTTGCATCTACAACACTGAAACTAAATCATTGTCCCCCCCGATTATGGCAAATCGACTAAATTAACATCTCCCAAAAGAACACACTAACAGGCCAATATTAGTTAAATCACACAAATAAAACAAGTTGCATGAAGCACAAATACTTCCTTTGTACACTTAACTTGTAGCCCAACATAAGCATGCATATGGCTGACGATAATTCAAAGCTGACTGACTTTTCAAGGTACTGTGCGATTGCCGCTTAGGCAAGGTGATGTGCACACATTGTGTTCCACGTCTCCAGTATAATGCCAGTTAAGACTGACTTCAGAGCCTTGACAATAGCACTTGGTGTATTCTGTTTGCCTGGGATAAACACACAAACTAACTTGGGACACATCTGAAAAGAAGTGAATGTATACTGCTGCTCTTCAGTAATTACAGTAATTCAAGCAGACACAGAACAACTTTGCTCATCTGAGGAACAAGCAGCAATGCACCACCAAGGATTCAGACTTCCATCCTTCTTTTTAGGTGCAGTCGATACAAAAGGAGTTCTGGTCGCATTTGGCCCAAATAAAGAAGCAGAGAGCTGGCCCATTATGACATTTAAAGAAGTTAATTTATGCCACATTGCGTCTTTATCATCTTACATATTTAATGCAGATGACACAAGGGGGAGTCTTTGCTGGCTACTGGCTGTCAGTCTCGAAAATAATCAGAGTTTGACAAACTTTGGCTTGATGAGATGATTTCAAAAGTTCAGGTTTAATTAAACATGAAAGACCCGGTTGAGGACAGCAAACTAAGCTTTACATAGCCATAACTTCAGTCTACAGGCTGAGATTGTCATGAGTCATGTGCAAAAGAAGTGGAGATGAATACAATCATAAAACATTTAAAATAAAATCAAGGTGAAACAGTGAGGAGCCTTCAAGATGTAATTTTTCCAAAAAGTGGAGTATGTAGCTCACAATAGTAAAACATGCTTTCATTACCAAAGCAAGGCTTAGGATGAGTGATGCATGCATGTGTCAAGTCCGCCCTGAGCAGAGATATCGCAAGCCTATCCGTATTAAACAATCTATGGCAATGCGTCCAGCAATAGCTAACGTTGTCTAGGGGAGTTACGCACAAACCTGTCTCTGGAACCTCTCAGGGCGGCGGGCAGCTAATACCCTTTCGGCTTGCCAAAAAAAAAAAAAAATACAACAGGGAAACAGAAGAAAGATTGATGCTACCTTCAACTTCTTCGGTCAAACGCCGACGCTTTCTGCAGTCCGTCGCCAGCTTGCACCTGTCGCCCGGCGACGAACAGCTCGGTCCTGGGAATCGCGAAGGAAGTGGTGTCTGCTGGCTGTTTTGCGATCAGTCTGTTGAGTTTGCATTTTCTAAAAGGTCCCTAAAAACTTCCACGGCTCTCCGCTTATCTATAGAATACAGTTGATGTCCTTTTCGGGATTTGACAAAGGAAAGAAAACGGTGTAAATCTCCGTGTCTTTGAACACTGGTAAGTTTTAGGCCGGTGGACTTGATTTTTCCTCCGAGACCAGCCTTCACACTGGGTGCATTTCAAAGCATAGGCTGCATCCCTCGAAGTCTGTTTTTTTAGGGGTCGTCACTAAATTCTATCTGCCAAACTGACTTCATCTCCGTTAAACAGCTTTGGTTTAAGCGAGTTGTCACTGGTTTCCCTAACCTAAACTAACACTATCCCCCAATCCTAAACCTAAGGAAACCTAAGGACCCTAAATTTTACCGTGTCCCTTACTCTAAATGGCGGTTAGGCGGATGGAAGTAAGTGATGATCCCTATAAATGCAGGCTTCGAAGGATGAAACCTATGCTTTGAGAGGCACCTACTCTCAAGGGTCCAGTGGCAGCCACAAGTGTCCACACCAACCTCAGTGGAAATAGCCTCAATGAAGCTCTAGGTCACAAGGTCAAACCGCTCTCATTAATTAAACAAACATTCATCCTTATTCCATATTGTATTTCAGCAAGCCAAAGTGTTATAGGGACCCACTAACTCTACCAGTAAAATTTCATTGATAAATCGACATAAATATGTACATAAGCTAATTTGTGGACTAATAAGGTCTCCCGACACTCTTCATGGTTATATCAGATCTTGCAAAAATGGCCTGTCCGTAACACATGTACAGTCATAATATACATAAACATCAACATTTTTTTTTATTACTTTAATCATGGAATGAGAATAATTCACAAATCTAAAGACACATTTTTAGAGAGCCAAACAACTAGGCAGGACTCCACTGTTGCCTAACAGTGTGTACAGTGGTCTATTAGGACAAGCCACCAATCCACTGAACAAAGGGACAATTACTGTGTTCTTATAATGCCAGCCTTAACTTTTAATGCATTCCTTCTGAAGTTCCCATTCATCACTATAAGACATTTTGTTGTGTTTGTTTTTCGCCTTTGACTGACAAGCTTTGTTTGGTGTTTGTCGACTTCGCAATTGAGCCTGTAGTGGCGCGATTACAGGCTTACATCAAAGTTGGTTTTAAACTGCATCCCATGGCCTGCTCTCTCCCTGTAGACCTGTCTGTTCTGACAGTGCGTACCCCTTGTATGTGACAGTGCGCGCGCCGAGAGAGGAGGAGAGCAGTCAGCGGAGATGACGACTCTCAGCCGAGGACTCTACAGGTTCTACTTCATGGCCCCGAGCATTAATGTTGTACTCTTTGTTGCAGCCTGCCATGCGGATTGAGATAAACTCGATGAGGGCTTCTACAAGCCTTCCAGACCGACACTGCTAATCTTGTCCTCCCCGAGCCTCTCCTCTGGTAGCAGCCTTCAAATCGTGTCGCTAAATCCCTCCATATCTCCCTCCCAGGCCTCTACCTCTTATGTTTCCAACAATTCCCTCTCAACAGCGCTTGGATGTCAGCCCAACACCACTACAGCTCAGCTCACTACAGCCAGGAGAGAAATAACCCCACATTATAGATATTCACGTAAGTATATCATTTTCATTATGGATATTATTCATGTGCCATTGACGGCTTTAATATGCTTTTTTCCAGCATTTACGATTTCATAAGGCATTGTGCAGGATGCTCTGGGAAAAATGAAAGCAAGGATCTGTGGATGAGAAAGCGAGAAATTACAAGTGCCAGAAAATAAAAAAATCTGCCATTATTCCAGGCAACAAGATTACACATTCAATTAAATGTATGACTAAAAGCTCATTAAGTATCATTTGAATGGAATTTCAACGCAGCGCCCAACTCTGGTTGCATGTTGTCAGAACAACTGTGCCGCTAATTTTAATAACAAACATCAAACTTCCGGAAGGAAAAAAAAGTCCAATCCTGCCACAGACAAGCGCTCTATTCCCTGATCTCTAAAGCTATCTCTAAAGTAGAGCAGTGCCCCTCTCCTCTGTCAAATCAAGTCTTCAAATCTAATTTCAATGCTAATTATTTTGGTCAGTTTATAAACTATAGATCAACCATGTCTGTATTTTAATTTCTTTATTATTTTTTTTTTTTGAGAACTTCGAAGGGTCTCCCCTTGTGGATTTAATTTACCTCGCCTCCCAACTTGTCTCCTGTCTCTGTATCTTTCATTATACAACAGATGACCTATCAGATATTCCTCTTCTTCAGCAGCTCATCTCTTATTGCCAGCCATCAGCAAGAAAAAAGCATGGAACCTCTTTTTATCTTCATTCTGCCGCTGCCTGTCCATTTTTTTCCCCTCAAAGATCACTTGCCAATTGCTCTCTTGGCTTTACCCAGTGGAACATACTGGGTCTTCTGAACTGACAATTCTTGATTCTTTTGTTTTTTTTTTCCCTTCCATTTTTTTTCTGTGATAAAAAACCATTTAGATAGCATAGAAATCTTTGAATTTTCTGCATAATTAAATATGCTACCTTGTTTGGGTATTACAAAAGACTCCGGTCTCAGCGGCTAATTTAATTTTCAGACTAAAATTCAGACATTTTTAGTGGAAAGGGAGAATGTGCTCTTCACTCCAGCACATTGGATTTGATGAAGTGACACAAAGAATGAGGTTAAAGTGCAAACAATAGGCATTTTTGAGGAGTTGGCTCTTTAAATAGACCGTTGGCTGTAGTTTGCATGTATTTACATCAATTATCAGCACAACCATTGAGGAATTTCAGCCATTTTTATACAGAGCCCCCTTTTGCAGGACAAAACAATACAGCTGCCTGCTCTGCAGCCAGCCATGTGTAGTTGTATCATTACCTTTTTCACAGAAAGGCTACTAAATATTTCTTGCAACAATTCCTATCTCTCGAAACAGTTATCCAAATACTTTAAGTGTAAATGTCAGAAAAGCAGGTCAGAGGACCAAAATAAATAAGACTGATGCGACAATAAAAACATTGAGTGAGTCAGTGAGGCAAATCCAGTTAGGTTGATTATTATGATGCAAGAACATCACTATCTACTGATGTACCACAGTGCATGGTGGGATAGATTGGAGGTCATAAGAGCACATCAGATTGGTAAACAGAGACAAACCATGATTATTTTTGTTACCAAAGGGCAGTTTTTGTAAAATTTCCACTCACAGCAAATAGCACTTCAACCTCCCATTTATTCATCAAATCCAATGAGCAAAAGTATAGAAAAAAAAACATTTAAATGTCAATTTGTATCTATACATATGGTTTAGACTGCATTCAGACATCGTGTCACATGCCATGCCCGAGATAAGCCATTCATCAACCACTTTACTTTAGCTTCTGAAATTAATTTAAAGCGGGCAGTATCGTGACCAACAGAGAAAACAAGGGAGTGTTGAACACCGCATTTTGCTTTTCTTTAGCTGTGGTTTTCAATATGGTTGTCATCATTTTTCCCCCCTCACCACACAAAGGATCTTATCTCTTCAGAAGAAAACATGTTGGGATCCTTTTTAACACAAAATAATGGAAGCACGGCCATTCTTTTTCGTCTTGTTGGGTGCTAGAGAACGAGGAGCTGATTTAATTGAAGGCTGAACCCCCGGAAAGGGGTCTACTGAGACCTCTTCTTTTTTCCTAATGCCATTATCTCCCTTTCCTGGTGTCTAGGATGCATAAACACAGCAGTCATTTGAAAGACATTGTTCCTGATAATTACTGTCAGACTTCCAGATAAGTGCACTACGTGATGTAACGTTCCAGTCAGGACCCGCCATCTCTTCACCGCAAATGTGTTCTTGAGCTTTCAGATGGGACCTATGGCAACAGCAGTTGGCATTCTGCCACCTACATTAGTCGCTCTTCTTAATACAAAGGCACAATCTGGGCGCTTTCATCTCACCAGCTATATTTAAAGATGACATTCTAGCCTGCCAGCCACTCCCATTGTCCTAACCATGATTATTTGGCTGTATTGTTGTTCAGCCAGAGTCGAAGGTTTCTAATGAAAGGTCCGCTCCCAATTTAGGAGGTATTTATTAATAATGCAGGCTATCCAATACATGTCTGTGCGTGAGGTTGAAGGGTGGGGGTGGGGGGTGGGGTTCAGGGAGAAAACCTGAACGAGCCGGTTAAAAGTTAATTGTATAATTTTCATGCAGATGAGGGCCACATGTACATGAATCCCTGCTCCGCAATTATTGAAATAAATAAATAAAGAACTATAGAAATGCACTGGGACTCTGTGGCGGGTAAACAATCAGCTAAGTTTAATTTGTGGTAAACAACGTGAAGATACACTAGGGGTCTCTAAAGGAGAAACTAAGGTTAAATTAAATTTAGAAATGCACAGATACAAGACGTTTTGTGTTTAAACCATGCAATTAACCCGATCCCTTAATGATGAAAAAGGTTGGTCGCAAGGCAGTATTCCAGGAACTGCCGCATAATAAAAGGAGGATATTACCACCCTTCAGCAGCTGCAAAATTTACATTCCAGGTTAAGATCCAGGCCAGGACTCCCAGGGCAGCACACGGCACTGTCACAATCTTTGTGCAGCCATGTCATTTGCAATGGCTCACAACTAGGTACAATGTTCCTCGAAAAGGAAAACAAATCATAAAATAAACATTCCATAAAGACAAAAGACCATTTAGGCATCGAACAGTTTCTCTCTTCTTATTGTACTCAAAATATGCCTATATATAGTTACGTCCCAAGCAACCATTTCTCCATTTAAAAAATAAAGATAAGAATGTTGGGTGAGTAACAATATTGATTTGAAAAGAACTGCGCATCCAGAACAAAAACTGAGTGGTATTTCCACAATACATGAACAGCAATGAGAATGATAAAAATCTAAAGACTTGAACGGTTTTTTTTCCTTTTCCCCCCAATCAATTGAAATGACATGTAATCAGAAGACAGGTGGCAGACAGAATGCGACATCCACAGAATGGGGTTGGATAGGCATTTAGCTACAGTATGCAAATGTAAATTACAAAACTAAACCAATCAGATTAAACTTTAAGGTACTCTTGTAGAGAAAAAAAATAAATAAAATTTTATTTCTTGCCAATTTACTGTTCTTTGATAATGTTCTCTTTTCCCGTGTGACTTCACTGATTAGTTTCATAGTGAGGATGCAACTTAAGGTGAACAATACTGGTTTTGACAAGTCATCCCCTGTGAGAAGGGAGATCAGAATGCACCGTCCCAATGCACAATTCTATTATGGTGAACTTTATCCACGGGGGTTTGCCAGAAATGAGATCTAATTTTTACGCAAGCCACCCAGTCAGATTTTTCCATCCAATTTCAAATTACAATTTTTAAAAATACCATCAAACAAAACCACTTAGACAACCTGCACGCCAGAGTTTATACGTTGTTTAATTAGATTATGGGGAAAATTGCATATGAATATTAATGCAATGATTGTTAAGACAATAACGGTCAATAAAAGGGAAGGACGTCTTGACAGTGCAGTGGACTGCATTTTCAAAAAGAATGAACAAAAGTCAAATATGAACTTAAGACAAAAAAAAAAAAAAAAAAAAAATTTTTAAAAAGCCAGACTACTGGAAATATGCCATAGATTGAAAGCAATGTCACAGGACAAAGGAGGAAAATGAAGCATCTGGATTTATTTTTACCCTCTCCACAGATATTTCTACAGAAGATATCCAAATTTTACAATCTCATTTTTGTAACAAATGCAAAATTACTCAATCGCAGCAAACCCAGATATACAAGTAATCAAAAGTCTGTGTTAAAACCCATGAGAAGTTGCATATAAAAATAATTTCAAAAAAAAATATGGTTACATCAAAAGGTCAGTACAGAGCAAAATGAATGAACGCTATAAAAGTCTATGAAGACAGCTAATTAAAACCATGCAAGCTTGCAGATGACTATATATACACACACACAAACATTTTGCTTATTTCTGCCTCGTATGCCTCACTGGTCTGGCCTCTCGTGATCGTGCAGACTCCATCTTTGTTTCCGCCTTGGCTCTTCCTCTGGTGGCAGCTACTGCAATGGAATTAGAATTAGACTATATTAAAACTAAAACAAGCCCTCTCAATCAAGTCCATTCAATAGTCCACAAAAAACGAACGCAAGAAACTACCATAGCAGATAAAACCATTTTCCTTTTAAAATACACTTAAAAAAAAAAAAAAAAAAAAAAAAAAAGTGTCGCCATAATGAGCCCATGAATGAATTATCATCTAAGTGATGAATGCTTCAGCTGACCATAATTCTTTTAACACCAATTGATTCAGAGCATAGCCTCTCATTTCTTACATAACCATGTCAGAGGACACATCTCATGGCCGTTACTGATGTTCCCGTTAGGGATGCACCAATACCACTTCTTTAAAAATTGATACGAGTATGCATTTTATTTTGTGTACTTGCGCTGTACAGGTTTTATTATTTTTTTTTAATAATAAGCCTAAAAGAGGCCAATATTAGGCCAAGAACAAGAAAAATGTGGCTGTGTGGCCACAAAAAAGCCACTTTGAGGCTGATCAGGAAAAAATTACTTCAATGTGCAAGGAAGCACAAAAATTGGACTGTGGATCAATGGAAAAAGATTGGGAAGACTGAAGAGTCTAGATTTACCCAATTTCAGAGCAATGGACACATCAGGGTAAGGATGAACATCCACAAAATTATGCACAAGTCATGCATAGTGCGCACTGCACAAGCCTCTGGTGGCAGCGTTATGACTAGTCAGGTCTAGGCTAAGTAATGTAATGAATTCCGCAGGCTGCCTGATTACATTGAGTGACCAGTATCCCATCAATGGACTTTGACCCCTGACAGCACAGGCATATTTCTAGGATAGCAATGCCAAGATTCATTGGGCTCAAATTGGGAGGCAGTGGTTCAGCAAGCATGAGGATTTTACACACGTGAATTAACCACCAGAGTCCAGACCTCAGCCCACTGAAAGTTTTTGGAGCGGACTAAACTGAGTGCTTTGACATGCGCATCGTCAATACAATACCTTGGCGAAAAATGAATGCAACTCTGGTTGGAAAGAAAATGTTAAAACGCATACTGTAAGACTGTCACAACAATGAAGGGTTCTGCCAAAGCTGGTCAGCGTTGGTTGGCCCCGACCAGCACTCTGAATCCACCGACCACCACTCTGCTTTTCCGGACCGGCACCATTTTTTTTCAAAGATCAGTTAAAATGAGAGCATCCAGTGTCCAAAGGAAAAAAAAAAAAATCCTAGAAACAAAACATGAATGACCCTGAATATGCTCCACCCTTCTGTTATTGTCAGAATAGCAAACTTTAGTTTTTGACCCACGCCCCAGCATGGCCAATTCGCCGGAATTGTCTGCGCTGGTCATCATGGATATTGAAAAACCTGCCGCAGGGGCATCCGACCCCGCATGTGATGGGTATGCATGGGCGAATGGAATCTGAGGCTCTGGCCAAATGATCGGTGCAGTTGTCCTGATCTGAGAGACGAGGCGATTGATTTGTCTCGTGTTGTACTTCGCATGGTTGAGAGGAAAGTATTCTTGAAACGACAGCAAATCTAAATAAATCTCAGTCGAGGACAGTAATATTCTTAACATGTTAATCAGTGCTTAATAACAGTGGCAGTCGGTGGACTGAAAACACCCCTTAAAACATGAGATTATTGACCTGATTTCAATCATTGTTCTTGGTCAACATGTTTTCCAACAATTTAAATACCGTTGGCAGTTAAGTACTAAGTTTCCCTTACGATGAAATGTTAAGGTGGGTGAATAATAAATTCTATAAAAATGCGCCTGGCCAGCATGCGCCTGTCTGGACTTTTATTCAGTCGATTTTGTTAAATATTTGTATGTTTAAATCAGGGGGCGCACACTACTATCACCACGTTACGGCACTAAAGTCCGTGTGTGTTTAATTGTAATTTCAGTTTGCCATTGTCCTGATGCATAGGATAGCAGCTGGTGTTGTGTACGATTCGGTTGCACATTAAATAACGTACCAACTAAAAATGCAAAGCAATGATATCCGTAAAAAGGCACGGAGTATTCATAGAAAAAGGCAATATATTCTAAAGGCATTTGTGTACAATCAGTATTCCATAATACAACTACAACCCCTTGCAGAAAATACACACACACACACCTTTCTTGCTTCATAACAAAGAAGCAAACAACACGCATGACAAAACGATTGAAAAAAGTTTGACACATAAATGTCAGTTAAGTCGTATTCAGAAATGAATAAAAAGTACTTGGATAAAAAAAAAAAAAAATGGAAAAACAAGTTTATCAATATGGCATCCATCTATGAAAATTGGAGGCATCTTGCAACGCACCATGGAGAACATCAAAGAAACATCAAATCTCTGGTGTTGGAGAGGCAATATTTGCATTCAAATTGACGGAAATATTTTTCCAGCTCGCCCACATAACACAGTCACATTATATACGTCCATTCCAACTTTCGTATTAAAACCATACCCCTCACTGACAAGATGCTGCATGAACAATGTCTATTATGCTTCCTATCTTGTGGAAGGCGGATAGTCAGCTTAGGAGACAGCAGAAATTTTCCATCCAGCACTCCTAGCATCCTGGGGAGAACCCTGACAATGCCACAACAAATGTGCGCCGCAATGAAAGCTCGGGGGGGAAAGAAAGAAAGGGGGGGGGGGAATACACATTTTAGAGGGTGACTTTTTAGCTGGGCAGTGTATGTATGTATTAATGGCAAAATAAGTCAATCCAAATAGGGGAACCAATTCATTGAATGTCTTGCCTGCTTATAACCGGCATCTGAATTTTCTGTTCTTAATGTTCAGGTCTATTAAGATCAAATTTATTCAGGATTAATATAGAATTACTTACATTTAGCACCTCCCACTTTCCTTGTGGTAGGACACTCCTCTTGAACTTCTACTGGTTTCACTTCTGTTTGGGCCACATTTCTCCTGCCCCTCCTGGCAGGCTTTGGGGTTTCGACAATTGGCTCGATTTCTTTCATCTCATGATCAAGAATTTTTCCAGACATTTTTGCAGCCCCCTTTTTTGTTTTGTTCAACTTGTCCTCAGACTTGGCTTCTTCCACTTTTGCAGCTCTGGCCCTTTTCGGCAGGGAATGAAGGTTAACACACCCATTCAAGTCATCATTATGCTTTGTTACCTGATCTGTAGCCACATCTGCCAATTTTCTTTTAGTTCCTGCTTTAGCAATGCCATCTTTCACAGAGTCAGGTTTAGGTCCAGCCTCAGTTCTTTCTTTCCTCATAGACCGAGTCGGGCCGACACATTGTTCCAAATCACAATTTTCGCTATTGGGTGCAGATTCTGTTGGTTGCGGTGAGGATTTCTTTCCAGCTCTTCCTCTACGCGAGTTGTTTGGCTGCTCCAAACTTATTTTTGTTTCCTCAGCAACTGGCTCAGAACTCTTGGCCTGGCTTTTCATCCCTCTGACCTTCTTGGAGGATTTGGTGGAACATTCTGTGGATGAAACATCAGCAATGACCGGAACAGTCTCTTCAGTGTTCTCCAAGACCTGAGCTTTTCGACCTCTGCCTCGGCCAGACACGGGTACGACAGACTGAGCAGGAGCAACTTGAGCAGACCTCTTAGCTTGGCCCCTCATCCCTTTGACCTTCTTGGGGGATTCGGTAGGACATTCAGTGGATGAAGCGTCAGCATGGACTGGAACGGTCTCCTCAGTGTTCTCTAAAATCTGAGCTCTTCGACCTCTGCCTCGGCCAGACAAAGGGACGGTAGATTCAGCAGGAGCAACTGGATCAGAACTCTTAGCTTGGCCTCTCATCCCTCTGACCTTCTTGGGGGATTCAGTAGAAGATTCAGTGGATGAAACGTCAGCAAGGACTGGAACAGTCTCGTCAGTGTTCTCCAAGACCTGAGCTTTTTGACCTCTGCCTCGGCCAGACAAAGGTACAATATGTGGAACAGGAGCAACTGGATCAGAACTCTTAGCCTGGCTACTCGTCCCTCTGACCTTCTTGGGGGGTTTGGTAGAGCATTCAGTGGATGAAACTTCAGCAAGGACTGGAACGGTCTCTTCAGTGTTCTCCAAAATCTGAGCTTTTCGACCTCTGCCTCGGCCAGACAAAGGTACGATAACTGCAGCAGGAGCAACTGAATCAGACCTCTTAGCTTGGTTTCTCATCCCTCTGCCCTTCTTAGGGGATTCGGTAGGACATTCAGTAAATGAAACGTCAGCATGGACTGGAATGGTCTCCTCAGTGTTCTCTAAAATCTGAGCTCTTCGACCTCTGCCTCGGCCAGAGAAAGGTACGATTACTGCAGGAGGAGCAACTGAATCAGACCTCTTAGCTTGGCCCCTCATCCCTCTGACGTTCTTGGGGGATTCAGTAGAAGATTCAGTGGATGAAACGTCAGCATGGACTGGAACAGTCTCGTCGGTGTTCTCTAAAATCTGAGCTCGTCGACCTCTGCCTCGGCCAGACAAAGAGACGGAAGATGCAGCAGGAGCAACTGGATCAAAACTCTTAGCTTGGCTTCTCATCCCTCTGACCTTCTTGGAGGATTTAGTAGAACATTCAGCGGATGAAACGTCAACTAGGACTGGAACGGTCTCTTCAGAGTTCTGCAAGATCTGAGCTTTTCGACCTCTACCTCTGCCACACTTTAAGGGAGGGACAGGGGAAGCCACCACTTGCAAAGAAAAACCATCCACTGCATCACGACGCATTCTTTTAGGGAGGACCTCAAGTACCGCTTGATCTTTCTTCATCACAGCCTTAGCTGTCCGAGCTCGGCCAGATTTAAGAGGAGCTTCTTCTTCGTGCTCTGGCAAGCTTCTTCCCATAGCAGACTGCTCGGCATTAGTGACTATGCTCTCCGTAATTTGAGGTACACAGACGCGTTCCTCACTATGAACTGGTTTTAGTCTTCTCCCTTTCCTAGATTCCATGATGGGCACAGTTACAGTCGCCGTCTCTGGCGCATCTTCAATTTGCTCAGGCACTGGCAACATTTCAATGCCACTCACTTCATTGACCTCAGATGCTCCATCAGTTTTATTAGCGTTTTTGCCCCTTCCGTTTCTTCTGACAGGAGTTGCGGGAGAATCATTTTGGGGGATTTCTTTATTTTCCTTTCCTCTTCTTCCTTTTGTAGAGACTAGATTGACCGCAGGGTTTTCGACAATATCCCCAATCGCTATTTCTGAACTTTTAACTTCATCACCTTCATTTACAGGCTCCATATTTTCACAAAGCTTACCTTCAGTGGCAACAGTCAAAGATTCAACATTTTTTGTCCCCCTTCGACTAGATCTTGCAGGAGCTGCAACTGTGGAATGGATCGGCTCTTCGAGTTCTGTAATTTTTTTACGGGTCCTTTTTACAGGAGCTGCTCTCTCACATGATTGCCCACTTTGTTTGGCTTTCACTTCAGGGATATTCTGGTCACCATCATCCAAGCGGTCATCTCCAGGAATCTTCTTCAGTTGCTTTCCTAATCTTCCCCGAACTGATTTGCTAATGGAATTACTTTGATATACCGGTTGTGTGAGCTCATACTGCACTGTAGAAGACATCTCCGTTACTGCAAATGCAGAAAAACAATACACAATGTTAAATTCAAATTTATAAAATGCAAAAACAGAGGAAGTAAATCACAGCAAGGCCCAAAATAATAGGGCACAATAGCCATTGCCACCATTGAAAGCAAATTTACAGGAGAAGGCATGAAATTAAGAGCAAAATACTACAACCTTTTCTCAACAAAAAGGTACCCTTCCATTTAAAACTTCATAAAAATGTCACAAATCCCCACCTCACTTCTGCAGACTCATTTAAACAACAAGAGGCCCATGGGCCTTATCGGACACCTGAGTTGTATAAAAACTGATGTTATTGATGGCAATGAACCAAATGCACCCATAAGTATCATTTTCCTATATAAAGTATAGTAAACTTCACCCCCCTCCCCAGGGGCAAACACGGGCCATAAAATTCACAATTTTGATAAAGCCGCTCAAGACCCTTCCATCTATGAAAAAGTATTGGTTTCCAGCCTCTCTTGGTCTGGAGAAGACGACTGATGAAAGTTTTGGCAATAGGAACCCATTTGGGCCCCACCCCTCAGCCCCTGGGGAAGAGACAGGGTGAAAAATGTCATGGTATCAAACGGTCATCTAACTGTTATAATGGAAATAAAGTTAGAATGATTTCCAGCAGAAACACTGCGACACTGCGCGTCATGCCTTAGAACGCCCCTCCGCCGTTATAAAATCACTGTAACCCACTGCTTCTCTGGGCTTATTGCCTATATAAAACAGTTACCCTACATAAAGTCCATTAAATAAACACACAAGAAAAATATCAAGAATTTATTGGTAATAATGCAACAATAAAAATTGAGAACTAATTCAGACTTCCACCAAGCAAGATAGAGTGGGCAGAACAGTTGGCAAGCAACACAGACGCTATGATTGCTTTTTCATCTCGCGCCATTATGTCACATCAGGTTATTTGGGCTCGTTAATGTAGTTATAGTATGAAAGCAGGCTATTTGTAATGTCTCCTTCGATCTTCCGAAGGCCCCGTTGAATAATTTTACGTTCATTTCGGTTTCGTTTTCGAGTTTCCTTGTTCTCAACTCGCGCTGATCGGACATATCATTACAACCAGCAGCGAGAGTAAGGAACAAGATTGACTTTTGTCCTCCACACTTGCCGGTGTCCAGAAAATGTTGAATTGTGCATTAGTTTGCTAGCCAGCTTGTAAACAGAGCCCATAAAATAAACACGCCATAATCCAGGGTTCCCACAGCTTAGGGAAAGTTAAATTCAAGACTTTTTCAGACTTTTTAAATGCCATTTGATATTAAATTTAAGACCAACTTCATAAGCACATAAACACAAATGGAAAAATACCTCATCATAGGATTCGGGACAATTTTGCCCAAATGTTTATTTGAACATGAAATATGACCTTTTGATCAAATGAAAATGTTTTTTTGAAGAACATTAATACTAGGGATGGACGATATTAGATTTTTGGCCGATATCCGATATGCCAATATTTTACAACTCATTTGGCTGATATCCGATACTGATACCAATATTTTTTCCCCCACATTAATTGCAGTGATCATCTAGTTTCTGCAGGGGAATTAACAGACAGAATTATTCTGCAGACTCATCATGTCGGCCTGCTGGCAAATGCAGACATAAGACAAAGCTGAAAATGATGTAACATCAGTAATCACTCCTTGTGCAAAATAAGAAAAATACCTCAATTTACGTTATTTAAAACATGTCATTTATTCATTACAATTGTTTTTAAACAAAACAACTAAGATACTTGCAGCCTGTCCTACTTAAAACAGACTTATGACAACACCCACAACCAATTTTACCTCTATTCACAAGGAACATGTATGAAGTGCCTTGTACAACTGTACAGCAATGCCCCTGACCTTTGACCCCTCAGGCGGTACTGCATCAAAAACTAACATCAGTGTGTAAAGTACATCGCCACACGGGCTCAGGAACACTTCAGAAAACCACTGTCAGTAACTACAGTTCGTTGCTACATCTGCAAGTGCAACTTAAAACTCTACAATGCAAAGTGAAAGCCATTTATCAACAGCACCCAGAAACGTCACCGGCTTTGCTGGGCCCGAGCTCATCTAAGATGGACTGATAGAAAGTGGAAAAGTGTTCTGTGGTCTGACGAATCCACATTTCAAATTGTTTTTGGAAACTGTGGACGTCGTGTCCTCCGGAGCGAAGAGGGAAAGAACCATCCGAACTGTTGTAGGTGCAAAGGTCAAAAGCCAGCATCTGTGATGGTATGGGGGTATATTAGTGCCCAAGGCATGGGCAACTTACACATATGTGAAGGCTCCATTAATGCTGAAAGGTGCATACAGGTTTTGGAGCAACATATGTTTCCATCCAAGCAACGTCTTTTTCATGGACGCCCCTGCTTATTCCAGCAAGACAATGCCAAGCCACATTCTGCACGTGTTATAACAGCATGGCTCTGTAGTGGAAGAGTGCGGGTACTAGCCTGTAGTCCAGACCTGTCTCCTATTGAAAATGCGTGGTGCATTATGAAGCATAAAATACAACAACAGAGACCCCGGACTGTTGAACAACTTAAGCTGTACATCAAGCAAGAATGGGAAAGAGTTTCACCTGAAAATCTTCAAAAATTGGTCTCCTCAGTTCCCAAATGTTTACTGAGTGTCGTTAAAAGGAAAGGCGATGTAACACAGTGGTAAAAAGGCCCCTGTGCCAACTTTTTTGCAATGTGTTGCTGCCTTTAAATTCTAAGTTAATGATTATTTTCAACAACAAAAAAAGTTTCTCAGTTTGAACATTAAACATCTTGTCTTTGCAGTGTATTCAATTGAACATGAGTTGAAAAGGATTAGCAAATCATTGTATTCTGTTTTTATCTACAATTTACACAACGTGCCAACTTCACTGGTTTTGGGTATGTATATCGGCAGATATCAGCAGAATGGCCGATGTCCGATATTTAATTTTAAAGCCGATATCGTTCACTGATATGGCACTGCTTTTTTCAGTTCCTCCTCCACCTCTGCAAATTCCACCATTTTTTCTTTGTGGCGCTTTCTCAGTGTGTTCACTAATTCATCACGAGTTCACATTTTTAAGACTTTTGAAAGATTTATTTAAGACATTTTAATGCCAATTAAGGCCTTGTTTTTAGATTCGTGAATTTAATGCCTTTTAAGACTTTTTAAGGATCCGTGAGAACCCTGTAATCGCTAATACTGAAATAGCGAGCTAGTTAGCAACGTAGCTAGCAAGCTAAAATGATATTGAACTCTAATGAAAGTTAGCTTGGTAGAAAGCCAACTGGTTAACGGGTTAAAAGGCAAAACTTTGTTAACACTGAAATAGCGAGCTAAAAGTCATGAAACAAATGTAACCTAATAAGTCAGTTTAGCTCCGAGCTTTTTGCCTGTGTCCTAACTTTTGAGACCTGTTGCAGGCAGAAAATTTGAAATAATTCTTTATACAATTCCTATATAAAAGTATAGTAAATCCCCCCCCCCCCTCCAGGAGCAAACATGGAGGTCATGAAGTGAACAATTTTGATAAAGCACCTCAAGTGCCTTCCATCTATGAAGAGCATTGGTTTCCAGCATATCTGGGTGCGGAGAAGATTTTAAAAATTTCAGCCAATTTGACCACTCTTAGCCCCGGCCCTCAGAGCCCCTGGGAGTGGGCACCATATAATTCACAATTTTTGTGCATATTTGACCAAGGAAGAGTCCTGCAAAATTTTATTGAAATCTGATCAGCGGTTTCTGAGAAGTCGAAAAATGTGATTTGTTTACAAACGCTCAACGGACGACGATGGACAAAAGGGGATTAGGTCAACTAGACTTCGTCTCAGGTGACCTAAAAAACCTGAGCAGAAAGCCCATCTATGCACTACTTTTTCTTAAAATCAATTTCACAAACATTTCTATTTAAACCAGAAGGATTGGTACTCACGCTGACCCCATATGTTACTCAGGGACATTAAAGAACACAGGATACAATGGCTGGCTTTGATTGTAGCTGTAGTGTGTGTGTTATTTATACATCCAATTAGACTGAATGATTGAAATTGCAGTCTTTAACCTACCAGGGACTGGAGCACTCTCCTCACGTTCTGGAGAAGAAACCTTGAAAGAGGAAAATGGAGATTCAATTTTGCGGCCAATTTCAAACCTGGTATTTAACAGAGCACTTTACGGATACAACATAAGATTTTACCTTTTCAGTCGCCTCATAGGCTTTAACACTTTCTTCTGGCGGAAAGCAATCAGAGGGCTCTTCCATCATTTCCTGCAACCCAACAAAATCCTCGACTGGTAGACCTCTTTGTCTTGGTGATTTCATCATTTCACGAATTCCGAAATTGCTTTCAACTTGCTGCCCTTTCTGCTTGGGTGTCTTCATTATTTGCTTCACTCCAGTTAAGTCTTCAACGGGCTCAAACTTTTGTTTCGGAGTCTGCATCAATCTCTTTAATCCAATAATGTCCTCCACGGGCTCACCTTTTTGCTTGGGCGTCTTCATCAGATGCTTGACTCCCCTTAAATCTTCAACGCATTCAATCTTCTGCTTGGGAGTCTGCATCAATCTACTCACCCCAGTCATGTCCTCCACCGGCTCACCTTTTTGCTTAGGCGTCTTCATCAGTTGCTTCAACCCAGTAAAGTCTTCGTTCGGCTCCACATTTTGCCCGGATGACTTCAATTGCTTGACACTAGCCATGTCTTCTGCTGGCACCACCTCTGGTTCAAGAGTCTTTAATCGCTCCTTTACAGTTACTTCACCAGGCTCCACCATTTGCCCAGAGCTCTTCAATTGCTTCAGAGCAGCAAGGTCTTCCACAGACTCCAACATTTCTACAGGAGGCTCCATCATTTCTTTTCCTCTAACTACATCTTCCACAGACTCAGTTATTTGCTTGGGAGTCTTCAACTGCTCCACGCTAGTTATGTCTTCAATTGGCTCCTCTATTTGCTTAGGTAAATCAAACTCCTTGATTTCAGTCATGTCTTCCACTGCCATTACTTCTTGCTCAGGAATCTGTAATTGCTCTACTCCAGTTACATCTTCAATAGGATCCACCTTTTGCTTTATGGTCTTCAGTTGTTTCTCAGAAATGCCTTCCACTTGCTCTACTTTTTCCAGAGGAGCCTGTGCCAACTGCTTGCCTTCAATCATGTCTTCCACATGCATTTGATTGGGAGTCTTCAACTGCTCCACTCCAGTAAGATGTTCTATTGGCTCACCCTTTTGTTTTAGTGTCTTCAAGTGCTTGACAGGAGTCACATCTTCCACTGGTTCTGCCTTTTGCACAGGTGTCTGTGCCAATTGGTTACCTTCAATCATGTCTTCTACTTGCTCATGCTTTTGATTGGGATTCTCCAATTGTTCCACTCCAGTAAGATGTTCTATAGGCTCACCCTTTTTCTTTGGCGTCTTCAATTGCTTAACTCTGGTCAAGCTTTCTACTGGCTCCACCTTTAGCTCGGGAGTCTGCATCAATTGCTCCACTCCAAACATATCTTCCACAGGCACGCCCTTCTGCTTTGGGGTTCTCATCAAACGCTTTACGCCAGTCGTGCATACCAATGGAGAAGTCTTCAACTTTGGAGTCTTCATCAAGTCTTTCACACCAACAAGACTAACTTCATGAGACGTCTTTGGTTCCCTTGGAGTTTTGAGCAGCCTCTTGATTCCACGGAGGTCTTCCACTTGTTCAACCTTCTGCTTTGGAGTTTTCATAAGTCTCTTGACTCCTGTTAGACCAGACTGAGGTTCAGACTTTTGCCTCGGTGTCCTCATCCCCTGCTTTGAGGCTAGGTCTTGTTCGGATTCATCAGTAACTAAGGGAGTCAGAGAATCACTTTCCTGAACAGCATCATCATTTAAACTAGAATTCTGATCTTCTTTGAGGAGCCATGCAATTGCCTCCTTGTCATACATTCTGCATTTTTCAGAACTGATGACACCAAGAGGAGATACCACCATTTCACCTACAACAAAATGAAAATAAACTTCAAGTTAAAATTCTCAAACCTCAAAGCCCATATGCATTTTACTGAGAATTAGGACAATTAGTCCTTCACTTACTAAACACATGAGTTATGAGTTAAGGACCAACTAGCCCAAAAAAAACTCTCATCCAATGTAGAGCGCTCAAGCATTTGAAACCACATTTCTTCCACTGGCTACTGAAACATTAACTGTATTCACCCTGCATAGCTGCTCGTCAGTTAACTGAAGCCTTAAATTGGACCCCCCCCCCAATATTGAGGTACATGGTTCACCGACACATGTCAGATGTACAGCCCACAATGGGGATCTCATAAGTGTTAAAGGTCTCATGTATTTATAGATGTCCC
The DNA here is from genome assembly GCA_029721435.1 of Gymnothorax reevesii. NCBI lineage: Eukaryota > Metazoa > Chordata > Actinopteri > Anguilliformes > Muraenidae > Gymnothorax > Gymnothorax reevesii. Next base: position 73,931,204 of record CM056582.1, read on the forward strand.
ACATTTCCGAACTGCAAATAAACAGCCTCGAATTCAGACTTGTACCTAGTTTAAAATAAATAAATAAATAATAATAATAAAAAAAACCCCCACCTCAACACAGGTATCTAGCTTTCAACCATCAGAACATTGAAAAATATTAGGGATGCACCGAAATGAACTTTTTTGAGAAAATGAGAAACGCTTGGCTGAAAACCGAAACACCGAAAGAAATTGCCAATTTTTAATACCATTTCATTTATGGCTATGACTGTGTACTTACCTAACCAAAATCAAGGCAATGGCCTAAATTAATATTCACTCTTTAAAGAATAAATGACAAAATTATGAAAATATTTATTTAGCACCGACATTCCAACAAAGCACAATATAAAATTCAAAATAAAATGCTTAACTTGGCCCCACTCATGAATAACCTACAGGCCTATAACTGACTGGCCGATGACCGGCTGCTGAAAAATTGTAAAATATATTAAGTGACAACAGCAGCCCACTGATTGGTCAGAGAGAGCTGGCTGCGATAGACAACTCGCTTCCGCATTATCGGTAGGAAACAGGCTTCACTTTCCATCACTGAAGCGGGTCTTCAGATTGTGGTTTTTAAACGCGTGTTGTTTTAGGCAACTTGAGAAATATACTTTGCGTTGCCTTACCTTTCAAACAAGGTTGCGTTTATTCACCGAAGCTGCTACATTTATGAAATGCGTTTGTCCATGATCCTGTTCATAGCGAAATTAGAAGCAACGGCGCTGTGTCCAATTCCGATTCCCCAATTCCCCTTGAGAAAGTTATTACGCTGCCCCTATTCTATGAAAATTGCGCAGAGAATAACTTTATGGGTGCTGATGAAGTATTTTGATCTCAGGAAAGGGAAAGGTATAACAGATGATGATGCATCGTAAAGCGATAAATTCTAATACTCTGCCATCTCCCGCGATTTGCACGTTTGCTACGCGTATTGCCTTCACTTTCAAAGTGAAATGTTAAATGACACCTGTATGTCAAGCTAATAAACTATTATTGTTTCATCATACGTGTCATTTGCTTCTTTGTTATGAAGGAAAAAAGGTAAATTAACATCCTCCTTGTGTGGTGATTCCATATTTTTCCCGGGGTTGTAGTTACATTATGGAATACTGATGGTGTAAATGCCTTGAGAATATATTGGCATTTTCTCTGAATACTTTATGCCTTTAACGGTCGTCACTGCTTTGCGTTTTTATGGGGTATGTATTTAATGTGCAACCGAATCGAACACAACAGCAGCTGCTATACTATGCATCAACACAGTGTCAAACAGAAATTGCAATTCAGCACTCAGGGATGTGCCATAACGTGGTGACGGTGCTGCGCGTCCCCTGATTTAAAACAGACAGGCGTGTGCTGGCAGCGGTTTTTGCTTGCATCATCACAACATTCTGTTTCGGCTGTATTGTTTCGGTGTTAAGTCTTTCGGCCGAAAACCGAAAATGCATTTTTTTTTTTTTTTTAACTTTTCGGCGGCCGAAAATTCGGTGCATCTCTAAAAAAAATATGAAAAGTCTTAGTTCGAATAAATAATGTAAGGCAGCAGACTAGAGTGGGAACATTTCGCTACGCATGGTTCCAGAGTTACCTCACTAGATTAATTACCTCACTGCCCTGAGAACCCATTAACCAACTGAATCTGGAAAAATTGACCGACATAAAAAAAAAAGAGCCATTCCAGATTTTACAAAGCAGACATCCACTTCAAGGATTCCTTTGTGAAATTTCCCCCCTGCTTCAGACTGAGTGAGTAGGTGGAATACACATCCAAAATTTCGCAGCTCTGTCACATTCCCAAAGTCTACACTTTATGCAATTAGGACAAAAATTTTGCCAACCAGCACCAACACAACCAATATCCATGCGAATGACAACAGCACTAACCAATCAATGTTGCTGGTAGCAGAGCTAATTGTTCACTGCCAGAAAAATATAATTAAATTAATTTGCGCTAAATTATACAACAGTAATTCTTAATTCGACAACCCATCATTTATAAGCAGTTGCAACAGTACAAATGCCCGACTTAACTGTTTAAATACGGAGATTCCTCCAATGAGATAATTTAGGTGTTGGTTGTGATGCAGAGGGTATCAAGAAAATAGGTCTGTTTTCTACGCATGCCTGCTTTGGCATCTAGTGGTGCAGCTGGATCACCACATTGAGGTTTAATGTGTAAGCAGCAGTGCTAATATAAGCCATCAAATGTGTCTGCTGTTCAGGAATTACAGAATACAAAACATGATCTTCAAAACCAGCCATCAACCAAAATATTACAAAAACCCAACATTTTTCAGAATTTGGCTGGTTTTTGTCATGTTAAATGGTAATTTTGATCAACACAGGCACACAAAATACCAAAGGGACAATTGTACTGACTAAAATGTTGCTTGCCAACAACTGTACATCTTGAAATTCAACTTGTGTCGCTGTGGGATCAACTTCACCAAGCAGTCAGAGTAGTGTACCCATCAAGTTCAAAAGAGCTCAAGGTTAAGGCACTGCATTTCAGTGCAGAAGTGACTATCACGTTGCGGGTTCGAGCCTCAGTCGTACCAACCGGCAGTGGTCGGTAGCTTTTTCAGCGAAGCGCACAATTGGCCATCGCGCTACAGGGTTTCAGATTGGGAAGGGACTGCTGGGTAAGGGAAATGAAATAAACAGCTTTGTTTGTTGCTCAAGCGCCTCCTGTTGGCCAGACGGGCGCTGGTCAGGAAGATTCTAAGTCTGTTCATGTCCGTGTATCCTCCGCCCTCGTTCTGAACTTGTGGAGATTCAACCAATGTGTATAAGAAGCAGTGGCTGACGGGCATGTGCTTTGGACGAGAGCCGTGAACTGTCTTCACTATCCTGAGTTGGTAGCAAGGGGTCGCATACGAGAAAGCTTTGTATATAGTTCATCAATTGGGCATTCCAGATTTGGGTGGGATTGGAGATGCCAAATTAAAAAAAAAAAAAAAAAAGAGCTCAAGACGGAACTCTTGAAAGCTCGGAAGAAGTGACCAGGAAGTGTTCTCCTAAAACCGCCAGAAAGATTTCCTAGGATATGGCAGGCTGCAATAAAGGCTAAGGGAGGGTACTTTGTAGACAGTCAAATTTGGATATCTCTTGACGAATAATTTTGCACACTTCCAGTTAAGATGTGCTTTTCTGTTACTGTCATTTGTTGTTGCTGAAAATATAAACTAAGAAAAACCAGCCACATTCTGAAAAATGCAGGGTGTTCGTAGTATTTTCGCATGTAGTGTATAACTATGCAGAACTAAGTAAAAGATTTGTCAATATTGACCATCAATAATGCAGCATGATCAAAGATTTGAAGAACATGGGAGGAGGGAGGGGAACCGAATTTTCAATTCATTACCCATTTCCTCAGGAGTGTTCATCACTGAGAATTCAGTAGATGACGCGTCAGCAGCTTGTGGAGTATCTGGGTTTACACAGTCACTGGCATCCTTCAGCTCTTTCGCAGGTGTGCAGAACATTTCTGCAATTCCTGTAAATATCAATGATAAGATACAATGAAATCCATGCAATATTGTATATAGGGTAAAATGACAAAATCTAAAGAACTAGAGGAAAAATGAAAGGCAAAAAAAGCGAAGACTGCTATATAGGCAAACAAACAAAATACCCGTCAGGTCCTCGTTGATTTTCATGTTCCTCTGCATCAATGCAACGTTGTAGACAATCTTTGGAGGACACCCTGCTTGGGCCATCTTTCTCTGGGCTTTTCCCACAACAATTGTAGGTGGAGATGCTGCATGTCCTGTGCTAAAATGGTCTTTGAATTTTTGGGCTGGAGTCTGGAATGCAGAAGTTTTCAAAATCAGAGTAGCACAGCCTCAGAAACAAATGCTACATAATTTTACACTAGACGATAAAAAGCACTATTGACCAATCACCAGGTCCCACTCCTCAGATGCAGAAGAGCCAATGCCAATTCAGTACCAGCAGCTGTCACATCTTGAATTTACAACTTTAGTGCCCTCAGAAATTGTGATTTTCACTGGCATTATGGGGTTTTATACAGATGCAAGCTAAAAACATGGGGTAGATGCAGCACTAATATGAAGTATCCAGTGAAGCTAGCCAACAAAGTACCATTCCATCCCCAAACCAAAACAAAACAAAGTCAAATGTCTTTTGTGAATAATAAGTTGCGTAAACTGAATGTAAAGACAACAACTAAGGTAGTTTGTTCCAAGGTAAGGAAACACATCACTATGCAGCAAATAAAATTAGCTTTTAGTTTGTTCGCAACATAAGAGATTAGCTAATGTTAACGGAAGGTTACATGGCACTGGGAGGCAAGCTTTAGTCTTTTTTTTTTTGCTTATTTCTTCGATAATTAGACAATGTTACCAGTAGCAAAAAGGTTCTAACTAAACTAGCTATGGTCTTCTGACATAAAAACATGCCAACAACAGTTACAAAGAAACCAATGATGTCAAGAGTAAAATGTTTCCTCCAGGATTCAAATGCTCACAAGCCATCGGTCATACTCTTCTGAGGTCGAAATTTCCCTATGGTTTAGTTGAGCTTTATAATGACGCAGTATGCTAGGCTCACAGGGTTACTAGGTTATGGCCACACTCGCTGATACATTTTCATTTTAAAAAGCCCAAGTTAAGCAGTTTTCGCAAAACCATCCAAACCTCATCAGACTAAACACGCTGCTGTCCGCATTTGTTAAAAAAAACAAACAAACAAAAAACTCCATTTTAAAATATGTATGTGTGGACATGGCCCTCAGCAAGCAAACACTGACTCAAACCAGCTAATATTCACTGGCTGCGCCATCTTGGCTTGCATGCTTTACTAGTACTCATGTAAGGGACAGGGGTATTGATTATGTAATAAATTAAAACACAGGCCAACATCTCAGTGCCTTTCCAAAAGGTAAATCAATTTAATCTACCCTGCTGTACACAATGCTGGTCTTGGATGCAGTCATTAGCCATTGTGATGACCATGAGAGGAGGCTTCTCTGCCTTGGATTGTGATCTGTGCAGTTCCTCCTCCAATTTAAACTCGTCACCCACCATAGCTAGCTTTGAATTTAGTGCATATCCCTCCATCACGGCATCATGAAGTCCTTTTTGAGGGCTTCTTGACCACATCCATTCCTTCTGTCACCAAACTGGGATATAGTTGCCATATTGACTGCTGCCAATGTTAATATTACTTACAATGTTAGCTTTTCCTAGTTAGCAACAGTACTTGAGGAGGATGGGGCAAATCATACACAGAGTGCTGGCAAATGTAACACTTTAGAATTTTTAGTCATTGACGCCAGCTCATTCACACTTAAAAATGTAATGCTCCATGTTATATAACCCGCTGCCCCATAATGTGCCATCAATAGAAATTATACACTTCCTTCCATGATTGGAGATTAAGAAATGAAAGACATCTGCTCAAAATTTCCAGCTCAGCAAAGAAATGCACAGAAACAAAGCAAAGTTCACATTTCAGATCTGATAGCCGCCAATACAATTCCTCACTCCAACACCACACAGGCCCTTTTATTCCCCCAATATAGGATGGCACAAACAAACCATCCTCGTGAACTTAAAATGCAGACAGAAAACACAAATCAGCATTTCCACATTACATGTAATGCGGAATAAACATCCAAAAGCTTACCTTCGGTTTTTTTACCACAGTTCTCTTGATAGCGGTTCTGGTACATTTCTTAGTGGTAGTCACGGTTTGAGGCTTGCTCACCCCAAATTTAACAATATCAGCCCAGGAGCTCACAACTATATATATATAAAAAAAGAAGAGGATAAAAGAAACCCTGAAAATCATTTGCAGAAAAACAACGTCCATTTCATTTTTTTTTTTTGTCTACCAGAACCGGCTGGGGGTCGCAACTTCTCACCTTTCAAATTGGCCCTTGAAGCACCACTTCTTCTGGAACAAATAACTTCAAGAACACTCTTCCTTGCACTTCGAGGGGTTTTCTTCGATGTTGATTTCATGCTCTTCCTCCTCAGAGGAATCCTGGGCGTTACACATGCTGGGGCTTCCACAACATCTTCATCCTGACCCGCGACAGGGGAAGGAGTACTCACGTGTGAGATTGAAAACCGCCCTTTGACAGTAGGCGTTTGGTTCAACGAGCCTTCATTAAAGGGTCTCCCACTGGGTGCAGGTGTTTTTACAATGGAAGCAGAGGCCACTTCATCAGGAGGCGGAGCATTTGGCTTTTTTGCTGAAGACTGACCAGGTGACGTCCTCGATGCATCAGAGCCTGATTTTCTATGATGTGCAGTTGCCACGGGAGTGGATTGACCAACATCAGTGAGGACAGCCTGAGGCGGGGATTTTGTTGATGGCGACTTCTTCAGACGTCCATCTGGCCTGACAGGGGTGGTTCCTGAGGACGGGGATTTAGGAGTCTTTGTACTGGGACTAACAGATTTCATGCTCCTCCGCATCTCTGGGTCCTCAGTGGAAGGGGACTGCTTTCCTTTGGGAGAAACCTTAGGAGATCTTTGACTCAGGACTTCAGACTTCTTGGCAGATGAACTTTTAGCTTTTGGAGAGGGATTTTTAGCTTTTGGTGACCTCTTAGCTGGAGAGGCTGATTTGGGGGACGATTTTCTGCCCGGACTTGTCTGCAGCGTCTTTCTTTTTGGACTAGATTGTTCAAATTGCAACAGCTAGAAATTATAATGGGAAAAAAAAATAATTAACATTCAGAAATAAATATTACATTTCACAGGCTCATGCGAATAAAGCACACTTGAGATGTATGGAGTCATGACAAAATGTACCTCTATCAAGCCACCAGTAGACGATCTCCTCAGCAGCGACCTTCTAAGAAAAGACAGGCTGCGTCTCCCAGGTGTGCCGCCTTTGCGCAGAGGAGAGTCAGGGGGGAGACGTTTGTCAAACAACTCTGGGCTCAGTTGACCACCAAATGAAACTCTTTTCTTCTTAAGTTGAGGGCCATGCAAAGTGCTTTCAAGCTTTTCACTTTTACGCTTCTTACCAGAGGATGTCGAAGTACCTAAATGACAAGCACAATTCCAGGAGTTTACATTTAAAAAAAAAAAAAAAAAGTTATGCCATGTCTTTATCTGCCAAAGAAGCAATAGACAAAAGCGCAAGTTCTAAAATTCAGCCTTGTGAGGGACTCAAGAGAAAACAGATTTCTATTCCACTGACAATCCCAAATATGATCCCAAAATTCGGAGGGATCACAATTAAATATTCAAACTTTGCCGCTGGTGCCGCAACTACCATTGTCACCAAATCCTTGCATGAGATTAGCTGATGCCCCGAAGTTGATAGGTCAATTCTCCTTGTCAGAGTGTGCACTTGTGGTAAACACAACAACCAATGCTTTCAGCCAACAATGCAATGTCAGGTCACTGCAAGATAAAGAGCTCTAGGATTTGCCTCACGTGAACATATACGATTTTGTCCCCAGAAATATGATACCATCTTGTAACTTTTAGTGTAACTCGCATGTTCATGCTACTGGCAACGAAAGCAATGTAATAAAATTACATAAGGGTAATGTATAATTGCGATCGTTTGCCAATTGCCCCACATCACTGAGATGTCGCTGGCTGCCATTTTGAACAAAATCCAGCCGTAAAGCCTCAGCAATTTTGGGGCACCGAACAAACAATGCATCATCCCTGCGCATTTCAGCACACTGTGGCGACGCACATGTTCTTACTGGGTAGAATATAGTATGCGGTTGAAACCAGAATTGTGGATCACTATGCAAATATTCGAGCACCGCAATTGGCAAGGTTTGGACATTTAATTGCGATCACTCAAATTAATACAACCCATTAACAGTTTCACACAGCTTAAAATTACATAAAAGCTTACAAACATCATTCCAGATTAATAATAAGAGTTAAATATTCTTTGGTTACGTCATAACATTCATGTTTAAGGATTACCAACATTTTTAAATCCCCAAGGCCTTGAAATAACCAAAACATAACTGCAATTCAGTTTAAGATTCTGCTAATTTGACATTCGCAGGCATTGAATGAAAATATCAGCAAGACCAAGCAACATTTTATTCTTATCATTTTTAAATAATTGTTACATGATTTCTTTGATTATTCATTGGGTTAAGTAAACTGCACTAAAGAGGTCCCATTGAAATCAGGTACCTGCATTGGCAGATGTTTCTCCACAGGGTGGTGCTGCTAATTCAAGTTCAAGCAGCGAATCCGAAGCTTGAATTTTTTTTCCTGGTGACTTCCGCGGGGAGACTCGCAGAGGGCTTGCAGACTCTTTAGCTTTTGGAGACTTCCCTTTTTGGACTGCCTCAGTCATTTCAGCATCTGGTTCACACTGAGCTTTTGTTGATGCAGGAACATTGTGGCCAACTGGTGAGAGGCAGGTAGCTGGTGTGACAGGAGTTCCTGCAGAACCCACGCTTCTCCTTCTCTTTGGAGTCTTTACAGGGCTTCGGATCATTTCCACTGCGGCACCGTCTTCAGAAATAACCCGTCTCAGTACTTCACTGGCGCTGAACTTCTGAGGGGTGCCCTGGCGAGACTTCTTCTGAGATGCCGGAGTTCCCTCCTCTGGGACAGCCTCCTTTGCTGGCGTTACGAGAGAACGCCTGCTTTGTTCAGCCAGTTTACTCGGTGTTGCAACAGGTTTGGAGGAGTCTTCAGCCTGCTCCTCTGCTGGAAACACAGAAACTGCGCTCACCTCCCGAGAGAGAACAGTATTCACCTGGCTCCTTCTCTTAGTGGAGTTGGGAGTTGCCACACAACCAAGACCACTTTCCACCGGCTTACCATCCCGTGGCTCAACGCGGCCAGAAGAGGACCTCCTTTTTTTATGGGTCATCTTTTCCAGCAATGGAGTAGACTGATCTACTTGAGATGTGGGCTCTACACTTTTTTCTGCCACCGTTTTGACCTCCGGTGTTTTTGCTGATTCTCTCCTGGAGGGCGTACTGCCGTTTTCAGCCACCTCAGCAGGTTTCCATGGTGATTTTACAGAGAGATTGTGCTTTACCATTTGGTACAGCTCACAGAAGGGAGAGCGACCCTCCTTATCAGCTGGCTTTCCCTGATCCTCTTCTTTCGCCACATCTTCCTGGTCTTCGGCGGCAAGCGCTTGCACGTTACTGGTATTGCTTCCATCTTTCAGACAAGACGAGTCTGTTAATAGATTTTGGAGATTGAAAATTAATCAGGGTAGCATGTGATAATGAGTGACATTAAACTGTACACAATTTCACCTAGAATGCAAAAAATAAATAAAAAGCAAAGAAATTTTTTAGAGCATTTGGTGGCTAAGTGGGCTTTGGGGGTAGGAGTCCATCAAAGCACATCACAGGTGATTGATTTATGCAATCCAAACCTGTTGGCACAGATGACTTCCTCTTTTCCCTTTTAACCGAAGTTACAGGATTGGCAACCTGCTGGTCACTCACAATCTACAAATAAATGAAAGAAATAAGCAGCTTGCAACACACAAAGTACCAACCTTGGAAAATAACATTGTAAATGCCCTGGTAACTGACAGTCAATAAGATTTAACAAAAGCTACAACTTGTCCTTTCGAACACACTTTTGGGAGAGAAAAGCACCACCAAAATATCAATTATTCAGTGGAATGAAAAAATGCAGACAGATTAGTGATGGTGAGGCTTTACAAATATTAGTGGGGGCCGCCAAGCCAATGTTGACATGGAGAATAAAAAAAAAAAAATTGAAGTACATGTTATGATTGGTCATTATAAGTGGAAAACTCATTGTAATATATTGCTTAACTGTAAAAATGTAAATAATTATGTATACATGTATAATATATTGAAATAAGTACATTGAAACTAATTAATACTATTGCTGTAATTCCGTGACAATTTGCCTCTTGTAATTCCGTGACATTGACTTTTTGAAATTTCTTGCCCATAAAGCAGGGCTAAAGTCAATATTTGTTTCCATAACTGACAGTATTAACAAAAAACACCATAAATATGAACATATTGAAGTTTCATAACTTAACTATGACAGGAACACCATTTTCGGAATAGTTAAACATTAAAAAAAACCACGTCAATTTTGTGTAATTCCGTGACGGAGTAGGTTTTGCTTGTTTGTTCTATGAAAATTTCTCAAAATATATTTTCACTAAATAATATTAAAGAACAAGTTAATACCTTCAATGACGCATCATACTTGATTTTATCTAATTTAGTTGTAGAGTTACAACCCAAAATGTAGTGGGACCAATTCCGTGACAGCTTGGCAGCCCCCTAGAGTTACACAAAATCATAAAAGCCAGCACTTCGCTGCAAATTCCAACACAAGTAATCTTACAGTCATCTACATGTGAGGGCCAGCTTTCCAAGATTATATACTGAACAATGAAAGAAACAAGTTAAAGACAGACCTGAAAATAAGTTTGCGCAAATTCTAGAAAATCACATTTATTACTAGCGTGGGCACATTTACACTCGTTTCAAACTTTTTGTTGTTCTGCGGTCACTGAGTAACCATAAGAGTACATTAACCAGTATTAGTCTTTAAATACCAAGCAATGTTAAGACCGCAAACGCAAGAAGTCAAAAGAGGTCATCCATTAAATGCAATGTTACAGATGGCTGGCAACTGAGCAATTTTTCTAAACTGAATCACCATAGTAACATTAATCAAAAACTCACCTGCGGAGTTTCACTTTTGTCTGCCAAAGAGGATCTCTTTTTCTTTGGCGTTGGTGCCGGAGGATATTCAAACCTTGTGAATAGAATTAACTTAAATTTATAGCACATTCACCAATCCCATTGCACAGCTTGCACTCAATGCAGAAAATCTTTTAATGAAGCCGAGACACCAACACTTCACTAGTAACCACAAAAAAAAAAAAAGCTAAACAAAAAATTATCAAGATACAAATTTTCACAAGCATCCTCCCCTAAGCACTTTCTTAAACAACCCATCAACAAGCTGGTATAACTTACCTGAAAGAACGATCAATAATTGTGATAACATCTCCATGCTTCAAACGCTGAGCCTGTTTCACAGCCTCACCATTAATACGGGTTGGATTAACCAAACTAAGATTTGATAACATGACCTGAAATTAAAATACACAGTGACAGCTCTCATCAGTTAAATGCTATAGAGCCCATTCCAGGTATTGCAAAAATAAATAAATAGAAATAATAAAATAATTTCAAATGGCTGACCTCCTTGTTCTCATTCAGATCGATTTTACAATGTTCCTTGGAGACCTGAGGAAGCTGAATCCGAATATCGCAATCCATCTTCCTGCAAAGCGTTAGGGAGGTGACCCATTTAACGTTTACAGAGAAGCCACTACCCAGTGAGCAAGTTAGTGATGCAGAAAGCTGATCAACTCGTTTTTACAGCTCAAATTCATTTGGGTGACATTTCAAAAATCAAAGAAACAGAGGGCCTTTCATGTGAGCACACCCCAAAATAATCAAAAACTTTCTCCCGACAGGTTTTACCCGCTAACATAATCCAGTGATGCATCTCAACCTACCTCCCGAACAAGCATGAAGCCGTTAGTGGGAATTCTGTTCCGTCTCCTCCACTCCTCTTGATCACAACTATCTTTCCGTGCAAAGGCATGTTTCTTGCTTACCTGACCAACGTGATACAAAACATTTAACTCCGTGAGCAACTGAAGCGGCCAACGTCAATACCTAGCTAACATTCTCATCAAACAAGTTAGCGCTATTGTGACTGAGTTAACCAGCAAGTTAAAGCGCTAACTAACATAGGCAAGCAACGTTACTTGCAATGCTGCAATTTAAACAAACGTTATTTCGCAAGTTAGCTGCCTGCTGAGAATGACCGTATGTCCATTCGGGGGAAAATGTTAGAGGGCACGTTTTATCAAGCAACAGATGCCAAGGCTTACGTCTTCAGCGTGAGTCTCTCCTCTTAGTGGCATTTACGTTTCTGTGCCGTAAGTTAGTCCGCAATTATTCAAAGCGCACTGAAGAAATTCACTCGCGGAATGCAAGTCATTGAGCATCACGTTAATCAGTTTCACGTGCATTTGGGTGGATTTCCCCACTAATGACAATGAAATCGATTATGACCCGGGAATTCTCAGGCTTGTCGTTACTGAGGGATTAAAAGCAATGGAACTGCATAAAAACTTTTCAAATGGTCTTATTTCATTTAAGCAATTTAAACGACCATGAAACTCATGCATTGTTTCCAATCCCTGAGTAAAGAGAAGCACGGGAAGTCCGGCGTCGTAATCGCTTTCCGTGTTACTTGTGATGAGGTGCATCTTTACGCAAGTGAAACGGAAACTTCAATGCACAAGGATTTTAATTCTGCATGATAATCTAATAAAACATTCAATGAATAATTATGGGCTGCGGTGAATAAGCCTAAAAAATGAGTAAGACCTACGCCGAATGCGAGACTTTGCATCTCTGAAGCAACCTGGCATCATGTAAACGTTAGAACCGACAAAATGCTTCAGCCATCAAGGTTGTAACGTAAGACCGCTAACGTTACGCTAAAGAGAGCAGACAGACCTTTAAACGGTCGGCTAGCGATTCCACAGCATTGCCTTACACTCAGAAAAACGCGGGCAACTTGCACAAAATTTTAGACGTTAGCTAGCCATCTAGCCAACCGAATGAAGGACATAGTAGCAACAGGATAATAACAGAAGTATCCAGTTCAAGTCTTCGTTAAATTATCTAACGTTAACTGAGTAAGCCAATTTGATAGCCAACGTCAAATAAATTTCATACTCAATTGCACCTATCAACTATCAGAACGTTGGTAAAAGCAATAAACGCCAGAAAATTTAGTCTGAAGACTCCACTTACCTGTGTTGAAAATCCTTTAAAGTAACGGAACTTCCATCAATGACAAAAGACCTTATTCCACGGTCGCTAATTTAAAGGAAAATTAAAATTCATTGGACTTAGAAACGTTCCGTTTCGTTACCTCAACCTATTTCCCGCATCTAACACGTCAATATACACTGACACATGTTGACGTACATGTGCTGTATGTTGTTAACATGGGTACGTATCCTTCCGCTACTATGTATCAAATATAATTGACAAAGGTATAATCTACCTTTCTGTTTCCAATCCTCAGGAATGTACTTCTGCAATAAAATTGTAATGTAGATGCTGTGCAACTGAGTATCATTACGGTAGGCAATATCAAAATAAGAATAAGAACTACTTTTTCATGCTGTGGGGAACGATAACGATATGAAGGCGAAGTACTGATCGCAGTTTGAAAATATTTGAAATTCCGCGCGGACAACGCCCATTGGCTCAAGTGTAGTGACGTAGAACGGAAGCAAAACTGAATTGGTTTGAATTTTGACGAAAAACAATAACGGGCAAGACAGATAGCCAATAGATGATGGCGGTAGGCGTGGTTACTGAAAGTTGCAGTTCGTGTTCAAGTGAAGTTCTGTCTTTTAAAAAAATGTTTCCAATAGACAATGTTGCCAGATTGGGCGGATACCATTTTTTTAAATGTTTTGCGAGGGCCAAGGGATGAAAAACAGTAGTGTGATTAGCGTCTTGTCATAATTTTGACTTTAGGTCAGATTTTTAACGTCTAGTCTCTTTATATTTATTATTTGCATTTACTGACAGAGGGGCAGGACGTTGGGGGTATCAGGAGGCTATTGTATACTGTGAGCAAAGGGCAGGAACACCCTGGACAGTCCGCCATTTCATGAGAGTCTCCCAATTCATGGGATTAGGATTATCCAATCATTCATTCGCACACTTATGACAATTTACAGCTGACCATTAGCCTGCCCTGCTCATCTTTGGAGTGCAAGAGGAGACTAAGAAATCTGCACAAACACAGGGAGAACATGCAGGTACCTACACACACAAAGACAGCAAAGAAGATTTGAACCCCTGGCCTTCTTTCTGTGGGTCAACAGCACTACTCACCATGCCACCTGACCTTTTGCTGCAGAGTGGCAAGAAACCCTTTTTGAACTCCTTGGGATAATCTGTTATTTAGTCACAGCTAACTGCCCAGGCTTAATCTAAATTGCAGTACAAAAAAAAAAAAAAAAAAAATATATATATATATATATATATATATATATATATATACATTATACCTTTAATAATAATAATAATAATAAAATAATCATATTTTCTGCATTTCTAAATTGAATATTTGCTTGATCATTCACATATCTGATTAAGTATGAAAAGCCCTTCATGAATTACTTCAACTATTTTAGTTTATGTTATAAATGAGATAAAACTGAGAAAAGTGGTTAGTAATGCCATATTCCTTAAAAAAGGTACACAAAAATAGTTTTTGACCATTTTTTCCTCATGTGGTCATTTGTTTCATTTCAGTCATATTAATATTCTGATAAATCAGCATATTTCACAATGGTTTACATCACAAATACAATACTTTCAATACCAAGAAAGCTCTGGCTCAAGCCAAAGCTTAATTGAGCTGTGCATGCTCAGAACCTCCATCCTTACGAAGTGAATCTGCTTCTGCAAGTCATAATCTGACTCCATCCTTGCCAATCCGTCTTTGTTATTTATTGCATTTATATATTTTAGTTACTCCTGCATTATACTTTTTATATTAAGGAGCTTTCTATGGGAATTTGAGGATTCAAAGCACTATTTAGGGCTTTATCCAAGGGATACAAAGAATGTAAGCTGGTTTTTATCTCCAATAATCATAGAAAAAAAAAAAATCTCAATATTGACTAGCAGTTGAGCAGACTTTGTTCAAGGTTGAGAGCATGCACAGTAATCTTGACATAGCTCCTTCAATATGCCTACCTTTTGTTAGCTCATTTTGACAAAGTCCGGGGAGTTTATGTCATGGTCTGCTTGTCCCTCGTTCATCATGCGTCATGCGCTGCCTGTTGTGTATAAATCTTTTCTGACATCACTCGACCTGTGAAGCTGAAACTTTGCTGACATAATTCCTATGAATGAGGACACCTGAATTTGTTCAAGAGCTCTGGATCTAATTTCAAATATGGCCGCCATGGCAGCCATCATGAAAATGCCATTTTGACTCATTACTGCAGCAATTCAGCTAAAATGAGAGACATATAGCAAGACTCAATGCATTTACTCCAGGTTTTGAAGTAAGTTTCCTTTAGGCTTTTATTTCGTCTCTGTCATAGGGCCACACCCCTAAATTTCATGAATATCTTCAAAAATCTTCTCCAAAACTACTTGACTAAGAAAGCTGAAACTTGGTATGATTGTTCCTAACTATCAATACACCAAAGTTTGCGCGAGGCATTCTGATCTGTTTTCAAATACGGCTACCAAGGCAGCCATCTTGAAAATCTTGTGATTCAGCTGAAGGTTGGTATGTAGGCACTGCACAGCAAGCTTCAAGACACATATTTCAGGTTTCGCTGTGCAATGTATTTGCACCATCATTTTGCCTCTTCATTAGGACATGCTGGCAAATTTTGCGAATTTTTCCAAAAATCTTCTATAAAACTACTGACCAATGTAACTAAAACTTTCCAGACATCTTCCTACCATTGAAGACACTTGGATTTGTTAGGGTCGACACTGAAATTCCAATATGGTTGCGAAAGTTTGTTTGCGCCTTTCCAATTAGATTCAAACATATTGTCACAACAATGGCCATCTTGTAAATGCCATTCGGCGTGTCTTGCTTGCAGAAAAAAAATGGATAGATAAAAGCCAGATAGCAAGGCAAGTGACGTGGAAGGGTTTTTTTATATTTGTTAATTTCATTTTGGTATGACCTTTCAACTTCAGCAATAGCCTGTTTTTCCACTGATTTAATGTCAACATCAACCTTTTGGAAATCTCTGAATTAATGCCTGGACAGTAAGAGTATCTTAATTACACCAATCTTCTCGATCTGCTTTGACAGCCTGCTTGATACCAGAGTTCCGATAAATGAAATCCTTCCAACTTGCCCTTCTTCATCTCAGCCTCCACTTAAGTTCAAATAATCCTAAAGATGGTTAAAAATATATCACATAAGGTTAGGTCCTTATGTATTTGGACAGTGAGACAATTTTCATTGTTTTGCTTCTCTACACCACCACAGCGGATTTAAAATGAGGCAATCAAAATGTGATTTAAGTTTAGAGTGTCAGCTTTAATTTCAGGGATTTCACAAAAAATCTTGCATTAAATGTTTAAGAATAACAGCCATTTTTCTACATAGTCTTACATTTTTGGAGGTTCAAAAGTCATTGGACAAACTAACATAATTGCAAATATATAATAAGGATCATTTTGAATTCTTGGATGAAAATCCTTTGCAATCGCTGCAGCCGGAAAATACTAAGTTCCATCCATTGAGATGCTTTGTCAGACCTTTACTCCAGCTGCCTTCAGTTGCTGCTTGTTTGTGGGTAGAGTTGAGATCAAATGACTGACTCGACCATTGAAAAGTTTTCAATTTCTTTGCCTTATGACATTTTTGCAACATGTCTTGGATCAGTATTTAATCCGTACTGCGAATCACTGTCCCATCAGTTTTGCAGCACTTTGCTGAATCGGAGGAGGTAGTATAGCCCTGTCCCTCCATCAGTTATCTATACCTGCTTCTTCTCCATGAGGGTAATGGGGGAGCTGGAGTCTATCACAACTGACCATGGGCAAAAGACGGGGACACTCCCTAGACAACTCGTCAATCCATCGCAGGGGGCATACACCATTCAGACAGAAATTACTCACACACTCATACCTACAGGGAATTTAGAGGTCCCAGTTAGCTTGGTATGCATGTCTTTGGACTCTGGGAGGAAACCGGGGTACCCGAAGGAAACTCTCGCAAATTGGAGAACATGCAATCTCCGAACAGGAAGGCTAGTATAGCCCTGTACATGTCAAAATTCATCCTGCCCCTTCGATCAGCAGCCGCATCTTCAATAAATCCCAGAGACCCAGTGCCAATAGTAGTCATACATGCCCATCCCATAAGACTGCCTCCACCATGTCCGACAGATGATAAGGTGTACTTTGGATCGTGAACTATTCCCCTTCCTTCTCCATACCCCTCTCTCTCCGTTATTCTGGTATAAGTTTATCTTGGATTCATCCAAAAATCTTGTCCTAGGGCTGGTTGGGATGTTTTGACTTTGATTCCCATAAACACTGCAAATATCACCTTATCTATTAAAGATTATGATGACAAATACATGCGTGCACTCTTCTGTTCAGTTGGACAGTTTGGACTGTGTATTGTGGTCTCCGCTTCAGAGCAAAGTCACTCCTCCGTACACATCACTGTACACTTCATAATCTGGTCTCTCGGTCTTTTTTAAGCCTCCAAAGACAGTTGATTTCCATACACAAAGCTTTACTTGAGTAATTACTTCACCATCTCAGCAGCATTCTTTTGTCTATCAATTAATGTTACCAACTTCGCGCCTTTACAAGCCTGCTGTACTGGGTACCTATGTCCTCTGAGCTTGGAAAATCAGCTTTGAGCCATTAAGCTCCCTGTTCATGGAACAATCTTCAGAAAACTTAATATATAGACCACTTGATCTTATTGGATGTATTCAAGCTTATGCCTGTGATCCATTTATGCTTTTAAGGCTTCCGCACGCAAGCAATCCTGGCCCGTCGGAAGCACTGGGAACCATCCGAAACTCGCGCAAACAATCGTAGAAAGTCAGAAAGAGCGATTGGGGAAAAAATTTTATCCTTTGATCCACTGACGCGAGCATTTCCGATTAATTTTTGCAAACATCAACAATAAATATGGCGGTTGTTTTTGTAAACGGTTTCTAATTGGCTAATTGCAGAGGAAATATTCGCCACCTAGTTTGCACTTGACCAACCGACAGCTCATACCTTCCGACAAAATCAAACTGGTTTGATTTTGTCGGAAGAGGGATCCGAGTGTTCTGATCCAGTCAGAACCTCTCTTATTCAAGTGGAAGGGTCGGTACAGGTTGGGAGTCATGATCCACCTACGTCTTGTGCGTAACAGAAATTTCCACTCGTAATCACTCATAACCGGTCGGAAGGGAAGAATCGGGACAATCGGAGACCTTAATAGCGAAAGTGGATCACAGAGTCTAAACATATAAATTGAGTAGTTGTTTTGCATAGTTCTGTTTTACATTTTAAGTCTTCAGTGTTGTCATCTTAGTTATTTTCTGTTTTATTTTTCCTTTTTTTTAAACTTTACACTCCTTGTTACTTCATGTAATGGTTTGCTGTCTGAGCCAAGCCTTCCTTGAAAAAGAGATTGGAAATCTTGTTTAAGGGCTATTCCTGATTAAATAAAGGTAAAATAAATGGAAATATTTTATCGCAATACTGTAGTAGTTTTCATTCATCCCAGCTCATTACAAAATGTTGAGAGTTCAAGGTTCATGACACTTTTGCAAAAATTTCATTGACTGACAGGATGGGGGAAAAACAAAATCAATCCAAGTTACATCATGGTAAACAGAGACCAGAGGTTCCTCTAGTAGCCCATGTGTAATAACAAGTCCTCAATGATGACAGGAGAGGTTTCCAATTTATGTGAATATATAGCCAAACTGAACACCAAGTGTGATGTTAGTTAGATTGGTATGTTTAGCATAGTAGCGAGCTAAGTGTCACTCTCATAACCAATTTAATGTTACTTATCTAGTGTGCATGCAGTACTATTCCATAATCAGTATTTATTCATTTGTTTGCTGGCGAGCTATTGAGTTGACATTATCTTGCTACTCAGTTGACTGTAAATTTAGAAAATGTTGCTAATTCAAACATAAATGTCTCCGACTCAATGAATGGCTGAGTAGCTGAGTAATGGAGTAAGCTCAATGCTAACATAATGGAAATTACCATTAAGGTGCTAATGTAAATTCCAGTTGTTTTCTTGTGAGGTAGCGATCTGGAACCAGACGCCAGAACCAAGCAGTGCAGTATAATTGGATTTTGTTATGGAAGGGGTCGAACCCCCACAGAGCAGGAGGCAACAGTACAGAGTCCACAATCCAAAAATCTAAATACAAAGGGCGAAATCCAAGTCGTAACCAGGGCAGCAAACACAATACTCGTGGTCGGGTTTTTGTATCAAAAAGGGTTTGATACACAGATGCAGACAGAAATCCAAAACAGAGCCAAAATCGTAAAACAGGGACGGTCCAGTCAGAAGTGAATCGCAAAGAATACAAGGCGAAAACAAGCGTAGCACAGGCAAACCAAGGGAAACATTCTGTCAAGGAGCTGGCTGTGAAAGACTGCTTGAATAGACAAACGGGAAGTCACATGCTACAAAGGGAAGGTGAACTGCATCAGACTAATTACAAAGGAATGAACATGAGGAAGTTCCTAATTACAAGAAATTAGCAAAATCCAAAATGCGGACAGGTATCACGAAGACAGCCTACTGACAAACATACGGCTCCGGTTAGGGAGTTCTACCATGCACAGAGTGAGAGGCAGAATAGTGATCAGCAGGGTGCAGAAAATCTATATATAAATTGAGTGAAGGCAAAGGGCGGAGACTAGAGCAGAGCAAGTGCTGAGAGCTAGTTAGTCAATTAGTAATGTGCAGCTATACACTTCCTAGTGCTTGTTAGTAAGTTAGTACTATAAACAGTGTTAGTCTTGGTTTGTAAGCTTAACTAAAACAACAAACTGTTAGCATTGTTAGTAGTATAGAACTGCAAGGTGAAGGAAGTAAACGAGATTGCAAGGAATGGTTGAAATCCCAGAAAGCATGAAATCATCCGAAAGTGTGGCACACAATACTGGGGCAGTGAGCGATCACATGACAAAAGACCAGACAGGGGGAGACAAAGTGCAATGCATGGTATGAGACAAAACATGGACTGGAATATAACTGCAATGGTGGAATATGGCGAACAGACAAAGACAAAGCAAAAACAAAACGTGGCATGGAATCCGAATCACAATACGAATCATAGTCAGGCAAAGCAGAATCATAATCAGACATGGCAGACAAGGCAGAATCATAACCAAAGGCAGATCAGGGTCATAACATTTCTATTAAATTACGAGATTCAGAAATGTGATAAACAGAATCTTATACTTTAGGTCGCCTCAAATTAAAGTTCTCATGCACTCGTGCAGGGTTGGGATCAATTCCGGAATTAGAATTGGCAATGGAATTGATAAATCAGGGGTTGAATTTATTATTTGGAATCGAAATGGAATCCTAATTGATAAAACAGAATTGACTCCAACCCTGTACTCATGTAACATCCTCTATTTCTCCTCTACCTGTCCATACAGTCTTCCAGATGCACACATTAACATATACACAGTAACAAATTTCAAGGCGGTTTACCTTGAGGGAAGATGACCAGCTGCTTAAAAAATGTGACTCACCTTAAGTATAAGATTTGTTTCAACTCACAATTGCTCAAGACAATGGATTGAAAGCGCGAACTTTAGTTCAATATCAAAAACTTGTCATGACCAGTAGAGTTAAAATAAACCAACTAGTTCATATAATTTTATGGGGTAATCATTTTTCTACAGTGATGGCACTCATTGAGAACTTTTTATTTCAAGAATAAGAAAGCATCTGGGCATGATTCCATTTTTTAAATAAAGCACGCTTTTATGATTTTGCTGCTTGTGTTTCATGGATGTGCCCTGTTTGTGTTTGTGTGATGACAGTGGAGGAGTAGAATCCAGGGGTCAGAAAGTAAAAGTCCTGCCAAGTTTTTCTCCCTCCCACAGAATGAGCTGATCACTCATATTGGCTCTATCTCCTGTCCGTAGTAAATTCAGGTGGTTGGAATAAAATTCTGGGGCCGGTTGCATAAACTTAGTTTAAGACTCGTTTTCACCGTAGACTGGTCTTAAATGGTCAAGTTAGACGAGTCTAATTATGACTGTCTGTTGCATAAAGCTTAAGACTGACTTAATTTGAGGTAGAAAATTTTGCCACCTCTCCCCCTGGCTATGACTGAGATGAGAGCTCTGTTGCCATGGCAACACATTGTTAGAACACCTGTTAGAGGACACAAAGATACAGCAATATTTATTGTTTTTCTGTCAAAAAAGGACAAAAAATATTTTACATCGGAAACAGGATTATCAGTTCTGTTTTTTTATTCTTATTTATTAATTTATTTATTTTTGTAGTTTTGGAGGCAGTCCTCCTCCGGTGGCTGGATTTT
Source organism: Gymnothorax reevesii (assembly GCA_029721435.1). Classification (NCBI taxonomy): domain Eukaryota; kingdom Metazoa; phylum Chordata; class Actinopteri; order Anguilliformes; family Muraenidae; genus Gymnothorax; species Gymnothorax reevesii. The sequence continues at coordinate 73,952,357 of CM056582.1, forward strand.
TTTCTCTTCCATATTTCCATCTTAAGCTGCCTTCACACCGGACGCGAAACGAATTTTTCGCATGACAGGTTGCATTCGAAGTCAAAGCAAAGACGCGAATACACGCGTCTTCTTGCATCATATTTTTAAAAAGACTTTGAACATCTTTCACGGTTCTCAGGACCGTTGATACTAATCGCCTTTTCTGTATTTTTTTCCCCTAACTTGATGACGTCTCAAATTTCCGTTCGCTTGATTAAAACTATTGAATAAAAGATTTTTTTCGGCATTGTATTCCTCCAGCAAGCGGTTTTCTGTTGCGCTTAAGTGCGGTGACCTCCCGCTGCCACCAAGTGTCGCTGTTATATCCGCCATGTTTTTCTCCAGTTAAGTTTCTTATTTTACCCATGATACATAAAGCGACTGGCTATCTAAGTCAGCCTTAAATAAGTCACTCATAGCCAGGTTTTATGCAACAGGCTTATTTAAGTGTCTAAAGTAAGTCTGACTTAAAATTACATTTAAATCTAAGACTGGGTCAAATTTTATGCAACCAGCATTTGAGGATGATTTTTTTACTTTCTGAACCTGGACTTTACACCCCTGGACGACAGGGTGACCAATAACAGGATGTACAAAACTAGTTTTATCCTTGAAGTTAGCAAGTATGCATCATGTAATAATGACAAAGCTGACATAAAGATGAACGTTGTAACTGATTTCTGTCCTCTTTTGCAGAAACATTTAGAAACGATGAAAACTGATTGATTTCCCTTCTACTCTACTCTGCCACGGAGGACAAGATACAGTCGACAATAATTAATTGACAACATATTATTATAAACAATCACGTGGTATAAAGGGTAAATATGGATATCTAATTGTTCAATTATGGTTATTTTCTGACCACTTCAAGAGAACCAGATGCATAACTGTGATGCCATAGCAGAGAAGGGGTCTTTTCTTCATGCAGATACCCCAGTTTCACAGTTTGAAAAGTGAATTTCCAGGGTTAACAAAATGCCAGGTGAAGGAATTGTAAAAAGAAAAGACAAAATATAAATGGGAAAGTTATTAAAAACATAAAAAGAAAGAAAGAAAGAGAGTAAATATATATTAAATTTACTGTAAGGCCCCTCTAATCAAAATCGTTCAATCAGTACGCTAAATACCAAGGACAATTCTGATACTGATCCAGCTGCAATTTTATGAAGTTGATGGTTATTTCTGAAGCAAACTGTTATAGAGACCACTGAATGCATAATAATGAACATGGAAAAGATGAAATTATAAGTTCAAAGCCAATGTGAAGGTAGTGATTATTGGCCACAGCCAGTCTACTTGTTCTAAAGGTCTCATTCCCTGACATTGTGAAAAAAAATATTATTTTTTCATTACTCAATATTAATATACCAGATTGGAGCATACTTTGAAATGTGCAACAGTATTGCCACAGAATAGTAATAAAGGACCTCAGTGGTTTTAATCTAAAATGCTCAAAGGTGACTAATCTTACACAAGAAAAGAAAAAATTGCACTTATCACAGATCCAAGATTCAAAATTCAATGCATTTAATACAGTTTTGCAAACTGAATTTACAAAGACATTGTTGACCTCAAAAGCACTCTAGGATGAGGGTTGCTTAGAGCAAGCAATATAGCAAACACGCTTCAGCAACAGACTTCGTACAACTTAAAATATCGAGCAGAAAATCGAGGCAGTTTTGTCCCCTTTCAAGGTCACCTGTCACACTTTACTCAGTACATTTCAATCAGCAAGATACATTTCAGAAAAATTGTTACAAAAACATTTATACAATAATTACATGAAAAGGGCTGAAGTCTGCGTTTCTAATAACTGTAGTCAACCCTCCTTACCGCACATCTCCAAGTTACCAAAACTGGAAATAAAATGGGGACTGGAATAACAGTAAGCATAGACTATTTTAATGGGAGACTTTTATTGAAAAAGAAAACCGAATTGTGTGCGATTAAAGAGGGACGATATGCATTGACCTGATGCATTGACATTTTTTTACGCTTCACTTATTGTGCTCCTATTATGTTTCTTTTTAGTCTGATCATAATTTAGATTATTTAATTGATTTTATTTTGACCAAATATCTGCCCACCACGTCCATTCCCTGAAATCACCCTTGTGACTATTGACTCCTGATCAGAAATGTGTTTTTCTAATCAATGTATGGGACACCACCGAGCGCACATATCGCAATGATATAGTTACGATACACAATAATGATACTCTTCAAAAAATATATCTGAAGTGGTTCTGCCACAATTACACTGTAATAAAATATGTACAAATTGTAGTATCGATAACAACCTCTACTTCTCTACTGACCAATCCATCGACATCTGACTGTGTGCATCAAGTAGTGTGCTTCAGGTAATGCGCAGCATATTTGTCAACTATAGCCCAGAGCCCTCAGGAAATGCTGGAAATGCTATAAATACAGTATTTGTATTTCTATCATACATAAATTCTTTATTTGCAATCCTTTGTTGAGCAGACGTACCAATGAATGCAGATTAAATGTCAAGGCTATGGTACAGTATTTTCCTCGAACTTTTTTGTTTTCCTTTTTTATTACTACGTAATAAAATCTTTTCATACAATTCTCATCTTGACTTGTCTGTTGGAAATATAATTTTTGGTTTACCTTCATGTACTTAATTTGCACTTTTCTATGTTTATACCCAGCAGGCAACAAGAGAGACTCTCATAAGGAAAAAAGACAGAAATCATTTTCACCTCAGAAATAGACATTTTCTAAAAATATAAACCAAACTCCACATAAATACACTGTAGGGATGTAGGGATGAGGAGGGAAAAAACAACTGTACATAAATACATTAACTGCAACTACAGCATTGCAAATACTACATGGATTGTGTTTAAAATAAAACTCAACCTCTTGTAAAAAATGAAAAAAATAAGATGGCGTAAACATATATTATGATGATGTATTGTGCAGGAATAATTACTGCAATGATCCAGAAATAAAAAAAAATTACAATAACAATACACTTAAGTTCCATGAAAATAATTAATTTACATTATTCAAATTTACACTTACATTTTAGTCAGTTTGGCATTTACAAATTTCAATCAAATTAAAATAAGTATATCACAATATGGTACAACTATCTTGTTTTAGTTACATTTCAGACAAATGCATAGCTAAATTGAGATTATTTATCTATAGAAAAGAAAACTATTGTGACCAAATGGCCTTTTTAATAGAATTTTTCACCACATATACAATTAAGGCAGATTTGGATTTCTTCATTTGAAATTGGCATAGTCCGAGAATATATCGACAAAGTCTTGTACCACTCTGTAGCAAAAGTCGTATTGTTCCTGAAAACAAATAAGAAGAAATTAGTCAGCACAAGGAGATGAGGATGCAAAAATATTTACTTATTTTTATAAATAAACCAATCCTCTTTTGAGGCTACCCTAAAATGCTTATAAATTTTGAATTTTGTCATGGATCACTGAATTATGACTTCCTTCATATTCCAAAAAAATGTAAGCCTTTAATTTTACAGAGGCAGAAAAGCAGTGTGATTGTAAGATGTTATCTCTCAGACAGCTGACTTGCCAATAAGAAGCAATTTCAAATTAAAATTAAAAATATAAATTTTGCATGGTTAGCGCTGGCTGTTAGTCCAGTCAGAATTGTTAGCTTTCGCCATTTCAGCTCGTCATCTCTTCCATGGTAACACGTGATGGCAGAAGTGAGAGTCATGCATAGGCCTTGTTTCTGTGAATAGTGCCATTATAATGTGGTGGCAAGCAGGTGCTGTGTGGTAATGCCAACGGTCCAGTTCTGCCTCACATTAACCCAGTGAGTAACTGGCCAAAGGTTGAGCTGCCAACCTCTCTGCCACCACTTATTAGCACTGTTAGCGCCAGTAGAATTGCTAGCTCAGTCACTTTCTTGTTTACATCTATCGTGGCTCGAAGACTAAAAGGTGACCCAGCACTATGGCAAATGGGCTTTGTTCTAGAAAAAATTGCCCACAGCCTGCTGAGTTTCAGCTGGCTATTCACTCCATTGGTCCCAACACACAGCTCAAGTAGGGCTTACACAAGCTAGCCGCGCTGGCCTGCATTACACCTTAGAATCTTCAGTGTTTACACGCGTCTTCAGAACAGAGAGTCTTCTGCAAACCTTCCCAGCTACTACTGCGGCTCAGACACTAGAACTAAACACTGATGGCTACTACAATAACAGCTCTGTCACTTCTGTGTTCACATGGATTGCAGCTTAAACAAAAAATGGCAACAAAACACAATGATAAGTAGGCATTGTTCCAGTTGAGCTAACCTGCAGCCAGCTATAGGGTGCGTTTATTTGTCGAGAGGGGAGGAGAGAATGGCGATGTGTAGATCCCTCTCTCCCTCAACTTCCACTTCACCAGCGAAACTCGCCGGCTGCAAACAGGCAATGTATGTCTCATTGGCTGGCTGTTCGCTGTCATTGCTTGCTGTGCATAGCCTGAGCGGGGTCGTGCAAGCTAGTTTTGAAGGAGGGTATAACCGCACTCCTCCAAAAATGACCCATATTGGCACTTCTCCACTCGGAGGCACGGTCAGACCTCTTCTTTCTGCGTTCTTGGTGTGCAAGAAATCGGGGCCAGCAGATCTATTCCGGAAATTACATTGCAGAGGCCCCTTTTCCTACTGACTGTCTGTTGGTTTTTGGGAGTGCACCTATTTTGGTGAATGGATGCCATCCATAGACCTGACCAAAACACACGGTCAAGATTCTACTCCACCACATTGCAGGAAGTACCTGGCTTTGCAGTGGGAGGAAAAAGTGACCATTACTGCCACATCCTGTTTGTATCCTCCCTGGCATATCCACCTCATCAAGTGGATAGGAGGAAGGTGCATGAGGCTCCCACAACTTCCACTCTTCAAGAATTCCTTGGCTTCTGGGCAGATCGCCATCTCTGCTCTTTGAGGACCTGCCATGTGCCAGGTCCTCATCATCATTCATCAAAGGGGCAAAAAGGGGCCAGAGGGGTCGACGTGGGTTAGAGTGGAGCCCCTCCTCGGAAAATCATACAGATGCAGCAATGGTTTGGACAGCCGGTGGCCGATCCGTTTTGCTAGCAAGGAGAACGCCAGAATACACAAGCTAGTCTAAGTTCCTGGTGACTCCCAGACCTGGCTTAACTAACAGTGATGGGTCCATGGCTAGTGATGGACACACTCATGGCCCTATGTCTAGCAGGAGGTGCCATCCTTCTGGGAATATACCTCATGGTATGGAATTTGAGAAGAAGCGACTGAGTGGCTTAGGTGCTCCGGCCAGGGTGGTCTCCACTATTAAGACTGCATAAGCCCCGTCTACCTCCACAGTCAACTCGGCTTGTTGTTGCACAGTTACAGACTGGGGAGAGACCAGGAACATCGAAATAAATAAAAGGGCAGTGCCCAGCCTAATCCACACTACAGCAAATGAGGCAAAAAACTCCCAGTAGGGAGAAAAGTCCTCAAACAGTGGTGAGAAAAAACTCCCACATGGAGAGAAATCTCAAGAGAAACCCGACTATAGTGGGGAAGCCCATCCTCCGCGGGCTAGCTAATTAATAACAGAATAGAGCAAAAATAGAATAAAATGGCAAAAGAGTTCCATTTAAGTCCATCTGAACAGTGGCATCGGTTGCTCCAGGAAGTGGCAAGTCGAGGATGGTGCAGAACTAGACAGGACCGGATTAGGACAGCAGCAGCCAGCGCTCATGGTGAGATTCTATTCTAGATTATCTTTACGTCTTTGATTGAGCTTGTGCTGCATCCAGTCAAGGGGCGTTTAGCTCCTGGCAATCCACTGGTGAAGTGTTTCCTGTGAGGGGCCCATAACTTGATGTCCCCCACTCAATATATCATTCCTCCATGGGATCTGCAGGCAGCGTTAGATAGTCTAATGGGTACACCTCTTGACCTGCATGGTGAGGCGGACTTGGAGGTGATAACATAATGAGGCACTCCCCCTAGCTCCTGCATTGACTAAGACAGCTGGTGTCCAATGTGCCTCATCTTTGCATCCCTCTTGTATGTTCAGTGTAGCTAGAAGGTTAGTAGGATTATGCACAAATCCATCCTTCTGGTCCAAGGTCATCACCTTTTCATTCAGGTCAAGAGTCATTTGCCTGAGGGTCTTTCCCTCCTCATAGAAAGAGGGAGGAGGAGTGCCTTCACACCCTGTGTCCGCGCATATTCTTCTACTGCTACAATCCAAGAGATTGTTCATCTGTCATAGGGGTTGGGCGAATGGGGCACCTCCATCAGTGCAGTGCCATGCCCACAGGGTCTGTGAGGCGATCTGGAGAAGTTATATGGCGACAGGGTGCTGCTCTCCAGTGGATTTGAGGGTGCACTCCACTAAGGGCATTTCATCCTCTATGGCACTTATCAAGGGCGTCTCAGTGGAAGACTTGTCTGGCTACCTTCTGGTCTTCTGCTTGGACCTTGCCCAGTAAAGTTTCAGGGACATGACTGCCTAGTCAGTCTTGCACTCAATGGTATGAGCACTGTCTGCTGGGACCTCCTCGAGAGCAGACTCAAGTGACAATCTATGCCACCTAATGCTGGTAGGCGGTGCTCAACAGTGCAACTGCTGATGGTTTTAGTTTCGACCACAGCCAGGTGCGAGGCTCTCAGGCAGGCAGTGGTTGATTATTGGTCAGCAGTTGTGTTTGCTGCTGGCGACTTGGTTGGAAATCCAGTTGATTTGGAACCAGATGGGAGTGCACTCATCCCAATGTCCTTCACCTTAGGTTTAAATGAATCTTTAATCCCTGACGGCACAGGCTTATTCCAGGATGACAATGCCAAGATTCACCGGGCTCAAATTGGTTCCATGATCATGAGAAATCATTTTAGCATATAAACTGGCTACAACAGTCCTGACCTAAACAAACTCTGGGATATCCTTGAGAAGGCTTTACAGAGTGGTTTGACTCTTACGTCATCAAAACAAGATCTTGGCCAAAAATTAACGCAGCACTGGTCGGAAATAAATTTTGCAGTATTGCACAGCATAGCGATCGTGATCAAAGCCAAAGGCGGCCCAACAACATATTAGAGTGTGCAACTTTTTTTGGCCAGGCAGTGTATACTTCATATAGGATGCTAACAAAGACCACAACTAGTTCATTTCAATCATATATTTAAGATCTGAGTTCTGTGATAAAAATAAATGAATAATAATTATAAGATGGCAAGAAGAAAGAGCAGCACTGTGAATCCAATGAACAGTCATGTCCAGTGGCGTGCACAAACAGACGCTAGGTGGTGCTACAGCACTTGACTCTTTGCCCTTTATCAATGAAAGTGCCCTTTTGAAACTTCGTTTTTTTTGTTTTTTTTAAATGATTATATTTATTATTATTATCATTGCTAAGCATAGTCAAGCAGTCACTTGACAAATCAGAAAAGTTCGACAAACTCCCTCTACAACTCAAAGAGTGTAGCAAATCACAGAAAAACACATAAGGTAAAAGTGACAAGCAAGCAGCTAATCATTTAGCAGCTCTAATGGTTGGTTGCACAGTGCACGCAGCTGGGAACGCATTGAAACAACCAGTGGCTGAAGGCAAAATGAGTGCCAACTGAAGAAGTAATTATTGACAAAAAAGGCAATCCAAGTTCACCAGTGTGGCAGTTTTTTCTTTTTTCTAAACAAGTAAAGTTTGCACATAAATTTGCTCTATCATGAGGGAAGTCCATTCCTACAAGTTTGGTTTCAAATATGTTTTACCGCCCGAGCTGTAATCACCAAGTTGAACATCAGACATGTCGCAGTACAGCCACAGCTAAAGCAGCACCGAAGCAGACAATCATGGTGAGCAACACAAATGCAATGGCGCATGACAAAATGCCCAGATTTTATAAGGACAATACACTAGCACTGGCCTTTCATAAAGCCAAAGATATGCTCCCATAAAGTACAGTCCAAAAACCTCTGTTCAAGCAGCTCCTGGGCATAGTTAACCCTCGTTACTTCACCCCTGGAAGCAGATATTTCAAAAATCTGCGGTTCAAGTAATTAACATTTTTCTTCAACTCTTTGAATTAAAAGGACCAAATGGGGCCTTTAAATATGTTGAGAAAAATATTGATAATTATTGTCGTCAATAAATATAAAATGGTTTGATTACAGTAAGGATTCTGGTCATATTGCCCAGCCCTCAAAAGGCGAAGGACATCCTCGCTTCCTGGGGTTTACGTACCACAGTCTGCACCATATGTGGTCTTTGCATCCGTAAACTCTTCACAGTCTGGAACACATCTAGCAGGCCTTCAGCCTTGACCCGCTCCAGGATATTGCTGAGAGCAATAAACGTACCCGTCCGCCCAGCACCAGCACTACAACCAGACACAGAACATAGGATGAGGCGTCACATTATTGCCAAAACAGCAGCGGACCTTGATAATCTTTATCACCCATTAGAGCAATCTTCTTTACTCCAGAGTGGGCCGGTGACGGTGCAGGTTTTTGTTCCGACCAAGCAGTTTCTCAGTTTCATCAGATTCAGATAGCTCCCTGATTTCTGGAGGGTTGCTATGGTACTTTTTAGCTGTATCACCGCTTGGTTGAAAGAAGGTTCTGCACCAACACGGGTCCATTTTAGATAAGACTGAGGACCCCTGCTGTGAAAGGAAAAATGCTCAGCTGGCCCAAATCTGAGAAAACAAGTCAAGTAACAGTCAAGCTTATATTCATTAATATATAAGTAACTATAAGTATTTATGTGGGGCTAGTAAGATTGACCACAGGCATAGTCCCTGGGTACATCCACATGGTATTGGTAGCCGGTTTTAAGTAAATCCATGAGGATCCAGTGGCACAAAGTTTGCATTAACTGTGCCAGTGGGCCTAGCTACAGCCTTCCACATGGTGGCTACTGTCAAGTAAACCTAAGTGGTACCAGCGGCACTGAGCACGCATTAACGGTGACAGTGGGGCTAGCTACAGCTTTAGTCACTGGGGACGTCACGTAGTATTAGTGGATCGCATTACGTACATGATGCCGGCTTTTAAGTGCTGAATGAACTAGAGCCAGATCAGTCATACATCTAGGTGGAAATGCAGAGCCTCTGAGGTACAATAAGCGGCTAGAGGACGGCCACATGTTTCTAGACTGCATGATAATGGGTAGTTGATTCAGGGTTATAACCTTAAACCCTTTGAGCGCTGAAAAAATTTTCAAGGAATTAAGAATTTAATTATTCTGAGCTGTTGAAAACCTACCACGTGTCAACTTGTTTAAAAGAGCTCCCGTGCGGGGGAGCTCTTTTAAACAAGTTGCCACATGATAGGTTTTCAACAGCATCTGGTTTTGATATCTTACACCACTGGGCAACTATAGTTGCCCACAGCGCTGAAAGGGCTAAGTGTAAATTGGAACCTGGCACAGAACAGCATTTTATTTTGCGTGCTGTTGATTTATCCCTTGCCGAATTGTCTCCTGAACACTGAGTCCATGGATCACACAAGCCCAGTCCCTCACTGTGTGAACATAGTTCTGCTGTCCTGATCCAGTTCTACATCATCCCTGCCTCGCCACTTCCTAAAGCTACAGATGCTATAGCTTGTATTTTTCAATGAGTTTTTTTTTTTTTTATTTGATTACAACTTTCATTAATTAGCTTAACAAAGGAGAATGGGCTCCCCAAATATAGCTGGATTCCACCTGAAATTTCTTCCCATTGTGGTGTTTTCGCACTGTTGTTTGGTGGATTTTTCTCCCTGCTGGAAGTTTTTTTGCCTCATTTGCTGTTTTGGAAATTAGGCTGCACCCTTTTTTGCTCTGTAAAACATCTTTCTGACAGTCCTTCTATTAAAAGCACTATAAAATAAAGTTGAATTGAATAACACCAAATTGTAGAGGAAATAGAAGTGGGCAGGACCATAGTAACCAACTCTGTTGCTGGGAATCTAAACCTACATGATTTTTCACTCCAACCCCAACAAAGCACACATAAATACACAAAGCACCGCATACATCCGCTAGAGATCATGTTGAGCTAATTAGGATAACACTTGCCAAATTACAGTTGGAATGAAAACCTTAAGGACAGCAGACCTCCTGGAATAGGGTTGAGTACCACTGCATTACACCATGGCCACATGACTATCAACCTGGGGTTCCCATTGATTGCTGGTTGGGGTAATAGTTTTAGATGCCCACAACCTGCAAAGTTTGATAGGGTGCTCATAAATACTGTGGAAAAACATTGTGATAGTGTTGACCAGGACCTGCAGTGCACGATGATGGGGTGGTTTCCGGACTGCTGTTGCTGTTTCTGCACAGCGGCAATGATGTCGATCATTCCCTTGCCTTCAGCTGGAATGCCGATTTCGGGCCAGCCATGGAAGTGGAAGTGTCGAACCAGTCGCGTTTGCTTTTCCTGATGATGGAAATGGACAAGTCACATGCAATAAGATGTTTTGCCTCCATTGCTTTACTGAAATCAGCGTCTCATTGCACAGAACTTACCGACTTGCATGTAAGCACCAAATCCCGAAGGCTAAATGTGTCACACAGAGTGTCGGCCTTCATTTCTAAAGTATAATCTCCATATGTTACAGTGTCCTCTGCTGGCCAGTACTGGAAACACTTGTCCTGTGAATGAGAAACACAAAAAATAATGTAGAACTAGAACTATAACATATTACATCCAATAAAACCATTTTAAGGTGTTTTAAAAGTATCCTGACATCACCTTGTTCACTTTGCCTTCTGACTGATAAATTGATTATCTTGATCTGAATCAATATCTCACTTACTAAAATATTTCAAACTGAATAAAAGAGATGCAGACATGGCAATATTTGGAATAAAGTCTCCAGGAGGAGGAAAAAAATAGGGCCCCAACTGAGGGTGGTTTTCAAAAATATGGTATAAGAACACACAATTCTCTGGGGTGAAGAGGTGCCATTTTAAGATTTAGAAATGTATTTATTCGACTCCAAACAGGCACAAAGTGCTCACCCTAGTGGGTCAACAACAATAACATACGCATACACAGGGGTTAAAGTGGGCCGGAACGGTCCGGAACTGCGTTCCACCACCTTAATTTGAATTGAAATATTAATTTGACTAAAGCTGCTTTCACAACGGACGCGAAATTAATTTTGCGCACGACAGATAACATTCAAAGTCAACACAGAGACGTGAAGGGCATCTTTGCATTGACTTTGAATGAAATATATCGCGTGAAAAATTTATTTCGCATCCAGTGTGAAAGCGTCTGAACGGCAGCGCCGCGGACTACAGATCATTTTTGCATGCGGCTTTCAATTACAGCCTGGCTCTCAAAAGCACTAAGACGCTCAACAAATCAAATCAAAGCGCAACATCAGTGTCTGCTAGCCCCACCTTCAATAAATCGCAGTTGTATCGTTTGCTGTATTTCATTTGACTGAGTGCATCTGTCACGTACCAGCTTGCGAGGAATTGTCAATGTTTGAAACAGCATTTTTAGCAAAAGTAAGTGAATTAACTGAAGTTGAAGTCGATGGTGAAGTTTTGTAATATTCGACTATTCAAACCGGCAAACTAAAAGAATTAAAATTTAAAAAGGGTAAACAGAGATGCCAAGTCTCAAGCATTAGGCCTGAATCTCTCCTCTTAGTGGCATTCACATTCCTGTGCCGTAGTCAGCAATTATTCAATCAAAGCGCACTGAAGAAATTCACTCGCGGAATTGAAGTCAATGTGCCTTAAGTTAATCAGTTTGACATGCATTACGGTGGTTTTCCCCACGAATGACGCGAAAACCGATTGTGACTCGTGAATTCTCACGCTTGTCTTCGCTGAGGGATTGAAAGCAATCAAATTACATAAAGACGTTTCAAATGGTCTTATTTCATGAAAACAATTTAAACGATCATGAAACACATGCATTGTTTCCAACCCCTGAGTAAAGAGAAGCACGAGAAGTCCAGAGTCATAATCGCGTTCCATGTTACTTGTGATGAGGTGCATCTTTACGCAAGTGAAACTGAAACTTCAATGCACAAGGATTTTAATACCACGTGAGAATATCATTTAGCATTTAATGAATAATTGCGGACTACAGTGAATAAGCCTAAAAAATGTGTGAGACTTGGCATCTCTGGGTTAACGTTAGCTACTCTAGGCTATGTGCAAAACGCTAACCAGGCTGCTTACCCGCCAGGTAGTGCATAAATAAAATTATTGCGATCCAGTCAAAGTCTGACAAAGGCTCAGTTGCACTAGATAGTTATACAAGCAACGTTGGTTTGTGTTTCTGGCTCAGCAGTAACGTTGTGCTTTCTTTTCAGATAACTTCTGTCAGTGTGTGATTTGAGGATGATTTAGATTGCTGCATAAGAGAATTAACAAACCAGAACACACAAGGCTACATCTTAGTGAAATCACTTGCTACATCTAGCCATAATTTTGCATTCGAAATCAGAACATTTGGAAATAGAATATGGTTTGTGTGCGCAGTGTAAGGACAGTGTCTCGAAATCACAAAAAAATTCATAGATTTCTGTTACTTGTTAATTTTGTTAATTATGTAACAATTTTGATTTACTGTTTTAGGTAATGAAAAGTACTGTAACAGTAGAATATCTTCACTGTCATACTTCCCATTATTCTGAAAGCTTTCAGCAAAATCCATCACTGCTTTTCTCTTGTTATGTCCACTTCCTGATTATGTGAATACGAAAAATCAGTGTCATCATCCCAATGGGCCAAAAATAAAGCGAATACAGTTATTTGCAATCATTTGTGTCATTTTCCCCGACTGCGCCGTGACACCAAATTTTAGGGTTCCTCCACCTATGAAATCCCACTTGAACCACTGCGCATTCACATAACACAAAATCAATACAAAGAGAAATCAGCCAGAAGATCTTAAAAATCACCATACGGACTACAAATTTACAACCCCAATTCCGAAATAGTTGGGACGAAGTGTAAATTGTGAATAACATCAAAATTCAATGACTTTCAGATCGCGTGAACCAATGTTATTTACAGCAGAACATAGATAACATTTTTTCAATTGTTGAAACTGAGACATTTTACATTTTTATCCACAAAATGAGCTCATTTCAAATTTTCTGGCAGCAACAGGTCTCAAAAAAGTTGGGACACAGGCAAAAAGGCTGAAAAAGCTATTAATATGTAAGAGAATCAGCTGAAAGAACATTTATCAAGTAATTAAGTTAACTGGCATCAGGTGTGTAGGTGTGTGCAGCCAGGTATATTAACATAATAAAAAAAATCAAAGATAACCATGATTCCCTCAATTTTTTGACATAGGAAAGAAAATGCCTCAAGTCAAAATTTTCTAACTAAAATTGCACATATTTTACCGTCCCTTCCAATTAAGCCTTAATAATTTTTTTTTTGGGTACAGATGTGGGAAAAATAAAATCAGTTCTGGAAACTAGAGGTAATACCCTTTCTAAAAATATAAGGTATGAAGAGTTCATAAGAAATGTACTTTTTATGACAGATGATAACAGGACCTTGACCAGGCCTATATATAACGTCTACCTGGCTGGGATTATTCATACTTGAACTGATCCAGTCAATAAAAAAAGTCAGATTAGTTGTTGTACTTCTCTTCAAAATGAAACCATGTTTCTTAGGGCAGATAAAAGAGGACAAATATGGATATAGCTTACTATAAACTACTTTCTCAAATACCTTATTAAAACCAGGTAGAAGTGATATGGGCCTGAAATTCTTCACATAAGTCCTATCACCAAACTTAAAAACGGAGATAACATCAGCTTTCTTAATGTTTACACGTGGCCCAAAATCCCTAGTTTGGACTGAGATAAAGCAGGTTTGTTCAGGTCGTTGAGCTCATGGCTGAGTTTGGAAAACAGTACCTGTTCCCTCTCTTGCAGCTCCGTCAGCATAACAATGGAGTGACACTTCCACTCCCAAACCATCCTCCAGAAGTCATCCACGGTGTGGGACAGGGGTCCCTGAGTGGCGATGAAGTAATCCTTCTGCCTGTAGCCCTAGTGAGAAAGGCACACTAACTCAAAGCTCTGTCTCCATTAGAGCTCTGAGGCTCCGCAACATAAACACTACAGATGGGATGCTGGATCTTGATGCCATCTATATAACCTTGTTTACTGCACACTGGTCAAAGCAGACATCTGTGACTGCCTGTGGTATCCACCCAGATAGTCACAGATGTTCTTCATCCCCATTACATACAAATTTTAAACCCACAGTGCTTTGAAATGGAGCGCTGGAGAAGAGCCATGCTAAGAAATCTCTAAAAATGAACCATATGGAAGTGTTATTTTTGCGGCAATTCAATGCCAAATCAGACTTAACTATAAATGTAAATACCAGGTAAATAGGTGAGATAGCTCCTTGCCATTTTCCATACCCCAAAACTATGAACATTCTAGATTTTTCAACTTCACAGAGTTTTTGAATTCAAATAGAGCCATGAAAAACCTGTTTCCGTGTGAAGTCACACACGTGACCAGTCGTATTTGACCTCTGACTTTAGGTAGTGAATGTAACAAATAAAATTTTTACTTGATAGACTTGGATAAGTAGTACTCCTATATAAGGTCCACAATCATGAACCTCCAACGCTTTTGTAATTGGAGATTTTTTCGACTATTTGCTACATTTTTTGTCACACACGTGACGTGGAAATGAAACTAAGGAGTTCTAAGAAATATCAGAGTTGCACAGTAGCTTGGCAGTGTTCTTTGCCAGAGCTCTGAGAAAAAATATGCCGGATTGCAGTGCCAGCAAGGAGGAGCTCCCTATTAATAAATATCTGAAATCTACCCACGTGATACAATCTGGGCTAAATAAGATGGGCAGGATTGTCATTTGGGAGGAAGGAGATGAGCATAGAGTGCATTTTGGGTAATGCAGTGCAGGTCTCAACCTATCTATGTACAGTACTAGCAATGCTGCTTTCATAGAGCAATTGACAAAGTGAAATACATGCATAACATATTCTACACAAGGCTTTCGTTTACAGAGGCAAGTACACTTCTCAAAGCAAGGTGACTGAGAGACAAAACATAAATACTTACATCAATGAAAGACGCATTTATATAATCAGTGAATTCCTGGCCTCTTTTCATAGACAGAATTACTCTATTGAAGTCATCTGTAAAGATAAAATTATAAAAATCAACAAGATTGCAGTGAAGCGCAGGGTCAGTCCAAATCAAAGCTTTCACTCATCTGCAACTGACAAAGCTGCCATTTAAAGGTCACACTCATCAGCTGTCTAAGCCTTAATGATGACTATTTATTTGGCACTTGTAAGTTCATTTGTGATTCTTGGACACATCTACCGCACTAACATGCCAAAGTGTTCATTGGAATCCAATCAGTTCAACATAATTTATGGAGGAGGTAAGACTGAGTAATGAAAATGTATCATTGAGCAGACAGATGGCAAATCAATGAAAGTTTATCAAATAAGAAGGCCAGCAGATTGGATGGAAGATATTTCCTCGTCAATACGTCAAGGATTTTCCTTGGAGCATGAATTCAAAATAATGACGAGGAAGGCATACAGGCATTAGGAATTTAACCGTCTTGAGCATACTAATGACAGTTTCAATAAGCACTTAGACTGGCATTAGAAAAGCTATATAAGCTATCGGGTTGAATTTCCTCACTAATATCTTTTTGCCTGTTAAAAGAGAGTTCAGAAATCACCCTAATGAGAGGAATCCAGTAAAAATGTATCAATGCAGTAAAAAAAAAAAAAAAAAAACTTTGAGAAGCACAATATCAACTTTCAGAGTTTACAGTTGCAGTTCCTTTTGATTAGCCAGCTTATTAGCAGTCACACTCAAAGCCCAGTTTGTTAGTTTAAATACGTAAGTGAATTGAAAGTTTTGCCCCTTTGTGAACCACTGTAACATCCGCATCACTGAGCAGTCCATTTATTTTAGCCCCATGACTATGCTTGTTAGAACTAGTCTGCAAAATCAAATTAGAGGTAGAAATATGTGATGCATCCTCACATGGAATAATCTGGAGAACTCGGTTCTTCTTCATGTTGGCAGGAAGGTTCCCTGTTCTCATGTTCTCTTTCATTATCCGCATATTTGTCAATTTCTGGAGAGAAAAGAAAATGAACACAAACACTGCTCAAACACAACTAATATCCTGAAACAAATCAAAGAAAGAGCACAGTACATCCAAAACAACGGAGGGTACTGCTTTTACGAGATTCAGGTCAGCATAAAGGTATTTCTTTACACGAGTTTCAAAAATGAAAACTAAAAGATTAAAGGTTCATACCTCTGCAAGGATTGGTGCACCAATTCCATATCTATTTTGGCAAAGCACTATGCTATAACCTGCCATCAAGTAGATCTGTATGACTTTTTTGCAAGGGCTCAAGTATACCATGCGTAAAAGGCACTTTTTCTGTGTCATAACATGGTATCAGAAAACTGTAATCTTGATGTGTAGATCATAAAAGAGCTTGAAGAGACTACTGCATACTAAATTATTTATCTACGGTACTTTACTAAATTTGCTGTGCTCAGTGAATGAATGGAAGAGCCGTGAGGAACTGCTCTTACTTTGAACTCCTCCTCCAGCCCGACTCTGTCGCATGGAGCTGAGGTATTATGCAGCTTCTGTAGGTGTCCCTCCAGGGAGGAAACGTCAAGCTCTGTGTCACCATAGAGGTAGTATTCAAGCAATGCCTGATAGATGAAGGAGTACTGCATCTGTGTACCACAGAGAGACATACAGACAGAGACATCTTATCAAATAAGCTACGTTGTTTCAACATTAATTCTCAGAGAGTTCACATTAGAAAGATATCAGAGATGATTTCTCGCAACAAATGCCACAGATTAACGCTCTGCAGAGAAACCAATAGGACTCACGTCTGTCTGAATCAACTGTGAGCGCTGCTCTCGTATTCTGGACACGAAGCCGAAGACGTCGATCTTCTGCTCGGCGTACATCATGTCAATCATGGCGTCGATAACGATGAAGGTTCCCGTCCTACCCACGCCCGCACTGTGTAAATATTCAAGTAGTCATCAAATAGCATAACAGTGTAGCCAGAACAGGTCATTCAGCCCAATAAAGCTCACCAATTCCTACTTCAGAAGAGCTTCATTCATTTAGGATACTTAAGAATTTGACAGTAATACAGTGCTGTATCAAGCCTGGACTTAAAAGCTCTAAAATTTTATGCCTGTATGACATGACCAAGCAAGCTATTCTAAAAGTGTGACCCAACTGTGTGAAAAAAAAAATAAAAATCTTCCTAATATCTGTGCTAAATTTAGCTTTAGCTAACTTCCCTTTATGTTCGCTAGTTCATCAGTACACAGAAGTTGACCAAAATAACCCTGGGTAGTAAAAATTTTAATCTCTTACTTGCATTTAAAGGTCTAACTCAGATAACATCAAAGTCTCCTTTTATTACAATTGAAGTGATTGATGGGCTTCAGTATTTCCTGGTCACTTTTATCTTTTATAGCAAGAATAAATAGGTTCATAAATGTTTACTTTACAAACAGAAATGACCAATTTAGCAGAAGCAGAAGAAAAAAGCAGAAATCATTATCAAGCTGCGGCGTGCCATTAGCGGTATGAAAGGCCTGAAGTGGTAACTGAACTTTTCACTGCTTAGTTAAGCTAAACCTGTCAAAGTTTACTTGGTCTGATTAACAAAAGCTCAGACTAACTGTTAGAATGAATGACCGCCCAATTCATTTTTGATAGCATTATTCTACATTGCATCACGAAGTTAAGAGACATTTTCTAAGCAAATCAATGACAGTATAAAATGTCACTTAGTCTTGAAGATTCTGAACTCGTACAGCTCGTGGAGGGGCACAAATTCGAGGAAATTTTCAAGGCTTATTGCTATTAGGGATTTTCGCCCAAAAGTTCAGTATGGTTTCATATGTCAAAGATTTCTTTTTCTCCAGATGTATTCTTTGAATTCTAATAGTTGTAAAGAAATCAAGGGCCATCTTATGATGGAAGTTTAAGTGTTGAATTTTAGATTTTTGCACCTAGTTAGCTTTCTGCCATCTTGACAATTTCACATCCGTAACATAAATGTGGCCAACAGGCAATCACTCTGTCATGATCATTTATTGGTTCTGATTATTCAGCAAATAAAGTGTTTGGCAGTTAATCAGGTGACAAGAAATGGAAGTAATCAAGCATGAAAGGCAAGGTAACGGCAGACCTTTCATACCTCCTACAGCACACCACTGCTATCAAGTCCAAGCTACTTTTTCCATGTAAGATACTGGACAAAAATTTGTGTGGAACTACTATGTTTAGCATTTAAAATTAATTTTAACGGGTAAGGTGATACCCTTGCATACCTGCAATGTACCACAATGGGGCCTGCGAACGAGGGATTGACTGCCTTCACTTTCTTAAGGAACTTGAGCATTCCAATGGGAGAGAAGGGAACCCCAAAGTCAGGCCAGCTGGTGAAGTGCAGCTGTGTAACCAGTCTGGTTATCTTGGAGCCATCGCTGGCCTGGAAAGAGCCACAATACAAAAGACAGAATGCTATGTGTCCGTGATGTACTCTTTCCGTGGATTATCAGAACAATATTATGTGCCAGTTCTAGTCTGCTGCTTGGTGCTGTTGAATTCATGCATTGCCAGACATTATGAGCAGGAATTTGGGTGAATTTTTCTTACATCCTGCAATGTCAAATTAATTGACTAAACACATAAAGGCAATATGATGTTATGAACTGCCCCAAAGACTAGTCGAGGCAAAAGTGATTCAACTCAGGCTAGCAATTTCACAATTCTATTGTTTATCATTTTAATTTATATAATCTCCTTCACAAACTATACATGTAGAAAATTTTCATCATAGACCAGCGAGGTAGAAGGAGGCACTCCTCCCCTCCCCCTTACCCATCATACTGTCTGTGCCTGGCTATTCCACCAATCCACTTCCATTGCTATCTTTTGAATATCCCTCCAAACCCCCTCTGTAGATCAATCACTGGTTTTCCCTTCCATTTGTGTTTTGTGTCCAATTAGTTCCAACTTTACTGTAAAGATCAGTCCAGCTTGTTTCAGGATTAATATTTGGGCCTCCATCTTTAGGGCCTTTTGCCATGCTGGTACCAAACAGACAGAGCCACAGACTTCAGCAGTTGGTTTTCATATGTATTGTTCACAGTTTGTTCACAATTTTACCAGTAAAATAAACTTGATAAAAGTTTATTTGCTTTAATCTCTTGGTTCTACGGCAATTATTGTTGTCTTCGGCATGTCTCTGAACCTGTAATGGCCTTCATCTCCCGGCTACAGAGAACTAGGTCTGCCGGCACAACAAACCAAATGAGTTAAGGAATTTCCTTCCCCTGTTTCTCTGTGACAGAGACTTAAAGTCCTGATAGCAAACCATGCATACCACTGCTGGTTCTGTGTTTTATATGATTGGACAACAGAAATTGCCGCCAGGCTTTCTACGATAAAAAGGGTCTCATGAGTTGTGCAATTTGTTCAATTTGTACTAAGTAGTACACATCTTTAAAGTAAGTTAAGTCGAATTAGCACTCGGTAGTAACGCGTGGCAAGTGTCTTGATTGGGTATCGACACTGGGCGCTAAGCTTAAAGTAAGTTAGTTCGCTGAAGTGATTGGGGCGAATTTTCTTGTCCGCTACATATAAAATAAAACTCAGGGGTATATGTTAACTGTGTTACTGTCTATAGATGTGTCTCGTGTGTGTGCTCATAGTATAGTCTACCCTTGCGTGTTCAGTGGAAAAAGTCTGGGGAAACGGATAGGAAGGAGTCTGTTTTAGCAGAGGGTTTGAGAGAGAGGAAAAGCCATTGTGAGTTGGTCTCTCTGATGATTCTAGAAATCATAGATTTTGTTAATGTGTTTTTATGAAGCAAAGACTCACATCCAGTGTAAGTTTATGTTTGTCTTCATTGTTGTCAGTTGTTTGGAGACATGTACTGTATTGTCCAATAGGTAGCCAAGCAAATGAAAGAAAAGGTTTGAAATGTTTCACACAGGGGAAACAGCAAAATTCTGCGGGCAAAGAGTTGGATGGTGATTGTAAAATAATGGGGAAGGGGGGGGGGGATAAGAGCGTACTTCCACCACACCAGCGACACTTTTCAATTTTAAATTGATTTTTTATCACAGTTAAAGCCAAATATTACTTGGCTGAACAATAGCAAAATGCATTTTTAGAGCCCCTCATTGTACGCATTAAACAACAAAATAAGAATAGAGTTTCAGACAAAATACAAATTGAGTTTTAGACATCTTATGGCTTATATAATATCCAGAAAAATCATAACAGTATACTGCTACAATGTTTTCTAGAAAAATACAACCCAAAAGGAGCCACAGCCACAGATTTTGATACATGTGCTTTTAGAATGCTGCTTGAGTACTAAGGTGCTAAGCATTTTCACCTGACAGAACAATATTACATCAGAAATTTGAATATAGAGAGCAGTCAAACGATTGGAACAGGCCTATTCTCCTCGTGTCATATTTTATTCATGTTTCTCCAGAGTGAGAGAGTCTGTTGCACGTTTTCATGACAGAAATTCATCCTGCAATTGGGCACTGATGCCTGTTACACACTTACATATTGCACACAGAACTTTCTAATGGTGTAGTCCACCAGTACGGTGAAGTCTTCAACCGCTACCCGCACATTCCCATACGTCCAGCAGCCTTGGTCGGGCCAATACTGATAACACTTATCCTGGGAAAACAAAAAGGTCATTGTGTTCAGTAAGAGGCAGTCTAAGGCTGGGTGGAGTTGAAGAACAATTATATATACAATACAAAATTTCAATTATGAATGATAAAACTGCAGCCCATATCATGAGTCAAGAGGAAAAACCCTGTGACCTAAACTCTGCATGACTGCCTCCCTGAATAGAAAGATGTGGAGACAGGAAACCGGACAGAATCTGACTTTTACTCCACCGTGCAACCACAGAGAAAGAGTAGCTTAGCAACGTATGCTGCAGTAGTCAAAAGGTGACTTCTAACACACTGCTTTGTGAAATCAGGAAGCTTAATCAACTCAACTGTCAATCTGAATTATTCTGCCTCTGCATGGGGGATCAGAACACTTAATGAGCGCCCGCTAACTAATTATGATAAAGCCACAGAGGGCTTTATTAACTATTATTTAAGCATTGATTTCGAGCAGCACGAAAGCAAATTTTAATCTCCATTCCATTCTGTCCTTATTGATTCCTTTAGAGTGCCGTGATGCAATCAGAGACTTAATTTACAGGCGAAGATGCACATGCAGCTGTTGCAGCTGAAAGGATGTCATTATGAGCCAACAGAAAAACTTAACGTCACAGCGGGGGATTCTCCATCATGCACCTGAGGACATTTATGATCAAAGAAAAACTCACTGTCAAAAGTAATAGGGGACCCCTAGAGTGCCTTAATCAGTGCAGGCGTTTACTGCGTTCAAGAAAGCCAAAGCACTGATACACAATCTGGGCTGTATTATTCTCCAACTGCGACCATTGGAAACCGGTTGTTTCACTGGCTTTGGCTTTTCACTACGGCACTTTCGTAACTGTACACGGTACTTTTACTACTATGTCTAAATCAGTTCGGCTCTATAATCAAACAAAGCGTTTATGGCCGATTCAAGCTTTGGTTGATTATCCGTATTTAGTCAGAACCAGAAAAAATATTCTCAGCTGTAATGTGAATAGTTGTTATAAAGTTTTACCACTGATTCTTAAGTAATATATTGCATTTATCTATAGTGGCGAATGAACTTGGAAATAGTAGCGAAAGTGCTGTGTGCAGTAGGGAAAGTGCAGTAGCGAAAAACCAAAGTAGTGAAACCACCATAAACCAGATCTATTATCCCCGGTACACTCCAGACCAATTATCCTCAGTACACACCAGATGCCAACAGGTTACCTAAAGTCTAACGAGAAAAGTACACCTTTTCTTCACGCCAGAACTAATTCTTGGATAAAATGATGTTTGGTATCTAATTTGAAACCCATTGACAAGACAACATACAGGTAAGAGCACACACATCTGCTGCAGTGGTCTGAGATGATGATGTAGCGGTGGTGTAATGGTGGCACGGAACAACTGAGGAAGAAGTGTTTAAGGAGTGGGCACACAGTACCAGCCAAAAGTTTGGACACTGCGTTATAGAGCTCTTTTTTTACTCAAATTGATGTGTTTTAACGTTTTTAAATAACCTCAAATGGCACATGTTAAGAAGTGGTCACACATTAACTGAGAATAATTTACCCAGCAGAATGTTGTCAAAAACTTTGGAATACTTAATGAAGCCTCTCCATTTTCCAAAAACAGAATTAAATTAAAGCTGGTTCGGGAGTTATTAAATGAAAAGGTCAAGGAGAAGCAAACCAGAGGTGCAACATATCTGTGGTGACTTTTACAGCCATGCTGGCGTGAACTGTCATGATACCATATGACTGTCATTATAGAAAAAGCAAGATGACATTGTCATTAATCCCATTGTCAAGCTCAATCAAGATCACAACTAGAAGCATACATGCACGAAATTTCATTAATCTCGAAAAATCAATTTCTGAGAAAACTTGACCCCACTTATCCCATGGATGGACGGACCAACGAACAGAAGGACGAACGGATTGACGGATGGACCATCTCCACTGCAATATCCTCCTCTCCACTACTTCTCGCGGCGGGGAATAAATATATGAATATGCCCAGCAATCCCTCATGAAATAAAAAGTGTTTCTTTTGTTTTGTAACTGATTGTTTGGAAAATGTGGATGCGTCCAAACTTTTGAGGGTTACTGTACAGCCTAATTAGGGCACAGGTGTGGGAGAAGGCGGTGTCACCACATTGACAGGAATCCCCAACTCTAGTCTTCCCTTAGCAGCAGCATATCCACAAATCATCAGTGTCGGGGGAACGGTGTATAATCATGTAACATACTCTTACATCCAGGGGGCCCCGGGACCAACTTGTGCCAGAGAATCCTAACCCTGTTATCGCCTCTCAGTTACTCCCATGCCCTCAAGTGAAAAGGCTTTTAGATCAAATTTGTATTGTTCTGATATTACTATTAACTCTTAGAGTGCTGAGATTATTTATTTGTTTGAAAATTTATCTTGTGCTGTTGAAATCCCTGCAGGAGCTCTTTTAAACAGGTTGCCACACGATAGGTTTTCAACAGCTTTGAATTTGGTATCGTGCATAATTGAGCATAGCAATTTGTATTTAGCGCTCTAAGGGTTAATTAGCATCGGCCAATTTTCTAAATGAGACTGTCCCAGCAATAATCTGGAGCACTCACTTCTTTTCTTTCTTTCAGATTAGTCAGCATCACGATTGTGGTGGCCTTCTGCTCCCAAACCATTCTCCAGAAGTCAGCTACTGTATCCTGCTTAGGACCTGTGACAGACAAACACGTTTCATAACAATACATACTAGTATTTTGAGACTGGACTTGTATGTTGTGTCTACGCTTTGGATTTCCAGTCAAAACTTATTGGATGTTTACCTTGAGCTGCGATGAATTTGCTCTTTTCTTTGTAGCCCTGGAATGAGAGGAAGTTTCATTTGCATACAAGATCAAATGCACAGTTCACAAAATGGATGGTGCTTTCAAGAACTGAAACAGGCTCAAAATAAACTGCGGTATGAGTGAGAACACTCACATCAACGAATGAGGCGTTGACATAGTCTGAGCACAAAATTCCATCAATCTGTGTTAAAGTCACCCTTGAGTGGTCATCTGGGGACAAAAAAAAAACAAAAAAGCAATTATTTCACCAATTTTATTGAAAAGGCAAACTGACAGACTGACAGATAGATTGATTCACTGATAGTGGCATTCTGCAGGTAATTAAAACAAGTAAAATCACTCCAAAGAAAAACATCCACAATAGTCAGCACTACTACAAAATATCCACAAAGTCCTTAAGTATTACACATGAAAGCAATTGGCTGTGTACAGACAGCAAAGGAAACACCCATGTTAAGTCACATAATTGGGCATTGGGTGTGGTGGCAAAGCAGTAAATTAACGTCAAGAATTCCTCCAGAGAATTATGACAACACTCCTCCACAGGAAAACCAATCAACTCATTTAGTAGGTGGAAACGGTGTAAAACTTTCCCCAGGAGTCCTTACACAATATCCTGGAAATGAAGTACTGTATTTCACAGCAAACACCATCGCATTAAGAAGAATCAGCAGGTTCAGCTGTCTTGGTCAATTATGTCCCCGAGGAACGCGCCCCATCGCCCTGGCCTTTTCCACAGTAATTGAGGTTTGCTCCAGCAGCCGTACTGGCTATAATTATGGGAAACCAAACCTACTCCATAATTATATACATGACTTGCATGCTGGGATGTTGACCGTTTAATAAATGGATGAGTGACACTTGGTGGTGGCCCATGCTTTTCATACACGGTGACGGCACATCCTCTCTCACCCAGCTGTTTTCATTCTTTTCTTGACTATTTTAATGCTGTGAAATACTGGTGAACAAGCCAAGAACGTCGATAATTCAAATAATTCAAATTCTGAAAGTGAGAGAAACAACATACACTCAGTACCTCTAAAGAAACAAAGGTTCCCTGTCATGTCTGGGGTTTTCTATGAGAACAGACACAGGATGGGTAAATGGTTGCAAACAAAGAAGCCACTGGAACCACACTCAGGGACCCAAAGAGCAGGTGTGCAGTGAAAAACAGAAGTATAAACCAAGCCTGTCAACAGGAGTAACCAGAGGAAGAGGGAGATCTGTGATCTCGAGTAAAGATAATCGAAAGGAAAGAAGACATAGTTTTATTGATGGCAGACATAAAGCAGAAGTGAAAAGGGGATGTGAAAATGAGGGAAAATAAAGGATTGCGATGAGCTTGAGTCTAGTTCTCTCCACTTCAGTTCAGTTATCATGGAACATGAACACCAGAGCCTTTCAAAATCCACACGGCTCATGAATCAATGTGCCACATGTCCCTGACTAACTCAGTATCACAGCAGCCACGGGAACAAGCAGCTACATTTACCGCAAGACACCATGGGAAGTATGAACTAGAGGGCGCGAGCAGTGTGAGACACATTTTTGTCATTTCCTGTTTCCTGGTTTTATCTTGCAAGCCAACATAAAACAGTGTTTTCATTCAATAACTATTTTCGTTGATAGTTTTCGCCACTCACATGGAAGAATATTGGGATATCTGTTCTTCTCTCTGTTGTCCTCCTTGTTGGCCTCCTCACAAGTGCCCTGCAAGTATCCACCAGGCAAAGACTGGAGGGGAAAAAAATTATAATAACACGGTTCACAACCACTGCAAAGCAATAATAAAACCCCCGCAACTGCACACGTTACAAATCGTCATTCATACCGTGGTTAGCAAGCCACTGAGATATCTGCCACAGTGATATACATTTACTGCTCTGGTTTCGTATGATGCTTTGTTGTACAGCCTGACCTCATTTCCTCTAGGGCGTATATAGAACCAAAGGGAAACAATCCTTTTTGTGCCCATATATATGAGAGTTAGCATAAACATCCTCTTCGTAAGCAACTGAATCGCCATGCAGAAAAGTCACTCAAAGTAATTCAACAAAACAGGAACCTCATCAGTTCTGGGAATTCCAACAAATGAGCAATTCATATTACAAATGTGGAACATTCCAGTAGAATTAATGACAAATGATGCCGTCATGTAGGATTTTTAAGTGAATTCACCCCTTTAAGGTCATTGCGATTTACATGTTTGATTGACTTTAATCAAGACTGGATATACGCCAAGTCATCAAATTAAACAACAAATCTGAATTCAATAACACTGCATTGATAATACCATGAACAATAACGTGTAATTCTACTGCCAACTCAATTTGAATGTATTACATGTTACTTCTCCTGGAAAAAAGTTCAGCCTCGCATCAGAATTCTATTTTGTAATGAACTACTTCCAAAGTTATGGACACTAATAGACCAGAATACATTCAGCAACCATGACAAGTATAAATTTATTTCACATTAAAAAATATTAATCAGGCAAGATGAGACTGAATTCAAGCTCCATTGTTCATGAATATTCGCATTCTGTTCCTCAGAAATGATTACGTTGAGCATAAATGAACATCCATGGCACCCACCACCTTGAGTGAGATACTTGCTTTGTTTGAAATATTCAAGGTAAACCTGTCAAGAGATTGCCTTCCAAGATTGCTTGGGAATGCACAAATTTAGCAGTGCATACGATTATATGAAAGTTACTACGAGCATAAAAGGGGACGCGTACGTTGTATTCCTCCCGGAAGAGCTTCCCGTCGTCCGCGGAGCGCAACCGGACCTCCTCCTCTAGGCAGTCCAGTGGTAGGGGCAGATATGTCTTAGATGCTGAAGGAGACCTTGGAAGCAGTACCACTGTCTGTCGCTCTGTAAAGATGACACAAGACACTGTCAAACATCAGCCCGCAGGAGGACGGCATCCAGCTAACATAACTAGACGATTGCAGTCATTACCGTCTGGTCCACATTCATCAGAGCTGATGGGGCCTGACCTTGAGGATTTTTAATCAACCCAGATGTAATGGCAAATTGGATCATTATAGTCTGAATTAAATTTTGATTATAATTGTTATTCAACTACTTAGACGCTACTGGATTAGAGGAAAACTATACCTAGGATGTATCTATTTATATTGTTTCTGTGAACAAGTAAAATGTTACTGTCAATTCATTGGCTGGAGAAAAGATTTCTTAAAGCTTAAATGTGCTCTATCTCAAATAAAATAAAATAACCTTAACAAGTACAATCAAAACATGGCCTTCTTTTTGACCTTCTGGCAAAGCTTCAAAAATACAAACCGTTTAAATAGGCCAAAAGCAAAGGGCAAAATTGTTTGCATAGAAATAATTGCTGAAGATAAGACTGGAAATGGGAGGTCTAGATTATTTTTTGCCAGTCTCTATATGCTTGTTGCATATGCCATTTGCCAGTACTTGCACCATAAAAATAGAAAGAAAATGCAAGGCTGCAGGGCGGCTGACTCAGTAAACGCTTCAAGCACAGGTGGAAGACTGAGCACCATGGCCTCAGATGGAATCTACAAACTTCCCAGGGTCAACTATGTCCAACAGCCTTCTGGGCTAAAGCAAAAATTTTCCAGCTGTATTACCCAGCAGGGTATTAGTTCAGTCAATTAGCCATCGGTCAACTGGCACCCTTGTGCCTGAGAATGCTGAGAGCTTTCTCTCTAATTGCACTCATGGTGGCTCGACTGTAGAAAGCAGTGTGAAGAGGCAGCTGGCACCTCCACTGATATGAGAGCAGAATCGAGCACGTTAACACCCTCCCTAGACATCAGTGGAGTTCATGAATAAATGGCTGCAGGTAAGTGGGCACTCCAGTTCAAAAAATGAGTTTGTCATGTTCAACCAAATTTTAAAGAAAGGATTGGCAAAACAGTTAGAGGCTATCAACAGCAATGCCTCACAACTACCAACTTAAGAATAAAACAATATGATTGGCAGAAAAAATGGAGCACAATAACTGAGACTTTGTGAGTATGCATTCACCAGCTGTTTAGCCTTGAGAGGAGCCATGAAGACCAAGTGTCGTACCAACCATGATCCGAACAGTAGAACGCTCAGGGTCCCATTGACAATTGTTAGAGCTAATAGCGAAAGTTTGGGAATAAGCAGATAAGCGCTTTTGAAAGCTGGTTAGTGGCATAGCATCGTCAAACTCTCTATGGTCCGAATACTTGACCTTGCAGAGGAGATGAGATAAATTCTCCAGAGTCGCCTCCACATGCCTTATTGGGGTCTACAACACAACACAGATGAGGGCCCAGAGACAGACAGCAAGCTGCATGAGACTATGAATAGGTTGAACGACACACACTGCACCACTCATTACAAGAGTAACGCTGGTTAACACATGAATACCATGAATATATAGATGATAATGAGATTGAAGGAGAGGCATTAAACAACCTTCAGTTCAAAGTATGCACACATACAGATTAGCAAATATTCACATTCATTGCTTTGTTTTTTTTTTTTTCAGCATTTAGCAAAGATTCTGATGGGGGTGAAAGGTTAAGGTCCCTTCTGAAAATGAACACAGGTACTCAAGCTGGTCACATACTTTAACAGTATGGACTGAATTTTTTATTTTTATTTTTTAACTAAATAATTAGTCACAAGATAACAGAGATTATAAACCCTACTTGTCATTCAGGCAAGGAAAAATCTCTAGTTTGTGAAGTGTTTATGTGCATGCCGGAGGTGCAAGGTGACAGGGTAACAAGATAATCATCTCAGTCATCAAACAAGCTACCAAGCAACAGAGGAAACCAATTCTACAAAATATTTTGACTCCAAAAATAACCACAGTCTCGAGGTAAAATCTATCTTAATGCATGTCGCACAAATGCATCTGATGTTAAGCAAATACACTGATGAGCCCAATCATTAGGGCCAATCAGAGATGCAGCAAATAACACTGATTATCTTGTAAAAATGCTGCATGTTACGGTCGGCAAACAGATCTTAGACAGGGAGTGAATAGTCAGTTTTCATAGTCAACGCATTGTATGATGGAGAAATGGGACCTGTGCAACTTCGACAGAGGGGTAATCATCATGGCCTGATGACTGAGTCAAAGCATCTCTAAAGCAACTAGGCTTGCAAGGTTCTCCCAGTCAGCATTGGTAAGGACCTACCAACAATACTCTGAGAAGGGACAAACTTCAAACTGGTGACATGGTTTTGGGCACCCAAAGCTCATTGATGTGGGACAGCAACCAAGGCTATACAGTTTGGACAAAACGACTACTATAGCACAAGTCCCAGAAAATTCTAATGATGTTTACAAAAGGAAAGCAACGCAACACACAGCGCATCCTGAGCACCCCGCCAAGCTGTGTAATTTACAGACTGGTCGCCAGGTCCAGTGAGTCCCATTTTCTTTCACATCTCTACATGATGAGTTTGGGCTCGAGAGCACAGTTCACCTGGGGAAGAGATGTCACCAGGGTGCTCAGTGGACAGAAGACAAGCTGGTGGAGGAAGTGCGCTGCTGTGTGAAATGTTCTTCTAGGAAGACCCTGGATTCAGACATTCAAATGGACGTCAATGTGATGGCACTGTTTTGATGGCGTACGGAGGACCCACAGCATATTAGGCTGGTGGCCATAATGTTTTTGCTCATGGGTACATAGAGGGGGGTTGTCAAATCATCGGAATACTGCCGCAAATACCAGCTTTGTGATGCTCACAATGTGCGGTATTTGTTAACACTGGGTCAGGAATAGAATTATTCAATTATGTGGTGATTTTACAGCTATTGTTCTGTGGTTATTAGCAACTATCCAACTGCTTGTCCCCATCAGAGATCTTTGAGTTGCAGTAACAGGAATTTTTTTTCTGCTCCTGCTTTTGGTGTTTGGATTATGTTGCCATAATTTTTGACACAGCACCCTTCACCATCTTACAGAATTTTGTGTTTTTTTGGGAACCAATTACTGCCCATTGAACCTGAATTAGATCACTCATCTTGTTTTGGACACACCTGCTAGTTAGACCTCTTTTAACTTAATACATTCCACTTTTTAGCATTCCAAAGAGTCAGAATCACTTGTAAAGATGCCGATGTAACTTAAGTTTAGAGACTAAGAGAACAAAGCCATTTTTTCAGGTGAACTCCTGCTATTTTATCCTTCCCAGTACATACTTCAGAATTTTACCAATCGCAGCTCGTCAAGGTAACTTGATGATAAAAGTCAAGGCTAGGCCTCCATTACTACTGACGCAGGTAACATCAAGAATAAATTTTGATTCTGCAATAATATAACAGTACTTTAAAATATTTTCAATATGTACTTGTTTTCTGAATTGTGGAGGCACACTCCCATAGAAATCTCAGATCACAAAACTCTTAAAATCAAGAAATGAAAGCTAACATTAAATTCCGTTCTCATAGAATATCAAAGCCCGAACCCACAGGAAGTCACACATTACATTTTTACACTTCAGACCAGCAGACATCCCCTCAATGTGAGGAACTACTCCATTAACTGAAAATCTCCCACCTATTACTATGTGCACAGACTAATACTCCAGATACAAACAAAAAAAAAATGTATCTACCTTGTTCCTCCAAAATGCCATTTGGCATCTTCTTATCGCCTGTAGGGACATCTTCCTTCCGCTGGTTCCTTAACCTATAGATTAAAACAGAGAGAGAGAGAGAGAGTTTGAAGTATCAAAGCACTTCATTCCACTTCCGCCATCCCTTTCTGACATCAGGGGGACGAACGAATATCCAGTGTGACCCACCATCGAAAACTGGAGAGTGTGTTCTTTCTCATGGGAGGGTCCCCCGAGTACCTTTTTTCCCAGTTCAGTCTATGCTATTCACAGGCACGGCGTGCTCTGGCCCCCCTCGCTCACTGCTTTCAGTTTTAGCTGCTGAGCGCAACTGCGCCGCGCCCAGAGAGGGGTGACGTCAGGACTTCCTCTGCACCGACCGGCGCTCTTACCTGAGGAAGTACCACGCCAGGAGAACGCCGATGAGGGCCAGCAGAGACAGCACCAGCACGGTGGGGAGCACGTGGTGGCTCGGGGGAGCTGGGTCTTCTGGGGGGAGGCAGCGGACAGAAAAGCAGGAAGAGCCAGTGAAAGCGAGCGCAGTGGAATCTGGCCAGCAGCGACTTGCTATAAGTGGCCGTGGAAACACTGCGACCGGTAGCAAGCCTCTAGTTTGAACTCAGCTCTGAAATCAGCGCTGGCCTCAGCTGTAATTTCTCCGCAGAGGAACAGCAGGCATTGGGCGCAGGCACTTGCTCAAACTGATTTCTTTTCGCTTTTCTCTTATCAGCCAACTAAATTAGGATATTGTTCAACAAGACAGCTAGGCAAGATGAGCAAATCAAATAAACAGGTGTGATTAAATTGGCAGTATGTGTTTGCACAACAAAAATGGAGTTACTGACATTTTCTTTCCTGAGAATGACAACAAGCAGCGTCAAATTATAGTCTAAACTACCCTGTGCCAGCTTACCTTAGACGTAATAATGTGTTGTTCAAGCGAGAGTTGCACAGCAACTTCATTTAAATAGTCTCCATAACAGTAATTACATCTGCAGTGAATTCTTGAGCGCTCATATAATGACGCGTTTTAGATATGCAATTGATTGACAGGTGTTTGGGGTTTTTGGCTTAACGAAAAGCGTTGCCAACTGGAGGCAAGACAGAATGGACACAAGTACAATACTGGTATTTTAACACTTTGAGTGCTGAATACATTCTAAAGGAATTAAAAATGTAGTTATCCTCAGCTGTTGAAAACCTATCATCTGGCAACTCCATGCAAAGGGAGCTCTTTTAAACAAGTCGCCACATGATAGGTTTTCAACGGCATCTGACTTTGATATCTTAAATCATTGGGCAACTATAGTTGCTCACAGCGCTCTCAAGGTTAAAAGCTAACAGAAAAGTATTTCTAAAATGAATTGGTTTCATTGGTATGTTGAAGAAGAATATTTTGATCTGAATAAGAATTCAGATCTACATTTTTGTTCATGATGGTCATGGTCGCTCAGATATGCACTTTTCACACTTACCTGTTGTGCTGTTTTCATTTGATGAGTTGTTATATTGTGTTGTCACAGCAACTAAAAACAGCAGTGGCATCATCATGGCTACAGCAGAGAAAACAAACAAAAAAAGTGCATTAATCACCAAGCACAATGTCAAGCATACTGTGCCCGCCACCAGTATTGGCACCCTAGGTAAACAGTAGCTAAACAGGCAATGAACAAATTTGTTTGCTGTAAATCCCCTCAATCTTTTACTCTGTATGCTACAAAACTCTATCAAGAATTCATTGAAAGTAATTCAAGGGGGAAAACATTATCAAAAATATGTATTTTACCTAAAACATGCAAGCCACAATCATTGGCACCCCAAGAATAACTTTTTTTGGAAAAACCTAGTTGAAGTATATTACCATTTACATGATACTTTTTAAAAGTTGTACATAAGGAATAGAAAATATTAAAAAGGTCACCTTTGATCTCCTGTTTCCACTAGATTATAAGGTGACACACAGGTCAATTTCTCTTAATCATCTTTCTCCGTAGTTAAGACAAAAGACTACACCAGTGATGAGTGGTAGAAAGTTGGTGAGCTTCAAAAATGTATAAATAGCTATAAGCTAGAGTGAAAAAAAAAGCTAATAGTTCCCATTAAATTTATTAACTGATGCCCCAATAGGCAACACTGAATAAATTTAAAGCATATGGCCATTTTGAACATCTGGCTGTAAGAGGACATATGCTTGTTTTGAACACACGCACTGTGTGGAGGACAGTAAAAGTGGAAAAGGAAACCCCAAGGATCACAGTTGGAAGATTGCAGACATTAACAGGTATGATAGGCAACTGAGAGTAAACCAGCAAGCACAGGCAGATTTTAAAAGCAGCCAGCAGAAAAGAACACCCCCTCATTTGAGTCATCTCTCCAAAGACACTCCCCCAATTGACACAAATGCGCGCAGCCTAACTGCTGACAGGATGACACAGAGCGGAGCGAGGAGTGCCTCACCGCACACCATAAGTGTTCATCAAAAACTTAATTTAAAACCACTAGATGTCTCATTCACATGCCAGTAAAAGAAAACATCAAATCATTAGCTACATGTGAATGCCGTATGCGTAACCGGTGGGATCGTTCCTTTATTCGAGCCACTGGCAAGGGTCTGACATGTCAGCGAAGGGTGGAGCAAACCATTTAGATGGACCATTACTTGCAAAGACCAGCTGCTATGATGACATCATTTGCCAGATCAATCTGACAACTTGATAAGGTTCATAGAATTATGGACCAGCAGATGAAAATTTGACTGCCTCTGCCAGAAAGCTTAAACTAAGTGTTACGACCCCTGTCGTCTTCCCTCGGGGATACTAATCTTTGCTCTGGGTATAGCAATCCGGAATGAACTCTGCTTCCAACTCCCAGTGGAGACCAGCTCTTCAGCCTCATATGTAGCTTCCTTGTGCACATTCTATTGCCTTTTTGTGTTGGAGCAGTTTGTCTTTGACTGATGATTCTCACCTTGCCCTTTTCTTGGTTTGCTTGGATTTTTGTGGATGACCCTCGGCTCGTTGCATTTTGACTAAGATTCCTGCCTTTGCCCTTCAGTTTAGCTGCTTGGTAAATTCCTGGTGTTTGATTTTGATTCGCTAATCTGACTACCTCGCTCGTCCTGCCCCTCAGCATGCTGTTCTGTCACACTGGTTAGCCAGAGTGATCCCAGCTGGATCTCCCGATCCTTCCATCGGGATACTTCTTTATTGTTTTGTTTTGTTATTTTTGGAGGTGACACTGGGCGGAAACCTGTTTCTGTCAGGGGTACACAATTTGTTCGCTCAGTCTTCACTTGCGGACTGAGCGTTCTGGAGTTGCGTGTTTAAAAGCCGCCCTGTGCCCGATAAACCTTCGAAGGCCAGCAGTATGTTTCAGCAGTGTAGGGGCCGGAGTTCTGTTCAGCGGGAAGTTTCTGTGTTTGTCGTAGTTTTCCCCGCCCATGCTTCCCTCATTTATCTACCAGTGGCCGCCTTACCTACTGAGGGTCGTAACACTTAACCATGGTTGGACCTCCCAACCAGACTAAAATCCAAAGCTTGCATCTAAAATCACACAAAATTGATTCATTGATCATGGAATCAAGGTTTTGCCAAGGCCATCCCAGCCCCCTGACCTAAACCCAATAGACAAGCTGAGGAGGAGAGTCCTGAAAGGGGATTTATGAAGCAATTTTTATTTTTTAATACAAAGTTGTAATTTTCACGGATTTCCAAAAGGAAAGTTGATAAACATTTTAGCAAAAAAAAAGATAAAAATTCCATTTTTAGGCAATTTCATTCCTCTCATTCCTAACCCCCTGAGAAATAGGCAGTTCTGAGAGGCTGTCCCCTCCGTGGAACAAGCTTCATTCCAACTGGCCAGCGAACAGAGAAACGCATCAACAGAATGCGCAATAATAATAATAATGTCATAATCCCCCGGCTACTGGCTAGTCTCTGAATACAGATGACTGAATGAGTACTGAGTAGCCAGCTCGCCATTTCACTGCACAATGAGTACAGAGAGGTAATGTCAGCAGACTAAGCAAACGTGGACGTTACATTCACAGAAGTGCAATATGCAGTCACTATCATAGTTTTACTTCTGAAACTATGAGACACGTAATTCAGTCTCTACCTTCAAGAAAGTTAGCATCTTCATAGGGGCAACCGTTAATTACCATATTATTTACTTTGCCAGCTACTCCATTATTAATGGACTGAATTTGATTGAAAATGGTCATTCATTCTATCTGGCCCTATTAACTAACTTGCAATTAAATTGCTTCTGGCTGAACTGGTAGCGATTTCTAAATTCACAGTAAATTTAGGAGCAAGACAGAAATCGGAAACACTTTCCTAGCTAGCTTCAGATTCTCCAAGAACACAATTTGTATCCTCCGAAAAGCATAATAGATCCCCTTTGTTATACATTTTGTTAGAAAAGCAATCAGACAAAAAGTGGATAGCACGCATGAGCTATGGCTTAACTGTGGGTGGAGATATTCAGACGAGGGGCAGAACAATTTTTTCGAGCCTGCATGGGATGTAGGAAGGGAAGCCAAATCTGAATGCTGTGCGAAATGCCATGTTTTATGAAAAAGGAAGCTCAAAAAAAAAAGACAGGGTTGTTCTACTTCACAGATTGTGGGTTGGTAAGCACTCCAAATACCAAAATGTATGTGCACAGAAATAGAAAAGACAAGTTTTTCTTAATAAGGCTCCTTTTATTGTTGACCTCATAATTAGAAAATCAGGAGATTCCACATGGAATAATGGTCGCAGATCCCTTGCAATATCTTCTTCAACCTAACTTATCACCACGGGAGAAGATTTGGTGCAGTTACATTGCCACAAGAGGCTGCACACACTAAGTTTTAATATCTTCCACCCACAATATTCAAAGCCGCACTGTCAGAGGTATAAAAGCCCTTCAGTAACCTGGCATTAAAATGCATGGTAACACCAAACTGGTTCCCATTTAGCAACAAAGACAGAAGAGAGAAGAAATGCACATCAGTGTTTGAGAGGAGCTGGCTGTGGTGAAATTACAAATGTCAACAAGGGCAGTAATACACTTGTGGCCACAATGCGATAATAGGTCTAATTATTGTATTAAATTACCAATGGCTACGACATAAGATTACATCAAGGTATTGACTCATCCCTCATCGCCCTGAAGAAGACTTCTTTTGAAACATTAGTAATTTCACAAATAATTTTTTATTACATCATAGCCACGAGTTAGCAACTTCCCTTTTTAAGCCCTAATTAGCAATCGAATATTACTTTGCTCATTTGTGAAGACTAATCAGTTAGGGATGAATTTTTTTAGCCGACACTATTGTTCTTTATATCACAGATATCCGATATTTTCTATTCAAATTAACAACAGCAGAAAATGCCACATCTTTTGAAGATTCTGGATTCCTGTAGCACATAATGCGTCATACATAGCTAGGCTTATAAGTTATGCCTGTTTGCGCCAGTGTTCAAAAATTGATATGCATAAAATGCCTCCTATTTAAAAAGTTCTCTCTTCAACTCTGAGAACAGTTTGAGCAAGTTAAGACATCTTTAAAGTAAGGTCAATGCTGAAAAAATGCAAAAATGTGAGATTGAATTCAGAGTAAGTTTTTGAATCAATTATTAGATTTTTTTCCATCCTAATTATCAGATGCACTGCATTCACATCGTCAGGGTAGCTTTGGTGAGCTCTTTGTCATTTTTATTATAATTTCTTAATCATTATTGGCTTATCTGTTGGTCTTGGCTATTCAGGAACTAATTGTTTAATTTTTACTTGGGCAATGTTTAGCAAGAACGGGTTGAGAGCAATCATTCATTAAAAGGTGAGAGGCTTCTATACCTCAGACAGCATGCCACTGAAAACCAGTCAGGAAATCTGGGGATATTTAGGTAGAAGAGGTTAACCCATTAAGACCTAGGGCAGTT
Source organism: Gymnothorax reevesii (assembly GCA_029721435.1). Classification (NCBI taxonomy): domain Eukaryota; kingdom Metazoa; phylum Chordata; class Actinopteri; order Anguilliformes; family Muraenidae; genus Gymnothorax; species Gymnothorax reevesii. The sequence goes on from CM056582.1 coordinate 73,988,453, forward strand.
CATGATGCACTTCGTTCACATTTCTTAAAAATGATATATATATATGATATTCGTGTCCCTTACATTTTTAAAGCCAGTGGGGCGCAGACGTCGCATCAGGTCTTAAGGGGCTAAATGATGGGGATAAAATATTTTTAATTTAAATCATTGTAGTTCTATTTCAGTTGAAGGGTATATTTACATTCATATTATGAAATATATATCAAGAGAAGACACAATAAGGGCATTAACTCGTTACCACTTTTCTACATATTTAACAAGGGTGCCAATATTAGTGGAGGGCACAGCAGAGGTTGGGGGGCACTTCGATCAAAATATCAAGACACTACCTACTAAGGCAACGAGCATAATTTTGCTCACTGGGTTCAACGAGTGTAGGAAAGAAGTACATGAATTTAGTCATGAAAAAACATCTTTTGTCGGCAGCACTAAATCAGGAAAAAATGAAAGAAAACACATAGTTTCAATTTACGTGGCAAAGTACACAATCGCCATCCTGCTGGTATTCTTTTTAGCATGTATCATCTGAGGTATTTTTACTATATTGGCTGGAGAAATGTAATCAGTCTACTCCACTTTTTATTCTTTCCCTTACATGGCATCTCTGAGCACTAAGCCTTGCTGCAATCTTGTCCCAAACAGATATTTGAGACCGTTTATATACAGTGTAATAAAGCAAATACATAAGATATAATTATTATATTTAAATAGTCAGGCAGAAACCAGCTCCGTGGAAGCAAATATGCTCAAGAACTTAGGTAATTGGGCAACCCACAGTAAAGTGAAACCATAACAAATATTAGAATAATATTATAGTATATATAATGTACACTGTATGCAAATAAATTCAAGAGAAATGTGAATTGGAAACAAGGAACGTCTTCACACCAATATCTGTACAAAACGACTCCTGCTTCAGCAGAGAAGAGAAGGATTCACAGACGCATCAACTCCATCACAAAGCCCTGCAAAACTATTTCTGCAATGGATGGTGCCATCTTTACTCACTCTAGAAATTTCTGGGAAACATTTCGTAACTCATGTAATAGATAAAAATCTCCTTGATGATAGTGGCCCCTGATGTAATGCAATGTAATTTCGAGTCAAGCGCAAGGAAGGAAGGGAGAATGGAAAATGAATGGGAAAATGGGCGATGACCTCAGTTCCTTCCGGGCGAGGGCAGCATGGCCAGAGAAGTACAAAATCCCGCCCAAAATACTTCCGTGGGGCAAAATATGAAACGCTGCATTATCAAAAAGTTCCACAAGAGGGCAGACTAATCATTTGTATCAAATACAATAACCTAGCGAACAATACAAGAAGAATAATAATGGCGTAAAAGCATGTCAAGTCAGAATTTTTGTTCTCATTTTCAAAGATTGTCATAACAAAATATTGTATGTGATTCAGTAGAGAGAGAGAAATAAGCAGATCTCAGTGGATATTGCTCACAGATTCATTTCAGTTTACTCACATTATTACCAGCATATAAAAGCCCAGATGATACCCACATCTAACTTACCACCACACACAATGAAGAAAGCAGTTAACCAGTCAGGACAGCTTTAGTGCACTATAACAACAGAGGAGGACAATGCACTTTCATAAAGTAGTTTGTTCCAAATTGCAAATTAAAACAAACCTTCAGCCGGAATGTTGAACTTATTATAATATCAGCTGAGTAAGTTTGTGGGTGGATGTAAAACACGGACAAAGTTTCACTTTTAAACCACTGATATGTATTCCTCTGTGTATCCTGGAGCAAACAGTTGGAACCTAGCAGTGGCCACAGTGACAAGAACCCATCTGTGTAATAATCAGCACTGTCACACTGCTTTACCTGTTAAATTCTGCAAGCCACACTTAAGAATTCTGTAGTTATGTGGCCTATCTTTCAAATATTACAAATGCATCCAAGGCCTACTCTTGATAGTAACAAAAACTCAGATTTAGCATCATGATGAGTTACAACAACACTCTCACAGGATCTGCGACACCCCACTCTCTCCGATCTCTACTCACAATGTAGATACATCAACCTGGAGGCATTACCTACATATAACAAGACCCTGTACATGTTCATAATGCACCCTGGCGATAAGCTCTTCTGTTCACAGCAGGGGTCCTAGAGCCAATCACAGCAGTGCTGATGCTTTTATCTGCTAAACTTGTGTCTGTGATCAACTTCAAAGGAGTCTTCAGTCCGGGTGAGAAGAGGACAAATGCACTGAGAGAAAGAGGAAAGTGTCCTCGACTCCACCGTAGGGCATTACTGCGCTGATAACTTGTGGGGCCTTGCACATACAAACCAGGTTGCTTAGACACCAGGAGGGGATAGTAGCAGTGGTCATGAACTACGGGACTTAAATCATTTCTCAGTGTGTCGATCTGAAAAATACAGTGATACTGACCATTTGTTTTTATTTTTGTTCAGAATTTTACGCTTGGAAAGCAGGGCCAGGGTTAAATAGCCAATGACACGCATGTTTTTGAGCAACTGCGGGTCAAAGTGCACAAGCAGCTGGAGAAACAATCACTCGGCTTCAACCGTTTTACGACAAAACTGCCTCGACAGCCCTTGCCGAATCCCGCGGAGGAAGCTACTGTAAGTCAATACGGACATGTGCAGCGATTGAGAAAGCTGTGAGGAGACGAAGACGCAGGATTAGTTCGCGGGTGGGTGCGAGCTGCTGTTGTGACAACGCGCGGAAAATCACAGCAGTGTAGTGTAATTACAGACAGGCGCGCACGAGAATCGCGCTCTGCAGTAAATACTGCAGCTCGACTGCGCAGGTCAAAAATATTCCAGGCCGAACGATAATTAAAAAAAATACCCGGTCCTTCGAAACTAGAGTGGTGACTGACTCGTAATGAGGAGCGCATCCTCCGGCTGAACGTGGCAGAAATAGTGTTGACTCGAGTTTCGAACAAAAGCGCTGTCTTCAGTTCGCCGAGGCAGCTTCAGAGTGCGCATGATTTCACAGATATTTGTCGAGGGGAAGCCACAGTACTAAGGGAGCGATGGCAGCATGGGGTTACATTACCGCAATGTAATTTGTCTCCCAGGGTGCTGTGTCCACAGACTTGACTGCCTATGGTGCTCAGCATCCATAGTTTGCGTGTTAGGGGTGGCTTAGCAGACCCGGCTTTCAAATACTTTCTCCCATTGAAAAAAAATGGCAGTGGCAAGACAAAAATGTGTGAAATCATTTGAGTTACTTGGTTTTCTGCATTAATTGGTCGCAAAATATGATCTGGTCTAGTACATACTAACAAAAATAATGTGTAAAGATAATGACATGCAATCAATTACAATATTTTATCCTTTTTTGAACACAGCCATTTAATATTCACGGTACTAACTGAAAAGTATAGCAAACCCTTGGATTTAATAGCAGGCCAAATCTCCATCTGGCCGCAATGACCTCAAACAAGGCTTGCAGCAGCTGCAGATCAGACCTCTACAACATTCAGGAAGATTATTAGACCATTCTGCTTAACGTAAACTGCTTCAGCTGAGCCAAATCCAAGGGATGTCTGGAATGAAAGGCTCTCTGGAGGTCATTTCACAGCACCTTTACGAGGTCAAGGCCTTTGCTCAGAAATTCCATTCCAAAAGGTGGATTTTCTTTTTTGAAGCCATTCTGTAGCGTATTTGCATCAAAGTTTAATGTCATTATCCTGCAGCATCACCCAGAGCTTCAGTTGGCACAGCCAAAATGACACTGCCTTGCATGACAGCATTTCTTGCCTTTCATTCCATTCCTTGCCTTTCATATGAAAACAGATAATTTACTCTCTTAAACTATATCATGAGGAAAAAGGCCAGGGCAATCCAGAAAAATGGCAGAATAAATACAACTTTAAAAAAATAAATACATTTTTTTAACATTTCTTTAATATACGGCTAATTAGGTTTCAGAACACGTTTTCTTCCATTCTTAAAAAATGTTTTCCCAAGAAATTAACATTAAAATAGCACAGAACAGGTCTGACTCATTGTAATTTGCTTTGTCATTGAATTCTTTATTAAAAATAATAATAATAATGTGTTCACAATAAGTCCAGTTAGACCCCAATTTTTTTTCATAGATTAATCTGTTAGAATTTTCCTTCATTTTATGCAATAAAAAGCCATGGCCAATACTGTGCTATATGACACTCCATGTCATGGAAAGCCATTTCTAACACTGGGCAAAGAAGGGCTTAAAAGGCGAAGAATCCCAATTAACATTGATAGTGCAATCAACAGAAATTAACAACTCATTAAAATTCAAGGACAAGAATTTTGCCTGGAACTAAGTCCAACATATACAGTGAGCCCCCAGGACTGAGATTGAAAAGCACTGCGGTCGGATACTTCGATAAACCTGGTTCATCTTTCTGTTCAATGATGACAAGCTACTCAGGCCCCAGCACAGCAAAAGGCAACAAATTGTAATGCTTTCCCCGTCATACTTTCCCGCAGGGACAATGTTTTCATGTTTGTACGCAGTGTCTTTTTTTTTTACATCAAACGTACTGCTGCGTTTTTTTCCTGATCTAATCTATCTTAGTTCCATTAGTCCATAGAATATTTTCCTCATGGTGTTATGGAACGTCAGATTGCTCTCGGGCAAACTTCAGGTGCACAGTAGTGTCATCTTGGAGCATTAAAAAACATTCATGCCTGTGTGTAGCACACTCGTGACCATAGTGGTTATCCAGTTTCAATATTTCCCTCCAATCTTAACCCTTACTCTAGTTCTCTTTTTTTACACCACTGAGCATTCAGTGTGGTACCTTTGGGAGTCCTCTTGGCTTGGGATCCACTGCAAGGGAGAGAAGCCATTTCACTAAATTGTTTCCAATTAAAGTTTTTCTTACTGTGGACTGATGGACATTAAAACTGACTTTGTAACCGTTTTCAGCTATAGGCAAATTAGCGATTCTTGATTGTAGGCCTCCTGAGATCTTTTTGTAACGACATGTGACATTATGCAAATGATTTCACTGAGTTAGCAAACTGATGGTGTTGGAGTATTTTTCTTCTGTCAAAGTAGCTCCGCCCCACAGTGATTTATTGATGGGATTGCAGAATTTCTAACTCCTGACATCGCTTAGCTTTCGTTGAAGTCATTACCTAAGAGGACCACATAATTCTTCTAACGTAAACTGTAAATGTTTGAATGTCGGATTTGATATGAGCAATACAATAATCCATGTTATCAGTTCCAGCAGATTGTGCTTTATTATAGCTTCAATGAAGATCAGACCACATCTTAATCCATATTTAAATGAATGCAGGTCATTCGAAAGGGTGAGCTCACCTATTCTTGCCGTTGCAGAGACCAGCTATGTCTCCAGAGACAAACAGCCAAAAGACACAATAATCAATGCTCTCGATTCTGCTCTCTAAGAGACTTCACCCTTCCATTACTGCGGAGATGACCCTTCCCCCAGAAGGACTCAGCCAACTACAGCGTACAGAATGCTCTCTCTTATAGCAGATTAGACTGTTTCCGCAAAAGATTTCACCCTTTCATAAGAGCAGAGCATACTGTTCGCTCACAAGCATTCACCCTTTCAATACAGCAGAGGATCAGTGCTCTCACTCCTGAAGAACAGACTGCTCTCTGATTAGAATGCACCCTTCATTACTATGGAGTTAACTTCTCTCGCAAGAATTGTCATAAGTGCAGAGTATACTATTAATACACAAACATTCACGCTTATTATTTCAAATTTAGACTATCATCTCACCATCGTTTCATGAGAATTCATCTGGCGAATACATGCACACTACTACATGGACAACTCAAAATTCTTGTTTATCAGTGCACTGGCTAGATGGCGCTCATGAACATTGACTCTCTCACCTCGAGAGTTTTCGGCTGGACCAAACCCTTCATTTCTCATGCATCATCCCCACTTAATGAGGTTGACCTATGACTGGCCTTTATCAAAGACATGTTACCATTTTGTACTATTTTAACATAAATAGCTTCCAAATGACAAGCGCTGTTTGAGTGAGACACATGCCTGCCCTTCTCAGCCAGGAAACCACACAACGTTCAACAAGCAAGCAGACACACAGATACACATTGATGCTATCACTTAAATGCATGCAGACGTATGCAAGCGCAAATACATCTTTTTCTCCACCAACTGGTGCCTGCATGCAAACTTAAACTTTTAGTTTGCTCAATACACAGCATTAGAGCACTATCAGTTGCCCATTCGGAGTGTGATGCCCATTGCGGTGCCTCAAAGTGGGTCACGAGACAGTGCTACACGTTTGATACGTGGCGCATTCACAGAAATTCTCAAGATTGATACAAAGGCCTCTCAGAATGTTCCGGGTCACCTTGGGGTCTGATGTACCAGGGCGGAAACATTATAGGAGCTGCCATGGAGAGGAGTAATCAGGAGGCGTGCTGCTTTTGCAGAAGTGAGTGGTAGAACGGTGAGAGGGAGACTGTCAGCCTCTGGCGTAAGAGAAGAGAAGGCGCTTTCGACCACACTGTCCTCGAGAATGCCTACACTCAAATTCCCCTAACTCCACACACACACACACACGCGCGCGCACACACACACACACACACACACATCATTTTGGGAACAGGGGAACAAAGAAAACCTCAACCACAGACATTCTGCATGCAACCAGAAGCAGACACTCAGGAATGACTTGACTAATATCTGAAGGGGAATTAAGAGAACTACAGCTGTTTTACAAGAATTATGTACTCAAACAAAGTGCTCCTGTTTTATCATGTGGTAAATTTGTGAGCTATATTTGGTTTTGCAGATAGAATCATGCAAAACGTAAGAGGGGCGCAAACAGCAATACAAATTAATTCTTTGCTAGTTTATGAGAGGCAAGCAGATAAGTCTGTTTATTGTGAAGCACTCAGCACTGTTAAAAAGGAAGTGATTTTAGAGACTTTTAGGGAACGAGTGACCAGGAAAAGCCACCAGTTGCTTGACTTTTTAATGATATAAAAGCATAATGGTAAAGCTGCATTGGACCTGGAAATGAGCAAATGCCAACACAGGAAAGCAGATACAGCCTTAGCAGCTGCACTGAGAAAATATAACTTCAAGTCCTCCACAACAATGCATGAACCTGTGCTATTGTGTAACACATCACTGGCTCTATACTAGGCCCACTCAATTGATTGCCTTAGTATCGGGAAATCATGCACAACCTCAATTCCAGAAGACTTGGAACAACGCGTAACATGCAAATAAAAACAGCAAGCAGTAACTTGCAAATCACATTCTGTTATGAACTGCGCAATGAGGAACCATATGCAGGTCAACTGAAAGTGCCTCGTCGTGGGCCGTTTATTATAAAGCCAGAACACAGGATCAGTACTATTGAAGGAGGTGCGGGCAATTTTTTTCTGGGACAGTCAAGCGATCCGCATTCAGTAGTTGAGGGGGTTTCAAAGCCTTGGTCGAGAACTGTTCAGAGGTCAGAGGCCAGGTAGTCAATCCAAATTCCTGCACCTGGAGGACTGCACATTCACAGAATCACCAGGACCTTTGCCCAAGGGAATCAGCCCCGGCTCTGGAGACCGCTGAAGACCAGGGAGTGGTTGTCGCTAATAAAGGCTCAAAAATACTTTTAAACATTTCAATTTTCTTTTTACCGATAATGGAGGAGAGTATAAGCTTGGGTAGCTCACAGGTAAGAAAGGTTTGGCAGACAGAACAATCTAGCACCAAGAGAAGGGAAAAAGCAACCTATATGGACAGGTCATAAGACAATATTGTAAGGGAAACACCAGAGCCCAAGTGGGGCGTGGGGAGTAATCAGACAATAAACCAATTAAAGGAGACACCGCAAAACCGACTCATGGGGAAAATCCACTACGCGGAAAGGTTACGTGCTTAAGGTAAAGTAATGCCTTACGTAACTTACTGCAGAAATTTTGTGTTCTCGCATAAGCTTACTGCAGAATAATCAATCAACTTTTACAGAATGCACCATATGTCCGCATAAGATAGCGTCAAATTGAGGGTCTTTTGTGACTAAGCAGGTAAAAACGGGCAACCAAAAAGTCTGCCAGGATGCTGGGAAAAAGTCAATCACGCAACATGACGTACATTTACATAAGATTATGCAGCACAATGCGATCTGCTGTCAATATGTCAGAATATCTGAGACTCATATCAATATTTAAAAAAGAGACTCGCCTCAATCTTAATAATTCAACGTTATAGACATTTTCTATCTTGATGTTCAAAAGTCTTCCAGAGCGGAGTGTGTAGGTTCCCGTATATTCACATGACCGCAGATCCACTACTTTAAAAGTTCACGGATCTTTACTGTCACTTGCCAGGTGCTATGCATTTGACTACGATACGTAGGTCTATGTAAATTTATGCAGACTAAACTCGTCTAGAGGAACTTTATTGCATAGTGGATCTACCCAATCAGTACTGCTGGAACAGGAGAGGATTAAGTAAGGATACTGACAGACCATAAAACCTTTCAGCCTACATTCAATTGACAAAAGTACAAAGTCAAATAAACTTTCAACTCATTAACTTCTTAAAATAATAGCAATTCATTGAGAAATATGTTGTCTGCAACACATTCCAATAAAATTGAAATAGGAGCATGTTCACCACTATTTAATGTCACCGCTTCTATTAATAATAGTTAGCAGTCATTTTAGAACTGAGGACACTATTTTTGGGAGGCTGCTGGAAGCAGAGATAGTGGGCGGAGCTTGGCCTAGTGTAGCTCCTCCTCTAGGTCCAGCCACACCCCAACTCACTCACACAGCTCTTACAACTGGTGGATGGAGCTTCACAATGTCCAGAGTAGTGGAACTGAACTGGGTCAAACTCCACCCATTTGGCTCGACACTGAGCACCACTTGATTACTGTCAGTTTCAGAGTATCAGACATGGAATTTGTTCCCATTCTTGCCTGATGTAGGACTTTAGTTAGTCAACAGTCTTCGTTGCCATATTTGGAGCTTTATAATCTGAAACACGTTTTCAGATGTTCCTACCCTGCTAAACTGTTTGTTCATGCAGCTCTTGCAAAATGGTGAAAATCAAAAGATCTTGCAAATAAATCACCTGTTACCAATTCGCCTATTTACCATGTGGAATGTTCTCAACCAGTGTTTTTCTGAAATTTCCACCAGTTTTCCTGTCTTTCAATTCCCCTCACTATTAGCACCCAAAAACTGGGAAAGTGCACTTTTTCCCGAGAAATTCCAATAAAAACCTAGAATACACGGTTGATTTGAGGCCAACTCCATTAACCTCGGAAAAAGTCTGGATGAAGTACAGGCTTACAGTAATGGCCATTATATATTGATGTGGTTTCTGAACCTCAGTGGGCCAAACAATCCTCGGTGTGTCTCAAGAAAATTTAACTGAGGTTTACTGAGGTGTTGTCCAACCTCAAGTAAACCGGACAGACTTTGGGATACCTCGGTAAACTTTTTCTGAGGTTTACCAAGTTGGCCTAAAATCTCCAGTAAACCTTGGTGTATTCTAAGTTTTTGTAAGAATTTCTCTGAAAAAGGTGCACATTCTCAGTTTTTAGGTGCTACTAGTGCCTCTCCCACCACTGGTATCAAATTCAGAATTTACAAATACTGTATTTACAAAGAGCAACTACAATGCGTTTGATGAGGTGAAATTTTTTAATTTGCTATTAACAAGCAAATATAAGTAAAAAAATAATAAATCAATTGATTTTGTTTTTATTGCATTTTACATACTGTCCCAATTCTTGTGGATTTGAGGCTGTAAATGTTATTTGGCCATCTGAATGCCTTCCTATAGAAATCTAAGAGATCCAATAACTTACAGTGCCGGGACAAAGAAATTGACATCTATCAGTCTGGAAAGGGTTGTAAAGCCATTTCTAAGGCTTTGGGACTCTGGCAAATCACAGTGAGAGCCATTTTCCACAAATGGAGAAAACTTGGAACAGGAGTGTTCCTAGGAGTGGCCGGACTATCAAAATTACTCCAGGAGCGCATCAACAACCCATAACAACATCTGAAGAAATGCAGGCCTCACTTGCCTCTGTTAAAGTCAGTGTTCATGATTCCACAATAAGATAGAGACTGGGCAAAAAATGGCATCCATGGGAGAGTTCCAAGGTGAAAACCACCACTGACCAAAAAGAACACGCAACATATTGCTTTTTGTGGATGTATATCAAAAATAGTGCCACGGCCACTGTAGCTCACCTGGATTGTTTATGCTTGTACAGGCTGTTAAATAACACCATAAGCAAACTTTGATGTCCTCATGGGTCGGAAGATATGTGCTACGTTTCAGCTTTATTGGTCCAGTGGTTTTGGAGAAGAAGATGTTTACTTAGAAGATGTCTAAGTCGACACCAATGTCAATGACGAAGAACAGGCAGCCCATGATATAAGCCCTTCGGAGCTTCGGTCCAGGTGAGCAAAAAATTAACACTGAATTTTAAAAGCAGATTGTATGGAATATAGAAAAGTTCAACATGACAGAATACAATGGTTTTCCCTTACCTTACATTTCACTATGAAATAATCAAATCAAGAATGTACTGCTGAGTGGTGCAACATGTAGCTGAGATATAGTATTATGAACCAGCACTACAGTATGCTGGAATGGACACGGGACAATCTCAGTAAAGCCACCCAAAAATAAGAAATCTTTGGTGCTTAGTCGCAAAAAAAAAAAACACATAATGGAGTTAAAAAAAAAAAGTATAAGGTTGGCTATCATTTGGCATTCATAATCATTTTAATTGACTCCAAAATTATTTCTGTTGAGTCTGTCACGCATCCACATATCCATAGCCTGCAGCATTAAAGTCATTCAGGAGTTTTGCAGCGAGACAATCTTGTTATATAGCATTGCCCACTAGAGGTGCCAGAAAGATCTGTGCACCTCAAGCTCACCAGAGTCTAAAATAACGAGCAGCGAAAGACAAGAAGAAATCTCATTAAAACAAGACGACATGACAAATGGACGGATGTACTATTTCTGATATAAGTTTGTTTTGCTGTCATTCATCCTCATTATTCATCCTCTGGAGAAAAAGAAAGAAAGCATCAGTCGATCACAGCTGGGTTCCCTCGGTATGCGGACGGTGACACAAAACATTTGCTCTCAGGCACCGCACACCAGCAAACTGGTTTTAAAAACCGCAAATATGCAGTGAAAGCAGTAATTGTCGGCTTTAATCGTATCGTGATGCAGCTAAAGACTGCAGCCCCTCTTTTGAAGAAAAACTGTTAAATACCTATAGTATTTCTGGTGCTGTGCAATGTATTGTTACTGAAAAGGTGAAATACACCGTGCAAAAGCAACCTGTCTGGAAAACAACCAGCCATATTTGTCTTTGGTATTGTTCTCTATGTATATTGGAAAGGTAATCATTAGGCACATTAGTTTAGCATCTCGAAACAAGGTCATTTGGTGCGTATTCATTTCAAACAAAAAGCGAAGGAAGAATAATAGAGGGCGTTTGCCGTGCTACAACGATTTGCAAAGCTGTTTCATATTTTGTGTTATTCTCATGATTAAAAAATAATGTTTTGGCTAAAGGCCTTTGGCAGCCAAATGTTACTTTTTAACCATCTGCTCAAAATAAGCCCAGGACAAAAACTAATGTCCAAAAAAAAGCTACTTTTTATTTCCTTTTCTCAGAATCTATCCAGAAAGTCTACTCGATGTGCAACTTTCCTGAAGATAGACACCCACTAGATCACCAACGATGTTAATGTTTCTCAACAATTGTCAGTATTGTTTTTAAAGCAAAAGAAGCACCCACACTCGATGAATGAATGACTCTTTAACCTGCAAGGTCTGGCATGTTAGCCTGTTAATTTTTCTGAGCTCAATCCACGTCTACAGCCGTTTTTTCTATCACCTATGTGACTACTCTGAATGCACAAAGGAATGTTTTCATTTTAAAGCGCATTTCATTTGGATTATCTCCGTGGGAGTGCAGTGAAAAGGTGGAAAAATAATACACTTTTTAAAAACAAGGAAATCAAGCCAAACTTTCCGCTCATTATGATGAAGAAAATGCCAGGTTATTCAGGAAGCTTATGCTATAAATAAGCGCAAAAACACTTCAGTCATGCTACCTGCTTGGTTAAAAGACAATAATAGAAAGCGAGAAACAGCACATTTGAAATCATTATTAAAGAAAGCTCAGAAACTCTTCACCAAAAGCTAACCAGGTAAGACAGGGGATTACCATGGAGGCTGGTTACATTATCATGATCTGGCTCTTTGTGCAATCTGCTAGCTGAGAGACAAGCTAGTGGTAGGATAATAGTTCCAGGGCCCCATTAAAATTCAATGGGTAATCAGCTTGCAACTAGAAGCCTCTATAATCAGTTCCGCACACGACAAGGCAGCACACTTGTACCCTTTCTCACAATTAGCGAATATCAAATCCTCCAGTTTGGGCCTATTTTACACCCAACTGTTCAAACTGATATTGATCTACACGTTACAAGTTGCATGAGACACAATTTAAGGGATAATCTGAAAATACAGGCCCTAACAATTCTGTATCTCTCTAAGTGTTGTTCCTTTACAGCCATCTACGCCCAGCACCCTAGAGTGGTCAGTCTGAATATTATCCTGAGGGTGATTCACTTAGTTTCCATGTAAATGAGCATGAATGCAGTCCTGCCCACATCCATTCTGTAATGGTCACTACCTCCTCAAACATGTCGTTATTCATGGGCACAACAACTGAACTGAGAGGCCTGAGAGGATGTAACCCAGATCTTACCATAGGGCATTTCGCTGCACTCAATCGCCCATTCGCTGTTAAATCGAATAGCCACCCCATAAATGTAAACCAGAAAGCTAATGAATGCCTTTCTCACCATCATAAATGGGAAGGTACATAGTAAACAATTAGGAAATAATTACCCTCGAAGTTTACAGAGACATGCAGTCTCAGCGCACCACTTATTGCATTACTGTGCTTCACTTCCCTGCACTATCGTATTGATTGATATTGCGCAGCAGGCTGATGCCAATCAGCGTTCATCTTCTTTCCAGCCACGTAGAACAGAATTTCATTAATCAATTCATTACCTCTCCACTAAGAGCTTTAATACCGGCAAAAACGAGTTAGGACCTGGCAGCTCTATCCTGCCGACAGATAACAGTCTCATTGGAATGAAGCAGAAGTCGGAGTGAGCAGGGAGAGAGAGGTACTGGAGCGGAATGCTAAAGCTAGCCATGGCTGGCTCCCATTATCAAGATTTGGAGAAGAAACATCACTGTGTATAAACCGAGGGGGAGGAAGTTTCAACTGGAATCAAATTAAAGCCTCTGGATATGATGCTTGAACTAGTAAAAATGAATACGTGATATCAAAGCTGAGTGTCTCATGACCTACACACAGAAATCAGAGCCAAAATAAAAGTCCAGAACTAATAGAAACTCTCGTTCAAAAACAGCTCATTTTGCTGATTAGACCATTTATCAAGACTGTGCAGGTGTGGCAGATCGCAGTTTTGTTTGACATCTCTTTCCCTTACACTGTACTGTGCTACCATGGATATTTGAATATTGAAGATCTGTTTAGCAAGGTACATATTGAACTAGCAGCAGTTTTGCATGACTTTGGCATGGTTTAAGATGATATATTCACACACTGTTCAGGGTCACAGCTGTACTTTTCTATCAAAATCAGGTCGTAGCACAGCTCACACTGTATGATGCATGTCTAAATTTTCTGAAAAGCAGAAATCAATTAGAAAGGGAATTTTTCTTCAACGTAACAATCGCTCACAAATCCTTTCAAATTCATACAGATTAAGCTCAGCTTTAGGCAACGGTGAATACCTTGCCGAAAGAATTACCCTTTGCTCATGACAAGAGGGCCACATCATGGTAATATTCATACCAACATTAGCTACAACATTAGGTACAATCATTGCTGGCTAAATCTTAGCAACATTATACAATAAAATCGGTTAAATATAATCCATAGCTCAACTTTGTCTATGGTTAGCGATGTACATTATCAATCTGCATGTTTTGGACATGTGATGTCTGGAGATGGCGATTGTGAAATGGAGAGAGTGGTATTGAAATTGACCTGCCTGCTTATAACCGTTGTGCTCTAATTACTGCGCTTTCGTGTGGCTTCTGTAGAGCTCATGCAGGCAAGGCAGAAGAGCCGCTCCTCTTGCTGGGCTTATTATTGAACTATAAGACTTGGACGTTGCCAACATTTAGCCCCAGTGATTTGTAGCTAACGCTGTAGCTAAGAGAACAGCACTTGCCTGCATAAAGGTAGGATAGCAAAAATTGGGTCATCACAGAATCCAGGGGCATACATGCCTCCCTGGACGTTGATAGCTGCCTGCGAGTTCAGCAAAACATGCAGTGACCGCCCCTTTTGTATGTAGAGCCCATCAATTTATAGTTGTTCAATCACAATGTACACAGGATGTTCTGAGGCATCCCTGCAGTCCTTAATGCAATTGACTGCATGAATATTTATGTGATCTGACAGGAGTTAAATTCCATCAATGTCGGGTTGTCTGTCAAACTGGTCAAACTGATTGAGCAGACATGTTAAAAATGTGCCCCAGGTGCCGGGAGAGGTCAGGCGGAATACTGCAGCAGTACTGCTGGCACTCGTCATATTCTTCATTGACGAAAATAATTCATAGGTGATGAGTATAAAATTACGAGCAGTAGTCACAGTGGCGAATGTATTTGTTTAATAACGAATAAAAATTGAAATGGCAAACAGTGGCGTTGCCTGCCCAGAGCAATGGAGGCTGTAGCCCCCAAGATTTTTTCTTTAGCCCCGAATAGTTCTTCACTTTGGGCAGTTTACCACGTTACTGGATGTCAGTACAACATGACAGGACATTGTTTCATTTTCAATGAACGGAGCCAAGAAAGACCAATCAGAGAGGATTTTTACGGGAAAATACGTCTAAATGCTGTCTTATTGGCTGACAGGTCTCCGTGCAGTTGAAAAGCCAAATACTGTTTTCACGCAGTCAGTGAGTGTGAGGGAGTGATACAAACTTTTGTTTTACCCATGAAACGATGGAAGCTGAAGCACAATTATCCCCTCATGATGAACTAGGAAAACTAGGTGTGTAAATTTCTATATGAATCCCTAGTTTCGTGAAGGTGATTGATGTGAGCAGATCATAAATTATACAGCTTTCCTACTGTGTGCCTCCCATTCACAAGCAACACCAAACTACAGTAGCGTTAGATTTGGTAATGAAACCCACAACCAATGAGGCACCGGTTACTCTATGATTCATTCCTACCAGACCGAATCGCAATGTAGATTTTAGCGCCTCATTGGTGCTCCGAAACGGATGTTACAGGCAAGAGAAACGAGCATGTACGCGAGCAAAATGAATTCAGCGTGGTTGTATGTCTGTGCTCTGTTGTCTCAAGAAAAAGATATGCATTATGGTGAACTTATGTTGAGTGAACGGAATAAATCACTAACATTAGATCGTCTGTCCT
The DNA here is from genome assembly GCA_029721435.1 of Gymnothorax reevesii. Lineage (NCBI taxonomy): Eukaryota > Metazoa > Chordata > Actinopteri > Anguilliformes > Muraenidae > Gymnothorax > Gymnothorax reevesii. The sequence goes on from CM056582.1 coordinate 74,003,945, forward strand.
TTCTGACTTTATCAGTGGGTATGAGACCCAACTTCAATGGCCTCATGGTCGCTTACTTACTGACACACTAAGCGCATCTTTACAAGTCGTATAGTTTGATTAATCTTTGATTTTACAGAGTGCGCATCATCTAGTTGAGATGCTAACCCACACCTCTTGTTGACCTTGGCCTTTGACCTTTCGACCTCAAAATGCAAATTTGGACAGGGCACCCAAGGATCATCTATCCCACGAAGTTTGGGTTTGTGGTAATGTGGTAAAAGTATGAATATGTGGTGATACGAGTCCCTCAACAGACATTCAACTCATTGATGGTGCATTTTCCACATACCGCTCTCTTGCTCTTTAGGCACCCAGCGGAGGTTTTATTTTTCCCCACTGAGATCTGAAAAACAACATCAAGCTATCCCTTACAGCTTACAATGGATTAAAAAAACGGACATTTGTGGATGCTAAAATAAAAGGTTTTCATTCAGGGGGAGGTCAATTTTTTTTTTTTCTGATGAGGGGGAACCCTGACTATAGGTCACTTTAAGTCAAATTCAGGCCTTGTGGTTCCCATTGCTGCACTAGATAAACACTATATAAAGGCAGCTGATAAAAGGTCATGACCTTCATGTGACCTTCTCCAGAGTTTCTGCCAGCATAAATCCAAATGCCACAAATATAAAAGAGAGACTGACAGAGGAAGTATCTCTTTAATGAAAATATCTGACTGTTGAAATTTTCAAAAATTTTATCACACCCATCACACAGGAGGGCATTATGGGGCACAGAGAGACGAAATGGAATTTTGTTGCTGTAAAAGGATTTGAAATCAGCTATTAATCTTTGGGAAAAAAAAGATGTTACGTTCTCCGCATAGCTGAACTGTCAAGATGTATGGAATCTACAGCTAACCATGAGCCAGCAGTTACAATGAGTTGCGATCCTGACTAACATCCTGGCTATTATGTTGGTATTAAATTATATTATTTAATTGGCCTAAAGTCAAGGACACCGAAAAAAACAAAAACAGGCAGGGTGTGCTGTGTTACTGTCCTCTTCTTTTTAATTCTCTGCTCTGCTTTAAATATCTGTAATAATTACTATTACTACTACTACTACTACTACTACTAATAATAATAATAATAATAATAAAAGCAGAGCCCTTTTATTACAAAAAATATGTCTAAATAGATGAACATAGCTCCAAAGGTCAGAAGACCAGCCATAAACAGCTGTAGCCAGCCATGTATCAAATGCTAAATGCAGGACCCACAATAACCTCAGAGTCTGCGAGGCAGGAATCCATTTCAAAGCACGGCAACAGATAAAGAGGGGAGACGCCCTTGATTGTGGCTCCCCCATTGATGGACTGGCTTACCTAATCCGAGTCTAGTGTGAGATCACAGGAGGCAGAGTCAAGCCCTGGGGACCCCTGCATGTGCTGGTCTTCATTCCAACCACAACTGCATCATTATAAATGGCTGCTCATTTTTCTAAATTAGATCCTTTTTATGTTTCATTATTTACTCCCTTTTACCATATTGTCTGACATAGCTACAGCTACCCAACATGTAGAATGCCAATTGAGCAGTACTGCAAATATTTGCATAAAGATGCACATTTTTAACTGAGCAAATTAAAGAAGATTATACACCAGCAGGGTCCTAATTACATGACTGAGCATGTGACTTCACCCCTTGAACACATTGCAGGTGTAATGCCCCTCCTCTTGGGCATTACTATTTTCCCCTACTACCTACTCTTAATTATTCAATTACCCCCCTGCTCTCTGTGTTAATGATTACACCTGGTTCCTATCTGCCAATTGTCTTTCCCTCTATTTATTCCTTAGTTTTTCCCTTTCTCAAGCAGGTAGACTTAGTTTGCAGCACTTTTTAAGTTTAGAGGAGTCCCAGTTTGGTGCTTTGTTCCCTGTGAAGGTCATACCTTCTGATTCTATGCTCTTTGTTTATTTAAGAAATCCCACGTCCTTAGCACTTGGGTCCTGACTTTTATTCACTCCCTTGGTGCCCCTATGACGTCTTTGGGTGCAAATTTAGATAATTAACAAATTAAAGGCCAGAAGTTTGTGCAAAAACCAGGGACGAATACAGCCCTCGTTGCCCACCTCTGGGTTAAGCCAACTCCAGTCCCCCCCATAATCCAACAGCATTCAGTTTAGACTAATCAGGAGACATTCACAGGGTACTTGCCATTAATGAGCATACATGCTCCATTAAACTACACAACAGAAATGAAAGTTAAAAAAATAATGTTAATAATTAATGCTCTGAAAAAGAGAGTCCTACTAGTGATGCACTCATCACAGAAATGGAAGCAGTTACAAATCCTCAATACACTTCTTCATCCATGCACTCAGTGTGATGAGCCAATCTGTTTTTTTTTTTTTTTTGATACAGTGACTAAGAGGGGCATAAGGGTTGAAAATGAAGTGTGGCATGAATTGTTAAAAGATTTGCGTCTGTATTTTCTGACATGAATGAACAAGTAAATGTTGAAATGAGAAGCAGATTGAATGGAGCCATAGACTTAGATTCAGTGTCAGGCGGACGTCACTGCAGAGGTGAGTGAAGCTGCAGTCTGCTGCACAGTGATATCAGCTCAGGGAATCGCCATTACAGAGTACTGCAGGAAGCGTGACGCTATCAGGACAAATAAGTTGCCCCTCATAAATAAGTTCATCCCATATCGAACTGTTACTGCTCAGGGTCACAGGGGGCGGGGACAATTTGCGCAAGGCAGGAACACACACTGGACAGTTCACCTCTCCAATGAATTGATTACTCCCCATTCACTAACCTCACACACTCATTCCCAGAGGCAATTCTGAGTCTTCATTTAGCTTGACATGCATGTCATTGGAATGAGGGAGTCCCACACAAACACAGGGAGAACATGCAATGTCCACACAAATAGGCCCCTAGCGGGATTGCGAACTATGATCCTCTGTAAGGCGAAATCACTACCCTCAGCTCTACCAGGCTGTCCGCACTGAGATGTAATGTAAAGGGGATAAGAATTGTGCGTGACATGTGCCGTCAAAGCCAGGGACAGTTTATACAAAACTCCTGTCCGATATCATTCATAGAATGTGATGGTCATAAATAGCCTACTCATCCAACTACAAAATCTGTAAATGTGTTAAGTCCTTTCCACAGTAACATAACATAACATGAGTGGGGAGAATAGGCCATTCAGCCCAACTAGGCTTGCTATTTTCCTATCACTAAAGTGAACCTATTTCAGATAGTCGAGGACTAAATTGCATCTAGTACAAGCTCGATACAACACAACTGCTAAACAACAAAGTTACATAAGTATGCAACAAATTTTAAGTAGTTCAGAGCAAATTACTTGAATTGAAAAGGGGAAACACATTTGTAAGGGAAAGCTCCCTTAAAGCAAGGCACTGGCCACCATGTTACAGCATGCCCAGCATCCAATGAACCAACCATAATGGCCCAGCAGAGAGAATCATCCCACTTCAGATACAGGGTTTTTTTAATACTATGATACTCAGAGCAAATGCTTTATCTGGCAGGACATGGTGGAGGGCGATAGGCCTGCTGACGTTATCAGAGAGTAGCAGTTAGAGTATTTCACACAGAGTCAAAGTTTCCTAAATGCAAGATAGGAGCAAGAGGGGTCCGTGAACAATCTGGATTTCGCTGGAGCAGTTGTCTACTATGACATACCTAAATTCACAGAGTCCTCGAAGTATCCAGCATCCCCATCATATTTGCCTTCAACAGCCATAATAAACAGAACCACCAAAACTTACCCAAAATCGGTGCTCTTACACAAAGAAGTGTTATTAGCAGAGGGCCTTTCTGCTTTCTTTTCTTGCTGTGGTACTGAAACATAAAGCATCTGCAGACTGACACCGGTCACATTACAAAGAACTAGTGAATTACCCGTGGCGAGAATAATTTCTTGTGACGACCTAAGTCCACATTCCAACTTTCATTAATACGGTGACCTTTGACCCTCGTGACCTTGACCTTTGACGGAACGGACCTCTCGCGGTCATTTCTTGTGACGACCTACGTGCACGTACTAACTTTAATGAAAATCTGTCCAGGGAGATGGGAGATGCGAAAAATTGACCTTCGACCCCAGTGACCTTGACCTTTCAAAAAACTAACCCCTCAAGGACAATGCCAGGGACAACCTACATAGACCCACCAAGTTTGGTGAAGATCCGTCAGAGGACCTCGGAGGAGTAGGGGAACAAACAGACAGACAAACAGACAAACGTTCCTCAAATTATAGTATGATATAGTATGATAAATAGTCTGTTAAGGCACTTCTGTACAGAGTTTATATTCTGTTATCCAATGCGAAAAGAACGTTTTTTTCAACTGCTTTGTTGTCAGCTGTTGAGTTAGAAGTTTGTATATCGAGTTCCTTTATTTATCTGTTCTGTTCTTTCCTATTTTCTTCATAAGTTTTTACAAAGGACAGTCAAGCGCAGGGGAGCACAAACACACAGGGTAAGGAAGATCCAACACATTTAATCTTCTGTAGAACAACTATTATTGCAGCCACTAATCTCAAATGAGTCAGCGTACACCACACGTGTGCTTGGGAGTACGATAAACATGGCCATTAAAACATCTATCAGGCAATACTACTGATATCAACCAGAGAATTTCTACTACCAATACATGAGAGTGGATATAAGAAGGCCATAAATCATTACTGACATTGAATCTCTTCAAGCAAACCAGAAATAATATGACCTTCCATCCAACAAAAATCACTGGTAAATAGTGAATAGTGAAATAGTGAATTATTAGGATACACTGAAATCTACAATATTATGGTATTAGGTTTTCTTTGTTTTTTTTTTGTTTGTTTTTTTTTACTTTTCCCACACACCAATGAGTTGTGACAGTACTGGCCATAACCAATGGCAAAAGTCTTCATCGTCACACACTCTCCTTGATTGACCAAAGCAGTCTCCCACAGGAAGGGCTATCAGACAACATCCTTCCTTCAGGGTGTGATGACCACGGAAACAAAAAAGATATATCTTCTACAATATCTCGTTTGGTTTTGGCAAAAGTTGGGGATAGGGGGCACTATTGGGGTTGGTCGTAGTGGGGGAGGGGGAAGTTAACTACTGTGAAAACTGGATTTAAAAAAAGAAGAAAGTCAAGGGAGCGCATTTAATCTCTTTATTCCTGCCTCTGCCGCAAGCCCGCTCATAGACTGTGGAAAGAATAAGGACCAAGTCAGACATCAGTGACGTCAGACACTGATTCCTGTTTGGTTCTGCGCAATACAGAATACAGTTTGTGATTTGACGTTAATGTTGCCGCCAACTTGGATGGAGAATGGGGTCAGAATGACGCAAACCGCATTGGCGCCCGCGAATGACGTCCCTAAACGGGACCAGGAAATAAGCCTTGAAAATTGGAGCTACGTCATGGCGAATCGGTGCAACTACTCTACATTTACAGAACACAGTTGTGAGGGATCGGGCACGCCTGTGCTGCGGCGGGGCACTTCACACGAACTGCACCGAAGCCGCAAGTAGGAACATAAACGTCATGAATGTTCAGTACTAATAATGACTCCCCAATCCAGTTCCTGGAGATCTGCTCTCCTGTTAGTTTTAGTTCAATTCTTCTTTGCCACAGCTGATCCCACTAAACTGTTGCCAAGTGAGAACTCCAGCCATTGAGCACTCCTGTAAAGTCATAATGAGACTGTAGGCCTTAAGGAACAGAATGGAGAAGCTCATTGCTGTGGGAACCACATAAAGGATTGACACACCTCAAAGTTTCGAAAGACACTTGCATCTTAAAAATACCTGTGTAGTTCAATAAGGTCTGCCGACATTAGCTAATGAACTGTCCATTCTCTCTGAGGTGAAGCACTGTCGCAGTGAGCTACAACACTTGGTGTGATAATTTTTCAAGAGCAGGAATGCCAGGAATTATCCTGTGATGTGAAATGGCATTCCACAGTACCATGGAGAGAGCTGAAATAAAGCCTCATGTTTCATCAGGGAGTAAAAATGAAAAACACATGCAATTCTGTTTATTCTCGTTTGAACCTGCAAGGACAAGACAGCCAAATGCCAAAGCATAATGAGAAGAGAGTTTCTCCTCTGCAGTAGGCAGGAAACAATAGTTACAACACAACTTGGTTCTTTCATGCTATAGCTGCACACATTACACACTTGCCTAACATCTCCACTTGTTAACATACATTAATTAGGTCAGTTTTCACATGACTGCAAACTGTGCAAAGACATGGTTTGCCAACTTGTTCAATACACTAAAAATGACTTTGCACCTCATCAAAAGGCTTTACAGCACATAATTTCTGAAGGGAATATGCTATTTTTTCAGCTCCCACTGAAAATTTTCAGGAGTGTAGTGATGTTAATTAGCGGAGAAAAACACTGTCCCACATTTGCTGTTTTTCTTGTTCCCACTCTCTATTGAAGTGTGGCTTAGGCCGTGGGAGAGTATGGCGTGGAAGGCTTAGGGAGAGAGGAGGAGTGAGAGAGAGAAAGAGAGAACGGGGACGACAGCCATTTGATTTTAAAATCCCATTAACGGGGACCTTGTTCAAAAGCAATAACCATAGAAACTCAACCCAAGTAAAAAACAACATAAACTGAAATTCAACCAACCCTACATGAAGTGACATTGAGAATGACAGAAAGAGAGAGAGAGAGAGAGAGAAAGCAGGAGAGAGGAAGAGATAAAGAGGTCAGCAGGGCTAGCGAGCCTACATGCCATTGTGCTGGGCTGCTTGCATGCAGGCTTCCCTCAGAAACAGGAAGCCCAGCATCCAGACCTCACACGCCATACGAAAAGGCCCCTGACCAGCCTGCTGAGCAGAACGTCCAAATTAGAAAAAAACATTACGCGAATGACTCGCCCGTGCGCTGGGGCGGACAACCAGAGCTGTCTGGAAAGCAGGCGGTGTCTGGGTCTCTGTTGTTCAAAGTGTGTAGTGGGTTCCCAAAGCAGTGTCACGACACGACACTCTACGGCACTCTAAGGATTACTAGTTTGAGCGAGAGGAGCCACTGAGATGACCTTTCCATGGGTGACCAAAGCTGTGGGAGCTTTTCTTATAAATGCTTACTGTGTGGAGTAAAGCATCCTGAAGAGCAGGCAGAGTGCTGCAGACACAGTGTTGGTGCAGTCGCTGATGGAGAAACACAGTGTAAAATAAAGTGCACACCTCCCCCTTCACAATTTCCTCTTCTTTCCCCACTCCCCAGGATGTTGTTAATTCTGTGACGGAAAAATGCTGAACAATGTGGCACTCAATTTTTAAAAGTAAGAAAATGCATCGCAGGCACTAAAGCAGAAAGAACAGTTTGGTAAATGGTAAACCAATGGAAATAGTGCATTTAGGGAACACAACGGATTTCACAATATGAGCTTTAAACCTAATCTGTGTTTACTCAGACTCTAATAGGACAATAATAATTTCTCGCCGTTACACAAAGATGATTGGCTCAGGGGAGCAGCCAGCCTGATAATTTTGTTTTGCGGTCATAGTCAAGTGTGGCCATAGTAGGTCATTGAATGTCACTGCTTAAAAAAAAACTCTGGGAATTACAACATATGTAAAATGCACAATGCATTTATTTTCCTGCATTTTGCACCTCTCAATCCGCGTAAAAAACACCGACAGAGTGCCATAAGAACATGACCTCTGCATAACAGGAAGAGGAGACCCAGCTGTGAATGTCTCTGTTTGAGCTTCAGACCTGATGTTTTTTACATGAATAGGATGGATAGGCATGTGCTCTACAGTAATCCCTGAGACCTAAGGATTCGGGTTCAGTCGTTGAACTGCAGTAGGATTTAGTGGGTCCCAGGCCTGAGCCGGTGTGGTCCTGTCACAAGCCCTTACTGCAGGGGCCACAGGAAACACAAGCCGGATTCCCCAAATGGGAGTCGTTAAATCTGGTTCCTTTCAACTGTTTTATAGGCACTCAGAAAGGGCAAATGCAAAGTAACGAGACTCCGCCAGCCCACTCACTTTTACGTGAACACACATTTGCCTCGGTGTCCACGCTCTCCCAATCAGATAATTTTTACCACTGATGAATTACTTTTGTATTAAATGTGTAAAGTCCACCCACTCATGTGTTTTAATTGACAGATATTTCTGTAATGTGGCAATGCAACTTTTATTTAGCACTGGTGCAAATCATCAGTGAAGTGATTTAATGTGGCAGTTTGGTAAAATGAGTGCAGTATCTGAAGCGCAATGAGAGGCATCGGAGTGAGTGAAGCGGCTGCCAACAGGAGGGACGAACAGACTTGATTATTTTTCGAACGCTGTGCTAGACGTAGAGCCTTCAGGTTCTTCATCAAAGATGATTGTCCAGTCATCACTTACTGCCAGTGCAGTTCTGTGACAAAAGACTGGCCGTGATGAGGGCCTGGTGTTTGGGTGACGTCCACCGCTCGCCGAAGGCCTCCTCCGGTGTGTTTGTGCAGTGTAAGCACATGCTGTGAGATAGGGGCTGTTTCCTGTGCAGCCGAGCCCGGGCCCTTCCTGAGTGGCACTGAGCTGGGAATTCACTCTTAAACACAGCCTACTGGGGACACTCGCACCAATTACATACAGTTCATGTACAGCGCTGTGAAAAAGTATTCGCCCCTCTCCCGATTTGTCCTACTCTCGCTTATTCGTCACTTTTAAACGATTAAGATCATCCAGCCAATTTTAATATAAGAAGAAGACTATGTTACCAGACTAAAAAATGCAGCTATTGTTTCATTTACAGAAGACAAAGAGATATTCAAAACGTATTTCACCCGTGACAAAAAATAACAATTGCACCCCTAAACCTGATAATTGGTTGCGCCATCCTTGGTGGCAACACCCGCATTCAAACAATTGCAGTAACAGGTAATGAGTCCTTTACATCACTGTGGAGGAATTTTGGCCCACCCTACTTTGCAGAATTGTTTTAATTCAGCCACATGGGCTTTGGAGCATTTACTGTCTGTTTAAGGTCACGCCACAGCATCTCAATTGGATTCAAGTCTGGACTTTGATTAGGCCACTTAAGAACCTTCATTGTGATTTCATCCTGGAAGGGACCATTCTCTCGTGGTAGGATTGCATCATCATAGGATATACAGATGATGACACAGAATAACTCTGCATTGATTTGCAGGGACCCTTCCAGCCTGAAGGTGACAAGTGGGCCTGCATTATTACCAGGAAAATGAACGCAAGCTTTAGCATTTGTTATGTCCGTCCATACATTTATTTTTAGGTTTTTTCCTTTAACTTTTCACCCATCCGAATTAACATAGCATGCACAGACATACACACACACTGATACACACAAACATCCGTATGTATATGTGCATTGGCATATGTATATGCGCACTGCATCCAAAGTTACATACACATAAACTAACTACTAAGGATTAGCAGTTATAAGTAAAGTTTTCGGTGTTGACCCATTTTGCAAACGATCAACTAAGTAATGTTTGATACAGGCAGCGTTCACTGAGGAGGAGCTGCTTGAGACCAATAATTGCATCGCGGCTATTGGATTTAAAAGACTTTTAATTCCATGGCACAATGAGAAAGGAGAGGCTAATTAACAGTAAAGTTAATTTACCGATAGTGACGGCACATGTAAACTCCCTACCTCAGGGCAGCCCCTCCTGCAATCCACCAGTCAGAATCGAAGGCAAATGGCTCTCGACCGCTTAACTGCTCTAATGGGTTCACTACACGAGATGTAGAGCGCACGGGGATCTGGCTTCGCAGGCCCTTACTATCAAAAGTAGCCATGCACACACGCACTGCAAGCCCTCACAGCTGCCTATCCCAAAGGAAATGAGGCCATGAACCAGTCAAAAAATTCTGTGAAGTTTAAATGACAGCTCAGTAATGCAAAATGCACCTATTAGGACCCCAACTCTGGCAAGCACAGTGACATTATGATGAAATATAACCAGTGGCAGTTGCATGAATGTTTTTCAATATAAAAAAAGCAACCGAAACATATCATCTTCTATTGGATTTAAAATACAATTTTACATGGAATCAGCCCCAGGAGAAATCTGTATCTAGCATATATTGAGAAAACATATATAATATAAAACTTATATCAGGTAAGAAAATAGAATGAGCCAAACAAACCCTCGTAGGGTGTCTGCATGTATGTGTATATGTTGGTGTGCACACGCATGTGATTGTGTGTGTGTGTGTGTGAGTGTGAGTATGCGTTTATGTGAGTGTATGGGCATGCAACATGTGGGTGTGCATATGCACCTGAGTATACAAGACTGTGTAAGCGCATATATTAGTGAGTGTGGTGCATGTGTGTGTGTGAGCGTGCATGATGGCATGAGGGAGTGTAAGCATGCATTTGAAGAGTTTCATTGCAAACCACAATAAAAGCCACTTTCAAAATTTTTGAATCACCGCTGTAAGAAGATCATCATTGGGGGCCGGAAGTCATGCCAAGTTCTGCCCTTTGCAACATGACATCTATCCCAGTGTTCAACATACTTAAACATCACCTTTCATTCCAAAGTGCAATAAACGCCAGTTTTTACACTAACTGCAATATATCCACGCAGCCAATCGGCGATGGAGAATCTCGCACTGCCAACAGGCTCAGATTGTTTATCGACTCTTGTCTTGGGCAGAACAAAAATATGAGAGTCATTTCTATGCTGAAAACTCTGTGGTAAAAAGGTTTTCTCCCCGCTGACAGAGTTTTTTGGCTACAATGAGCAGCAGATATGCAAAAAGAACAGAGTGCTACAGGCAGAGGAGAATCAAAAATTATTATGAAAACATGGAAATGTTTACGTCTATGATATTGACTGGCAGGCGTTTGACCTCAAATCGCACTTCCGTGGATATGTTGCCGTTTGCCAAACAATCACAACAGTTCACTTTTGTACAAAATTAATTATTCTTGATTTAATTGCATCATGGAAAAGTGTTTTAACTTGTTTAGTGAGACATATTATCAATTAAGAAAGCGCCTCCATGCTTACTTTTCCCATGACAAAAATGTGCATTTTTCTAAAAATGCTTCCAATGGATATATTGCGTTCTGCAATGAAATCCTTCATGTTTTGCATGCGACTGTGCGCTAGCCTATGCGAGTGAGTACATAGACAGACAAGCACGACAACAGCCTGCAGACGCCTCAACCATATGCTACCAAAACATCTTTATCCCGTTCCTTTCCAAGTGTTATATTGCTGCTGTCGACAGGGGTACTTACAGCTCCAGAGACAAAAAGCCACGATTCACAGAGAGCGAACTGGCGAGCCCATAACAAAAGCTGAAAGACTGCTTCTGTAGGCCAGGTCCTATGGGTGGCGAGTCCGCAGTCCTGACGGCCCCGGGGCCCAGCACATTCACATAGTTTGGTCCCAGGGCTCCAAATCTTTCAGTAGCAGCCAGAGGAGGGGGGATTTAGTTGGTTGTGTGAGGTTGGTGGAGGTATGGAAGAACCAGCAGGATAGGCAAAGAGAAGCAGTTCAGCAGAGGAGATTCCGAGTGGCGGAGGTCATCTGGTCTGCAGCAGCGTGGGTGTCGGGGTTTTAATGGGACGCTGGCCCCCTGTGCAGGTGAGGAAAGAGAAAATATGAGTTTATCTTCATTTGTCTGCAGGATAAGACGGATGAATCAGGTCAGGGGCTGAGGAGGGGTAAGTTAGTCCACAGGAAGACAAACCAGAAAACACATTGCTTACATGACACTGTTCTGCACCTCTGAGATACATTCAGTCGAGGGAGAGCCTGATAAGCCAGGCAAATTTAATAAACACCATCTTTATTAAGGAAATTTTAGCGAGAGCAACTCATTTTGAATAAAAAATACCACTGAATGGCAAGATTATAATGCCCTCACACATCTTTGTAGAGAGACTAGAGATTGTTTTTAATGCAAAAAAACAAATGTCTCCCCCACCCCAAGAAAATTTAAAAACCTCAAAATAGCAAATGGCACATCAGCACAACGTGACGCAAATGTGTGCCAAATTTTATGGAACTATATCAAACGGTTTCTGAGTTAAGGTTTGGAAATGGTGGGAACGCCAATGAGGATGTGCATGCGCATGCGTAACCGAATAAAAACAATGTATCTCCTGTCACTGCTGGGGGGGGGAATTAACAGCACTATTGAGATGGTCACTTCCATTGTCAGACTTGCATTAATCACTTGAAGAAAATGACAGTCTTACCAGAGGCTGCACACTCACATTAAAGAAAATTACTTCAAAAGCATTCAATTTGTTGGAAGCTAAAATAATTATTAGAGGACTCAGTGGATACAGTCTATAATGATCTTGTATTAAAACCTTCTAATTTTCATTATTTTTTTAAAAGCTTCAGAAACACATTTAGTGAAGTAAATAAGTTTCAGTCCAGGAGATCTGACTTACAGTACTGCATAGTTCCTTGTAATGATAGCACTTTTGTTTCATCTGATAATGAGTACGGAACCACGTTGTGTATAAATTCTTCATACAAAAATGAAATCAATTTAAAAGTTCATTTTCTCTCATTCAAATCCATTTCCATCGTGAAAAAAAGAAAAAAAATGCGCACTGTAATTACTCAAAAGAGACATAAAATGTGCAAGAATATCAGCAGAAATGTAAATGTAAGCTAGAAAGGACGGCTAGAACAGTGTAAGTTTGTGAAAGCGCAGTTCAAAAAGGCATGGAGTGGCTGAGTTAGAAGAGGGGGGGGGGGTCACTGGACAATTTATCTACCTGGGAACACAGCACCACAAAAGAGTCCAGCCCTTGTACATTCCAAGCTGTTGCCATGGAGACTGCCTAGCATGGCTGAGACGGACCTGCAGTGGCTTTCAGCTCCACGGTAACACCAAGGGAAACACAAGTAGACCCCACTCAGGAAAAAATAAGGAAAAAAAAAAAAAAACAAAAAAACAAACGTGTCGCAACAGCACGAAGACGAGCTCGCAGCATCTGCGGCTCCGACAACGTGGAAAACGAGGCGTCACGCTGCAGGATTTGATGACACGCGCATAATGGTGGAAAATAAAAGAGATTTAAGGGCTTTTCAGTGACGTGGCACAAGGGCCGCAAACTGGGAGTACTCCAGGATTTTTTTTCTGGCTCCCGCAGTTCTGCTCTGAGGGCTCACGCCGGCGAACATTAATCTTCACGCACTGCAATATCACATATATCAAATATACGAGGCGGGCAAATAAAGTCACCGCAGGGGAAATCCTTTGTTCCGTCGCACCTCCAGCTTTCTTCGGTTGTATTTTCCCTTTATTTCCTCAATGTGCTACTGTCAGGGGTCCATGGCGAAAATCAGTGCCTTTCACAGTGTGCTGTATTATCACATTACCGTGATGAAATATTTGTATAGTTGCAGAGACAAGGTAATGTTCTCAATAAACCAACGAGAACCAAACACATCTATCATGAAAAATGTAATCACTGGAACAGTTCAAAGAGAACAGGAAATGACACCGAGCCACATATTTTAAGCAGCGCGTAACCGAAACTCAGGGCTATTCCAGGTAAGTGTGGATCACTCCTGCGCTGAACTCCTCCAGAAGGTGTTGTGTCAGGCTGATAACACTCTGTGGTCACACAGCATCATGGCTCAGGGACGTATGCTCGCTCCAGATGGCCTCATTCTACCAGGCTCATTTCCTTTGGCTCAGCTAGCATGCAGGAGCACAGGAAACTAACAGTAAACAGCAGCTGCCAGTGCAAACAATCTCAGTTTATCACACACGACACCAGCTTCAACAGTCTGCAGCTGGAGCTGAGCACGATATCCAGCAGAGGCCACATTTTTTTAAAAAAAAGTGCCGCTTCAAGAACAGTCTGCAATTAGGGAGCGCGATAGTATTGAGCGTAGTAGTGCACAGTATGCAGGTCTAGGATTGTATCCACACCATCTTGTCTTATAGCTGAGTAAAAGCATGGTATCCATCCTTCCGATGCTATTTAACTTGGTAGCACCGGCACAAAAACTTAAGTCAGCAAGAAGGTTCTAGTGTAGCCAACAGTCAAGAACCCGCAAGGCCCCAAGTGCAGTCGAACGATATTGAACAGAGTAGTACAGTACAGTCTCTTGTCAGCAAACTGCACGGTACCCAGCAGTCAGAAGTCAATTATCACATTCAGCATAGTCAATAAACTGTAACATACCCAGCACAGAATGATATTGAGAACAGTCCATCAAAGCAGAAACAGGAGGGTCTGTCGATGCACAGGACAAGGTCATCAGTCTGCGGTTGCCATACAGCAGAGCGGCATCAAAAGCTCCAATTCAGCCCAGACAGCAAACAAAGGTTACAGTGCAGTTCACATCAGCCTGAAGCCAGCTGTGCTCTCCGGACACAGCCTGGTTCCAGAGCTGCGTCTGGTAAGCAAACAATTCCAGGAACTGTGAATGATACCCTTATTTCCGCAGCAGTAAACCTCTTCTCTCCATCCAGAGATAACCAACCGAAAGACAAACAGCTAAACTAAGGATGCTTTAGTTTGCATACACAATTTTGATAAACAAGTGCTAATTGCCATCTGTATAGTTTGTGATGATTCCATCTCTGCCCACAGAGATCTTCACAGGTAAATGTAAATTCCTTTTTTTTCCCCCCAGTTAGCAACATTGTGCCAATGATCCCTTGACAGAGCTGGAAAAGCCAGCTTTAGAGAGTACGGTAAAATTCACCATTGATACTTTTTCCAGGCGCCACTATTCGCAAATTGGAGCAATGATTCAGCCGCAAAGTAGAACTAATTAGTGAAAGTAGCTCTTCCATGGATGAGTTCAAGGGAAGAAGAAACACAGCAGGACTATTACTCCCTGACCCTTAGAGCACACCTCTGTCTCTATGGGCAATGAGACGACAATTACTTCTCCAAACCAGCCTTCTAAAGCACTTCCTCAACAGAACTTCTATCCACTTCCAGCAATGTAAGAGCTCTGGAGTCCAACAAGATTCACAAAATGGGCAAGAATCTGGCCCCGACACCCTTTCCATTTCTGCCCTGATAAGCCTTGCAGTCAGCGTTCGGTACGGTAAAGCAAATCCACACAGCCAGTCAAATGAGCGATTTCTCCCTAAATGACTCTCGGGAGACAGAAGAGCTTTTTGTCAGTGCATCTTCACTGTGAATAAATCTGAATCCTTGGAGGAAAACTGGGACTCTGGGAGCTGATCAGTATGCGCTGTGGATGCTGGCAGTAAGGTAATCCCTCTCAGCAGTTAAAGGAGAGAGCCGTGTGCTGACTGCAAGCATTCACGCTGAAATCTGGTTAGTGTCCTGATATGTATGTAAAACATGCCCAGATTCAATTACTGAGGTCACCCAACGCCCTTGTCTCCATACGTGTCTGGTTCTCGACTGTACTGAGGGAATCGCCAGGCAACATGAATCTCGATGGCGAAAAACCTCCCAACCAGGAGAGACATTTCACGAGAGACCAGATACTTTCCTTGTGTCCAGAGGAGTGCTAACTATCCCATCACACGGAGCTCTACCAATCTCAAGTCTTTTAGTTCAAACCTAATTTGGCATACCTGACTCCACCAAATATGCCAATAGGCTCAATAGCACCTGCAGCTGTTGACTGATGTGAATTGTCGATGCAAAAAAAAAACCAACCAAATGACAAATCTCTGCGATCAGGGCTGGTCACAATTGACCAACAGTCATAATGTCGGACAAATTATTTTCTACAATAACAGCATCAGTATAAAAGGGAAACCTCAATAGAGGCACAGAAAGAAAGAGCTGATTCGTTTGTTCTTCGAGACAAATGGACAATAAACCTGGATTTTATCAACATGCATCCCCTTGACTTACTATTAAATGCATGTTTCCTGCTCCCACCTGTTTTTTTTAATACATAAATTTAGCATCTCCAATCAAACCTAAATCTGGAATGTATAATTAATGAACAATGCACAAGCATTCTAGTACTTGACTCAGTACTTGGCTGTCATCTCGAGAGAGTATAGCACAGCTCATTTTCACTCGTGGTCAGAGACCTCGCGTGCAAAGAATAGAATGAGGGCTAAGGAAACAAGTGCTTGCTCAGTATGCAACCAACGAGCGGTTGGATGGCAAGTAGGAGGTGACTGAGAAATGAACTACGCTAACCCAAACCGACTGTGACCCTTCCATATCCCTGATACACCAATGCGCTGCTCTGGCGAGGCTGTAGGGCACAGCTGGCACAGGCACGGCAGTATTCAATAAAAGCGCTGCCTTTACAGAGTGAGCCAACCCAGCAGCCCCAGCTAACATATTTGACAAGTCAGCAATAGCTGAAATTAATGAAAAAATGTGCTTGCTCTGAAAAAAGCAAATGTTCAATTTATTTGCAGGTCGGAGCAGAGAAGAAATGTTGATGGAATAAAGGGTGCAATAGAACAGCAGTGGCTTGCAATTCATTTTCCATTTCATCAATGACTAGCTACATTAAAATCTGTCCATCAAGCCACTGAAATCATTGGGAGTACTGCAATATATACAACCTTTGCGATGCTCTCAACATATTGTTTTTGTTGGGACTGTTTGAGATATGGATCTATTCAGTTTTATGATTTTATGAGCTGCCATTCGGTGGTTATCAACAAACATTCTACTAAATGCCTAACTACCCCGTCACTTCCCCTCAATCAATCTTACATGAGCTTGAGCCCAGAGAAGGCAAGTATTAATATCACATGGTAGAGTTTTAACTTGCATTACTGGATGCATTGATGAAATGCTTTTATTGAAATTAGTTCATAGAGGTGTTCCTGAGCCCATGCAGTGATTTTCACTTCCAAATCCAGTTTGTTTTTAACATAGTGCTGCCCCGGGATCACAGCCATCCAGTACTATTTTTTGGCCTTATCCCTTGTGTACTGAGATTTCTTCAATTCAATTTGCAATATGAATTGAGAAACATTATTCCTATATTGTTATTCAGTCTTTCAGAGAGGAGTGACGCCCTTGCCAGCTTTACTTCTGAAGGACAAAACCTCACCGAGATGCTGTTTTTATACCCAATCATGTTACTGCCCTGTTGCCAATTAACCTAATTAGCTCTGAGATGTTCCAGCAGGGGAAGTTATTTCAGCATCATACAACTTTTCCAGTCTTTTGCAGCACCCATTCCAACTTTTTGAAACGTGTTGCTAACATCAAATTCAAAATGAGCAAATAATTTTCTAAAAAATAATAAAATTTCACAGATTCAACATCTAATGTGTTGTCTGAGTGCCATCTTCAATTATACGTAGAATTAAAATAATAAGAAAATGATTGCATTTTGTTTTATTTACATTTCACACAGTGCCCCACATTTTTTGGAAACTGTGTTGTATACGGATGACATTATCCTCCAAGCCTCAGAAAGGCAATCCAATCATATCAATAGTCAACCATACATGTGAAGAGCACTATTCTGAACATAGGAAAAACCTGCCTGTTTATATATAAAAATGTGGTTCATCCAGCCGCTCCAGGGCATCAGCTCCTTTGCCAAGGGACACAGTAAACTAGTCCATGTGCTATATGAGCCAGAAAAAAGGGAAGATAAACCCAGGAGAGCTCCAGAAATATCAGAGCTAATCAAATAATGCCACTTCCTCGCCAAAAGTAGCGGGTGCAGACCTAGATTCTGTGGGTGAAAAAAGCTCATGCGACATCAGCGCTTTGTCTGAGTGATGAGCTCTGCTGTTTTCTCCAATTACCAAGTGAACACACAGTACTAAAAAAGTAATGACAAACCAGATTTGAAAAAGCCATTTTTAATTTGTTTGTTGATGACGCACATCAAATCCAATTAGCACCTCATAAAGTTTATGTTGAAGCGCGAGGAAACTGTGAATTGAAATGCTGGGTGAATAGGGCCTCTGAGAGTATTCAGACCCTCCGTCAGCCTTGGATGGATGTCGTCTTCACACATGTCCTGATATGTCCTGATATGGGGTCCTCAGTAGCGATAAAGAGATAAAATAAAAAGTGTAATCTAATCAGTTTCAGGTGTATATCATTTGAAATGACTGCCGTAGGCATCGCTTTAATATTTTAACCTTCAAATGCCTATTTTTCTAAAGTTTTCTGCTAAAAATCAGTTTCCTCTAATAAAAGACATCCTTTCTGACACCCACTTATTGGTATATCTAGTCGATTCTACAGTACAAAAGACTGGCCCACCTCTTCAATGTACTTTGTACCATCGAGAGGAGCAACTACTCAATTCAAAAAATAAAACTGAAAATAAAACAAGCAAGTAGACATGGTCAACAACATCCCCCGCCAAATGCCTGAATCGCGTGCACCTCATTTTCAAACTCCATCAAGGCCTTGATAGTCTGAAGCTACACACCAAGTTTGGTTGTCCTACCTCTAATAGTTCCTCAAAAAAGCTGTCCCCTTTTCGGACGAACGGACGGGGCTCAAATCTATATCCCCCTCACACTTTGTGGCGGGGGATAATAATGCAGCTCTCAATAACAGCACTCTTGCTTTGAAAAAATCAACAATGAAAAGCTCATATTAACCCAAATATCTGTTCAACAATCCTTGTGGCCAACCTTCTCAAGGCTCAGTGTTTTATAAATGTTGGATGAAAACTAAAAGATCCAAAAAACAAATCAAGTAGGTGAGCCGTGGAGGAAAAATCTGGGGTGATTTGGTAACCCAACCCACTCAGTCTCACTGAGGGACGGGAGATTTCTAAGGAGGATTTTAGGCTTAGTGATGTTATGAGAATAACTCAAACACATGGATTAGCATTTAATTTAATACTCTGCACAGGGCTCAACTTTATATCAGACTTGATGCTGCCATTAACCTGAAATTTTTCTCCTCATGCCAGTTAAAACTCCATGAGAACATCAAGTGCCCTTTATGTTTCAAATACTTTCTCAAGTCTAACGCAAGGCCACACAAAAATCCTGTATTTTCTGTAAAGTCAAGAATTTGGGGTAGGGTCGGTGGGTAGGACTTTTTTTCTTCAGAATTTTTCTTAGGCCTGTCGTCAATCCTAACCCTGATCCTTTCCAAAAATCTATCCTATATGATGAACCTTCCTAAACAGAATGAAAATGGTCATGTTTCAAATGAAGCTTCATCACTACTTTTCATTTTAAGATGCAAGCTGGCAAGAATGGCTCGACTCGGTTTTTGCTTTTTACACATTTCCACTGTGCATAGTACCGGATTCCACATCCTCTTTTTCGTACCACTTCGGCCGAGGTTCCAAGTGAGCCGAGCTCATACTTAAACGTCAATCCGCTGCAGGCCACAGATTGCTGACAGGGAATGGTCATTCACGTGAAGCAGGACAAGCCAACACAAAACATAAAATGATCGACATTATGGTGGAATAGGATGATTTTCTCAACACAATCTAAAGTCTAAACATTAAGAAGTAACTCAACTAGGTAAATACATGCCCAAACTAACAAGCTAGCTAGCTTTCTAGTAAGCTAACTTAACATGAAACAAACATTTCAGGGGTCATATAACGTTAACAAAATAGCAACTTTCTGGCAAGACGATAATGAATAAAGGGAGCAGGGAACGCTTCGCCGTCAAACGCACGGCAACTCGCTAATAATAAGCAGCCAAATGCAGGCACGTTAGGCACCAGAGCGACACGCAGATATGACTGCTTATGGCGCTATAACAATCAAGCTGAAATGGGTAAGCACCCAGATAAACAGCAACCTAACATCATTATCGAAAACCAAGAAACAAGCAAGGATGATCTCCTTATAGGTCCATGGAAACAAGCCCTTTGACATCCTCCTTTGTTCCTGTGTTTGAGTCGCGTGAGGTGATATTTTGTTTTGTGTCTCATTGAAGATGACGTCATGACATTTTTCATGGCTGATCTTACCAACAATCCAGTGGATACTACGCTGTATGGAAAACAAGTACCAGGTAGCAAAACCGAGTAATGTCGAGTAGAGCCAGTGCCACGTAGCTGCTAAGTGCCAAAAATGCTTGCTATTTACAGTTTACTCGTTTTTTTTTTTTTTTTTGGAAAAGACGGTAGCAGTCATGGACTGCGACTAATCCACTTCCATAGTTTATCTCAATCACTGAAAGCGTAAGCTCATGTGATCCGGCGATAACTCTGGAGAGGACGGTTTGCAAAACAGTCTGGGGGAGTTTATTTACTCAAAAAAAATTCATGAGAATGAGCCCCAATCATGTTTTGGGTCGAGTATCCCATTAAAGCAGGATAAATATTGCCTGACGTTCCCCAAACAGAAATAATGTTATTGTCCAAATGAAGTGCTCCAGCTGGCGGGTGTTACCAGGCTTAAACTGTGGGTCATGCCAGTAACCAATAGTTTAACATCTGCTTTTCAGCATTAAAGAGTTAAATAAGGTCCAGTTGAACTGGAACACCATAAAATTCCCTGCATTGTCCACTATATAGAAACACAGTCACACAATCCATTGCCTGAAAATAAGGAATAAAATCAGCAGCAATGGGCTAATTGCTCCATTACAGTCAATGAGCATGGGCTTCAGCCTTTATGTTTTCATGAGAAGACTGTCCTTTCTAATCACTTTTTTGTTGATATTAGAACAGGCATACCAGTGCATACAGTTCAAATACCAGGATGAGGGGGACGGAAACAAAATCTCTGTGGACAAAATATATGTGCACAGAAGCCATATGTTGCACTAGATCCCAGAAATAAAGAAGGCCACATCTCTTTTGTTAAAATGAAGCTCAACGCCTCCATGTTTCTTTCATGTTAGGTCACTGAGTTATCCCAACGAGACAGATCGCTTCCATCTGCTCTCATCCTTTCACTTCATTTTCAGGCAAATAATGCAAATAGGCTGTGTAAACAGGGAAATGGCAATTCTGGGAAACTTCCTTTTTTTCTCGCCGCCACAAATAACTGTAATTCACGCAACAGTGTCTACAGGCTGTACTTCTACAGGAAACACAAGAGCTAGCCAGCAAAGTGTTGGCTGGTATTTATGTGGTCTGCACCTGGGGTCAATAGATATTGTGATGAGCCTTTGAACCCAGTCCAAGCAGTGAGTCAGTGGAAGAGACCTTGTGTTGTGCTCTGAATGTGGGCTGGTGCTGTGGGTGCAGCAGGGGTCAGCTGTGAGGGCTGAGTCTGTGTCTCAGAGCTGTGCAGTGTTAGTGTGAATCAGCATCTACAGAGACTCTCTGTCTCTCTGGAGGGAGAGGGGCTGCATTTATCGCAGCTCACAAACACTCACAGAAATGTGCACTGACACACACGCACACACACACACACTCACAAGCACACATAACACAAATGCGCACAAAGGCAGAGACGCACACATGCGCGCAAGCACACACAATCCCAAGTTCACACATACACAAGCACGCATACAAATCAGTATCCAAATGTACAAATGCTCCCAAAAAAATGCAAGTGAATACATCTGCTTGCATTGAGGAGTCTCTTGGCCTAAATAAATGACATGGTTTGGATGCCCCATATACCAGCATTCTGTGTGGACTGCAGTCCCCTCAGTTCCAAGAGTGTGGGAAGAGCAAAAGTGCAGTCTGTTTATTGAGACAAGGAGCTCTTTTATCTCCAGCAAACTGGGAACAAGCCTGGTGTCCTTTCAGAAGTAACAGTATACAAAGCTGAGAATTAAAGGATCATAGCCGTACTGATTTGTGATAGCTGACTTCAGAACAGCTGAGTCAAGTGAAAAGAAACCGTTTTCATGGTATTGTTACCTGGCCCCTCCCCTAGGGGGCCAGGTTAAGCAATGATCATGTCTGTGTGTGTGTGTGTGTGTTTCTGTCAGTCTGTCTGTCAGCCCGTGGCTGGGGCCAGGTCTGCTATCTCTGATTGCCTTGTTATTAAATGCTTTTGGAAAGCAATACCTTGACTTTATTTTACCATATATCAAAATAAGACAGTAAAGAAATAAACAAAAGTAAGAGTCTTCAAATGTGTCTTCAAAGAGTAATTTCCATTACTTATTCCCCTCCACGATAAAATAAGTTATTAGATGACAGGATAATTCTTCAAAAAAAACAACGTCTGGAACCCAATGAGTGAAGGAAATCAGAGGTTATGAGGTAGCCGATGAAGAGTAAACGAGGCGGGCGAAGACGGGCCGTGTTCGCTCCATCCAGAGAGCACAGGGTGGGCGGTCTCCTGCAGAGGGACATTAGTGTGGGCGTGTGATGAATGGGAGGTGAAGCCGAGGAGGCCTGGCAGCGCCACGTCAGCGATTTACGGCCTGACACTGCGTCTGCACCGCCCGTCCAGAGGGGCTCTTCACACTGCGGCAGGTAACGCATAAGACACACACCATCTTTCACAGGCACACACAAGCACATACATGCACCCACACACACACACAAGCACATATACACACAAACACAACTCCCGCATACATGCACACATATAACCCCACATACAAGCATACACCACATACACCCAGAGACACATACACCCCCCCCCCCCCCCCCCACACACACACACAAACACACACACACACACACTAACCTTCCACGCACGCTTGCACACACAGGCACCCCCCCCCCCCCCCCCCCACACACACACACACACACACACACCCACACACTAACCTTCCACACACACTTGCACACACAGGCACCCCCCCCCCCCCCACACACACACACACACACACACACACACACACCAACCTTCCACACACGAACACAAATACACACACACAATCTAACATACACATACGCGCACACACACACACACCCCCACGCACACTCAGAAACTGACACACACACACACACAATCAATCTCCCATCCTACACACCCGCACACACTAGAGGTACACAAACGCCTTCAGTCCGGCTTGCACAAGCCAGCTTAATTAACCAAAACAATTACCGTAATTAGTCCATTAAACATTTACAAGAATGTTAATGGGCAAAAAATAAAATAATATTAAAACATCGCCCGTGCGCCACTGCAGTGCAGCCGTTACAGGGGTCAGGAGGGACAGGAGGCCAGCAGAGCATTCACACTCTCCAGCTGTGATGGATGGCGCTCGTGGGGAAACGCGGGGAGTGATGGATTGAATTGAAGCTCTTAAACAGCAGCCCAGAAGTGAAATAGATGAGAATGGCATATGGAGAGGAAGAACCATAAATACATCATCATTTGGGTACCTGTAACAAAAGAGAACTGGGACATCCGAACAGGCAACAAGAAAATGGCTGCACCGGAGGACCCAGTTCAGCTAGGAAACGAATGGAGCTGTACACAAGCGGCGCTGTACGCAAGCAGAAGGCAGCTGCTAATTCCGAAGTAGCTCAATCCAGCTTATTTTCCTTAAAAAGTCCCAGAAAAAACCAGGAGAACAAGTGACAACACAACACATGCAATAATTAACGACTATTCCAATTCAGCGATAACTGGGCTGGCCATGAAGGACACTTGGCTGAACCATGGAACAGGATGACCATTGCCAGTATAGGCTGGAGAGAACATAATTGGCCCATTTGGGACTGCTTCCTGCAACTCTAGCAACTGAATCACGCCCTGCGCTGACCAAAGGTCGACCATCGATGGATGGCTGCTTGCCAGAACAAACAGGCTGAATGATAAAATCGCCTTGGCGTCCAACCTGGACACTCGCAGCCTGACTGAAATAAAATCTGCAATTCATGGAGTGCAAAAGCATTCATAAAACAACAGCTTTGGGGTTTAAATGACTTTAGCATTGTTATCGGAATTTGCTTTAGTGTCCCGAATGCTCTCATCCGAAAAAATTTCCAGATCTGTTTAACAATTCTAAAGAGGATTTGCATAAACAGAGAACAGGAGCAAAGTAACATCCTGAAGCAATACAAAATGAGGAAACGCTCATTTAAGAACGGATACCAAACCACAGAAAATCCATGAAACAATCAGTCACTCCCTGCCTAATATTACCATAACAGTAGGTTTAATGGAAAAGGCAAGGGATGCAATGTACACACAGAGATGCAAAGAGCAGAAATTCTGGTTTTCAAAATGTGAAAGAATTGTTTACGATTTTTTATCACCAAATAAATCGACAGTTAAAGTCACAAAAGCTTAATCCAATTCACCTTGGTTGATTAGCAATCAAACAATGAAACACGATGCTCAATAGTCTAAGCAAGAATAACACAGAATGACTGGGCAATGTTTAGTTAGCTTTATTGCATTGTTGAAGAACTCGTGAAACAGCATGGATTTGTGTTTTCAAGGCTAAAAGTTCTACAAAGCAGTAAACTATATACTGCAGTCAGTGCTGATTAAAAAAAGTGCCATTATGCGAGACAGAATTTAGAGAAAGTTTAGATTTCATTTCTTATTAATAGTTCAATCATTGCTGTCCATACATTCTCATGTTGTAGCCTTCCTCTTTGCCGCTATCATGTCTAAATATTTATTGGCAACGTACTGGTATTTAGCCTGTAATTCGGAAAATTTTATGTGAAGAACAGGTCGAGAGTTATCCTCCATTAAAAGGTAATGTCTCTGCTTGTATACAGAATTTCATTTTTACTTAAGTCGGCGTGACCATTTTTCAAAACCATCATGATGCAGAAATGCTAACAGGGACAGGCTGCTGGCATTTGCACTGAAACTAACCCTGGTCACATACCTGCCTCCCGCACACGACAGCGGTGGGACCATTCTGAATCAAGCTAGCAGGCGCATGTAGTCAAAATGGCAACCCAAACAACCTTGCTTACTATGGCACTTCTGACCCTTATAAGCCAGTGGGGAAATATGCCTAAAATTAATTGGTGAAATTCAAAACTCCAAGTGGTACTCTTTCTGATTATGGTTTCAAAATCTTTAGTCTTCCTACAAATTTTGCTATCCAGAACAATCTATGTACACTTTGTACCATCAAAAAGCACAGAGATATCAAAGCTCTTTGAAAGTAGGTGAAAAAAACTATTTCATTCACATATATGCGGTTGTGTGCCTAAGTGCAAGAGGCAAAAAAGGCAAATGTGAATCGTGCACGTCAGCCTCACACACTGATTGATAGCTTCAACTACAGCGGTAAGAGGAGAGTCCAGTGCCGGAAAATAATGGTTGCCAGGAGAGGAGAAGTTCTCAAGGCAGACAAAACGGTCACAAAGGAACCGCCCTGTGTCAACCTGCGGCGTCGACCGGCACAGCAGGCCTCAACTGCCTGCTATCAATTTTCATTTGTGTGCTGAGGCCCACAAAGGTCCAGGCACAGCTTGGCAAACAACTCAAAGAGACATAACTGAGAAAGTCCCAGAATGCATTAGCACAGCAAAATGCAGCCCATAATAGACTATAAAAAGGACCCCACGGCAGTTTCACTTGTACTTGGGATCAAGAGTAGAACTACTGAAAGTGCAGTCAGTACTGCTCAGAGCTCAAACAACACAAATCTCTCACAGCGAGTTCCCCTCACGGCTCATGCAGCAAAAAGTTATTTGGCTTGTCTGGATGTTTCTGTGTGGCGATGAGCTGAAAGTGTTCGACCTGTAACAAAAGTTCAAGGTATTATCAATGCATCTTCACACCCTGACTCAGTGCACTTAAGGTACAGCAGGCAGCTGCTATTTACACAATGTGCTCAGTAGGGGTGCAACGATTCATCAACACTGTCGACAAAATTCGACAACAAAGTTCGTTGTTGACTAATTTGTTCATCAATAATTTGTTGTTACGTCATTACAAGAGTATTTCACGCATTGGAACTGGACTAAAATTAGTTTCACAAGAGCTGGAGATAAAGGTAGCTGCAGAGTGAGCCATCTGACTTCGTTCGCAACTCTCAGTCACGCCTGCGCAAATGCGACCGGTGAGAGGAGAGAGGAGAGCAGCAGGATAATGCGGACACGGAGCTGCAAATTTATGCACGCAGTTACAATATTCTATCACTAGATGGCAGACCAGGACCATTTATTTAATATTCACAAACAAACCGAATACCGTATTTTTCATTCACCTAAAAATTGATTCAAGGGCACCAGGAGAGAAAAAAGAGTGGTTGTTTCTCTTCTTTCTATGCGAACTGTGAAAAATACTTTGTAGTTGTACTTGCACTCAAGTATATTTTTCACAAAATACTTTTGGTGCTTTAAGTACATTTATTGTGAGCTACTTTAAGACTTTTACTCAAGTAATTTTCTTATGGGTGACTTCAAATTCTACCAAAGTAACTGTCAGTAATGGTACTTCTTCCAGTACTATTTATTTTCTTCCAGTATTTTATACATCTCTGGATATACCTGGTTTAATATCAAAGACTTTAAACCGAAGAATGTTGTTCACAAATTTCTGATTTTTTTTCATTAAAGGAAAACTTTTTTTTGCTGCCGCTGCTACCTGTCCTTGGTGATCAGAAAAAGAATTTATTTAATTTTTTTTATTCTCACTTTACCCTGACAACAATTCAAAAACTTGAATTCTGACTTGAATTGTTGAAACTAGTCGATTAATCGTTTCAATAATCATTGATGAATCGACGATGAAAATAATCGTTAGTTGCAGCACTAGTCCTCAGTGAGCAGGGCCTGCTGAGATGCCAAAAGTTGAGCAAAAAGACCAGAGAGCAGCTACTGCCCACATACAAGGTGTACAGAGTCAAACTGTCAAAAATAACTGCCCTTAGTGTTGGCTTGTTTCACTTAACATTTCTCCTTATCTTTGAGTAACAGAAGAAACAAAGTAATTGTTTCTTTCCCAATCGCAGTAGATTCGGGCAGGTTCATTTCGGCAACTGCTGAGCTCACCAAACTGTGAGGGAAAAACAGTTACTTCATTTCAGATGTGAGTCAAAGTTAAGGACGAATGTTAATTAAAGCCACTGCCGAAACTTGCTGATTCAGTCTCCAGTGAACTGCAGACGCTGTCTGGTCAAGGTTGTTGAAATGAACATGGGCAGACATTGTACGAGCGGATGAGTAATACAAGTGGATTTACCCTTTTAAATGCTAATGCCAGCAGAGTTGAGTTTTGTTGTGGTAAGGAGCCACGTAAAAAACTGTGTCCACACTCCTCAGCATTAAGACATGGGAGACCACATGCTATCTGGGCCATTAATATACACCAAATGCTGTGACCAAGGTCAGGAGGCAACAAAGAAAAGATCTTTCCAAGGGTACGCTGGAAAATTAATTCACAATCATTGACCAGTGGGTGGCACCTGTCTGCACTGTAGTAATGTATCAATGCAGTCTAACTGGCTACACCAGTCAAGAGATTTATCATTCAATTTCCTCTTATCACAAGTTATGTTATTAATAATTTTCCCCATAGACTCACCCCTCCCTTTTCCTAAAATGACAACCAATTACGACCCTGGCCATATCAATGAAGACGACATTTGATGCCTTGCGGATGCCCCCATTTTTGATCAACAGGGAGGCTAGGGAAATGGTCCATTGATATACATATAGGCGTCATATGCAGTCAATCTGGGGAAAAGACTTAAGGCGTCATGTCTAGCCATTATGGGGAAAAGAGTTAAACAATGGTGCCAAGTAGATACTTTCAACCACTAAAGAAGCTTTATTCCGACCGCTTAATGAGTTAAAAAAAAAACGATTGAGTTTCTGGTTAAAGAAGCGTATAAACATGGGCCAAAGCTGACTCATAAGATTTTGGGTCCCAGGCAGGTGGAAGAGTGAGGAATGAGATCACTTCCTGTATGACGACCAGGCTGGGCAGCTGAACAGAGAGGAGTTTAAACTTAGCTGGACTGTGCGCCGAGACTTAACAGCCAGTTAAGTAGTTTATCCCAGTCAGCAAAGTAAATCCCACCCACTTCCTGTGTGTTTTCTGCTTTTAGAGAGGACTTGATGGCACTGGAACTCTGCATACAAAGTTCACAAATATGAGAGCACTGCAAAATATGGCTTAAACTACATCATCTTGAAAGTTAAACTGCTGTGCTTCATGATTGGAAAAGTAGGGAAAACCCTTTAGTGATGTTTTTATGGCAGCAGTTCAGTCCTATGGTATTATTAAGATTTACTGGTGACTGTGTTCATTCACAAATGCCAAGAAGAAGAAGCAAATACAACAGCAGCTTCAGCCAACCTCAGTCCTAAGAGTACGATAAAAAATCATATTCAGCCACAGAAACAACCTCTTCAAGTGAATAAGGCGAGTTTCCGCTCACGCAGAGACTAATCTTGTTTGGCATGCACAGCAGAACTCATTTAGCAGAGTTGAAACAGGTAAATACGCACACATATGCACAGAAACGTACACATTCATACATATGTGTGCGTTTGTATGCTCCAATGCTCTAACTGTGAGAATGTTCACAAAGCACAGAAAGACAGGAATGATGCACATATACTGTTGATACACTGGCATGCATTCAGACCAACTTAACCCACACAAACCTGTGGTCTGTAAACCACAGCAGCATACTTCTTGTACAGATAGTAATAGAGGAAGCAAGATGTCCACAGGGGCTTGTTTCTCAGTCATACACGTCCAAGCTGTGGGATTATAGGATATGAAAGATGCTGGAAACCGTTACCTCGCCGTCTCAGGGCGCATTCCTATTTGCACCGAGTCGCCGACCCTCTGCTGAAGCTTTCCTGCCACATCAAGGGTTTCGCACCGGCCGACCGGAGGGCACGCGGATCCGGATTCCAGTCCCAATATGGATGAGGTCAAAACTCTACGGATCAAAGACAGTAAAAGCAGTATTTCAAAGATCCTCCACGAGATGCCCATGCAAACACAACAGTGGAAACAGACAATGTGGTCGATTTCAAAAACAAAGACGTGACCGCAATCCACAATAGCAGAGACACTCTGGAGTATAATTTTTAATGCGGACCAGACGGCCATTTTCTAGTGCATTATTTCCGTACGATACAACACCTCACCGCACTCCATCACTCCTCCATTCCCTGATGAAGTTTTTGATGGACATGTGCATTATAGTAGGGAGGGGTGTGTACCAAAATTTTGTTCGGGTGGGGGCAGGTGGGTGAAATTGAGTATTTTTTTGGAGAAACTAGTGTTTTTTTTTCTGATATTCTGCGAACAGGGTAGGAAGCGGGCAATTCTATTTTGTTAATCAGCATCTGGCACAGAACATTCATGCTTAACAGCCAAGACAGCCATATGTGCGTATAAGCATATGCGACTACAAGCGGTTAGCACTTCCATTGCGCAGATGCATGTTCATTAACAGACAACAGTCATTTAAAAAGCTTCAATTAAAGCTCTGTGCACTTCAACGGCGCAAATTTTTTGTCTTGATAGTGACAATTGAAGCTGCTTGGAAAACGATACGCTGGGTGGTGGTTTTGTGGACGAAGCCAAGATCAAGAAGGGGAGGGAAGTTGAACTTTTTTAAACTGCATTCATACCTCTGCGTGAACATCCTTCTGCCCTGGCAAAACAAACGCCTGATTGTCAGGTCTTGGCATACGAGCGAGAGTCGGGGTCAAAAAATTTGTCTCATGAGACACGCAGACAATGCGACGATGTCAGCGCCTGATTACTGAGAGAGATCTTTATTTACATTTGACGGTGCCGGTAAAGATGTTGACAGTGGAAAAACTGAGAAAACAGAAAAAAGCTGTGATTTAATGCCAGTGGAAAATGTCTCTCCATTACCCTTCTATTCCAACGACCCAGCACCACCCCGTACACACATCCCTAAGCTCAAATCTCTGTAACATGCATGTTTATGCCAAGGATAATGATGTGAACCAGAGGGAGGACATGGGAATATAGCAGAGAAACACCCAGCAGTGACAGGATGTGAAAGCTAGAACATGGCAGAAACAACTGCTGTACTACACAGACTCTGCAGAAAATGAATGCATTATTTCTAGTTTACAAAACGCTTTGTAAGGCTAGCAATAATTTGTAATGCTATAATCCACAATTACAGCAACTCCCCGACATGTAGACTTTTCTTGTATGATGGGGAATTCAAAAAAAGGCTGGCGTGGGTTACAGCTTACATTCCAGCCATTCAGTAACACAGGATTATTCTAATCAACCCCTATAGTCTTTGCTACGGCTCGATCAGGTGCGTATTCCGATGGTTTGGAATTTAAGCCAACTCCCACACCGGTCCTTTCTGGATCATGGTATATATATCCCTGTCCCTTATATACTGCGCTATATTATCATTTTCATTGTTATGTATGTTCAACTATTGTATGCATTTCCCTTGAATTATACATGTATGGTTTCAAATTAAAATGTTTTTGTATACTTTTGAAACATAGGACTCAGTGGACTTTACTCAAACACCGTGGAAGCTGCTTTGACAATACTGTAATTTACAAATGGTGTAGGTTCTCAGTGTAGGAGGTGAAACTGCTGCACACAGGTTTAAGTTCGAATACAATCAAGTGTGTGTCCCCACCTCCTCCTATGCTACTCAGCTACAGCGGGCAGAATGTTCTCATCAGCACTGTGCACAAACAGAGCCTTCACACAGACCAAAAGCCACTTTCCCTTGGTTCTCAGCGGTTTTCCTTTCGTTTTTTAGCTCAGTGTTTGTTGGTTTTTGTGCAACTGCAATCAAAATTTTAAAAACTGTTCATTTTTTTTTTAAATTAGGTAATTTTCATGTTAAAAGGAATTATTTAGCCTCTTCGGCCACGTGGTCCGCAACAGGTTCAAGTGAATCTGAAACTCAACTGGTCTGACACCGTGCCATACCCATTTGGGAGAGAGGTAGTGGGCGGAGACTAAAATCCGAACACAAAGTTATTCAGAGTTTCATCAAATGCGATCAATATTTGAGACCACTAGAGGTCATGGGTTATTCAAATGGGTAAAGGAACATGAAAGTTCGCAAAACGGCCATTTTTCTGAAATCGTCAAAGCCTGTCATTCATATGTTGAGACACATAGGCTGTGTCTCATTTGCAAGGAAGCATCCTGAGTAGGTGGCATTTCTGTGAAATAGGGCTGCTTAGGACTGTCTCAACTCAGCAAGATGCATAGGAAACAACCTAGTTAGATACCTAGTTTCAGCAAAATTTTAAGGAAACATCAAGTGGTTTGTTCTCAGCGAAGGAAATCCCAAAATGCCCTGCAACAAGCTGGGGATTCACTATATAGATCACAGACGAGGGACGGCAAAGGTCAGAAGTTGATCGAGTTCAGGTACGGTTTCATCATAAAATTTTTATCTGATCATTTTTTAAGCGAGAAATAGACTGTGTGGATTGAGAATATCGGCTTTTCATGGGAAAGGACTTTGAATTTTAAAGTTGCGCAGATTTTTTCGAAGCGCTGAAGCTCCACAAACTAGGCTGACAGAAATCTAACGTTTATGTTTTCCGTGGAAACTGCTGACCCCTACAACATAAACTGTGCTAGTCACATGATGCTGCCTAGTAAGAGTGTTTCAGTTCAGGTTACCTTTCTTTGATGAATGGTTCCTAATAACGCAGTGTCCTAACTAGGCACCAAGGTGATAGGAAGCCTCCTTGCAAATGAGTCAGAGCCATATTGTAGATCTTCAGTTTTTCTAAATAGCCACCTTGCCAGGCCTGTTTTTGGGGCTGTAGGGCTATGATGAAACCCCAAAGTAGTCAATATGCTAAACATTTTATATGCCAAGTTTTGTCAAATTTGATCAATATTTCTCACTGCTAGATCATATGAGTCAAATTTTTTGCAGACGGCAGACGAGAATGAAGAATGGCAGAGTTTACATCATCTCATCAATTGAGCTGGTCAAGGACCAATTGAGTTAAAAATAGCCAAAGCTGTATACCACGTTGGACAGATATTCTGTATTAATGCAAACAACTTCAAAAGGGGAGCCCATATTTACCTGACCAAATTAAAGACTATGGTGAATCTATTAGGTCCTCTGGATTATGTAGCTGAAGATTTTCCCTTTTACATGCTTGCCTTAACATTTGCCATCAATTTCTCAATGCCTAGTGACCTTGTGTCCATAATCCCACCAGTTAGAAGCCAGTTAGGATCCATCTTCCCCCCATGGCTTTTTCCTGATATAATGTGGCTCAAAAGCATAAATAATAAAACATGAATGGTGAAATTAAGAAAAATGAAGAGTACACCACATTACAATTCTGGGACTGCAATTGTGTTTGAAACAAAAACATGGGGTTCTCCTGACTGACTTTGAGAACCACTGCTCTCACTGAACCAGGGGTAGAAAATTTATAATCAGAGAGTGAGAGTCCTCCCAAAGAATATGTTCCTATCTTCATCTAGATTTGCTAATCTTCTCAATCTAGGGGTGGAAGTAATTAGCTAGATGAGCAGACAGCATGCAGGAAAAGCACGTGGTAGGACTTTCACTTCCGAACTCCTGAATTTTTTCCACCTTTGCAAAACCATCGGTGCCATGAAGGATTTCACAGACTATGGGCCCGGTCTTTGTGTAAAGATTGCAGGTTGAGGGTTTGGTCAATTCCCTTCCCCTGTAGAGCATTTGACACATTACAACTTGTATGATTGAAAGCAAGCCCTCCACACTCATCCAGAGCTTCAAGAAGATTGAATTTATTGCTCCATCAACATTAATATTGCTGATTCAGGCCCCAGCTAGTATTGCACTGGCTTTCTCATGCAAGATGGATCAGGCCTTTCTCGCTTTCCCAAACACCTCTCTTCTCCATTAAAGGCAATAAATGAATAATGAGCCGCAACCTGAGTGATCATTCCCCTGCAGACACGTCTAGTATGCTAATTCCAGTGAAACCAACTCTCATACAGAAGCAAAGAAAATAAAGGATTTAGCCCAGCTGTGGTAAATGAAGACATGAGCCAGAATAATCACATATACAACCCCAATTCCGAAATAGTTGGGACGAAGTGTAAATTGTGAATAAAATCAAAATGCAACTACATTCAAATCACACCAGCCAGTATTTTATTCACAATCGAACAGAGATAACATAGCAAATGTTGAAACTGAGAAACTTTACAATTTTATCCACAAAATGATCTCATTTCAAATCTTATGGCTGCTACAGGTCTCAAAAAAGTTGGGACAGGGGCCTGTTTACCATGGTGTAGCATCCCCTCTTCTGTTTAACACCGAGTGGAGGCATCTGGGCATTGAGGAGATAGGTTTTTTAAGTTTAGCCATTGGAATTTGATCCCACTCTTGTTTAATTCAGGCTTCCAGCTGCTGGAGAGTTTTGGGTCTCCTTTGACGGACTTTTGATTTAGTTATGTGCCAAATGTTCACAATCGGTGAAAGATCAGGACTGCAGGCAGGCCAGTTCAGCATACGGACTCTTCTACTACGAAGCCATGCTGTTGTATTAGCTGCAGTATGTGGTTTTGCATTGTCCTGCTGAAATACACAAGGCCTTCCCTGGAATAGATGTCATCTGGAGGGGAGCATATGTTGCTCTAAAACCTTTATATACCTTTCAGCATTCATGGTACTTTTTAAAACATGCAAGTGTCCCACACCATATGCACTAATGCATCCCCATACCATCAGAGATGCTGGCTTTTGAACAGAAAACTGATAACAGGAAGGAAGGTTCTCCTCTTTAGCCTGGAGGACACAATGCCCATGATTTCCAACAAGAATGTCAAATTTGGACTCGTCTGACCACAGAATACTTTGCTACTTTGCTGCAGTCTATATTAAATGAGCCTTGGCCCACTAAACACGGCAGTGCATCTGGATCATGCTCAACAATGGCTTCCTTTTTGCATGATAGAGTTTAGGTGGCATCTGTGGATGGTACAGCAGACTGTGTTTACAGACAGTGGTTTCTTGAAGTATTCCTGGGCCCATTTAGTAATGTCAATGACAGAATTATGCCGGTGAGTGACGCAGTGGCGTCTGAGGGCCCGAAGATCACGGGCATCCAGTAAAGGTCTTCGGCCTTGTCCCTTATGCACAGAGATTTTTCCAGTTTCTCTGAATCTTTTGATGATGTTATGCACTGTTGATGACGAGACCTTCAAAGTCTTTGCAATTTGACGTTGAGGAACATTTTTTTAAAGTATTCCACAATTTTTTTTACGCAAGCCTTCACTGGTTGGAGAGTCTCTGGCCATCTTTACTTCTGAGAGACTCACCTTCTCTAAGACATCCCTTTTATAGCCAATCACGTTACACACCTGATGCCAATTAACTTAATTACTTGCTAAATGTTCTTTCAGCTGATCCTCTTACATATTAATGGCTTTTTCAGCCCTTGTATGCCTGTGTCCCAACTTTTTTGAGACCTGTTGCAGCCAGAAAATTTTAAATAAGCCAATTTTGTGGATAAAAATGTAGAATGTCTCAGTTTCAACATTTCAAATGTTATCTATATTCTATTGTAAATAACATTGGCTAATGTGATTTGAAAGTCATTGCATTTTGATTTTATTTACTTTTTACACTTTGTCCTAACTATTTCGGAATTGGGGTTGTACAATAATCCCAAACCTGGCACCTCAAATGTTTTCATTCTTCCATTGTAGTCTTCCGTTCAACTGAGAAGTGTTTATATATTTGACTTAAGTTTGAGAACGCATCCAATTAAGCACTGAGTTTGTCTCAGTAAAGTTGTTCACAACAGGAAGCAGTTGAAAGTGTAAACAGTCCTCCCGTTGTCCACATCCTCAGCAGTAAATCAGGCAACCATCTCCTGCATTTGAATTTGATTTATTACAAGCCTCTGAAAACCTACAGAAAGCCATAAATCACATGACGTAAAAACCACATTACACATGGTACGGTTTGCTGCTTCACTTGCCACTGATAATTATGACTGGAACTATTCAGAAGGACAACAAAAACAACAACAATAACAATGCATGGTCCAAGACACTTTTTCCCCAATTCTCTAGCTTTTCATAAGTACCCACAATCAATATTTTGAAAATAAGCCCTTTTCCAATTTGCCCTGTTTATTGTTTGTGGTCGGAAACTTAGAAAGCAGATTTGGAGCAGCATCTGCCTCCTATGCAGTGATGTAGAAGGATATTCCTCGGACTGGAAGCCAGGTAACAGCTGGTTCTCAGAGGAAGCAGTCAGCCCACTTCTAATTAAAAGTAAAACCAAGATTTGATGATCGTCAACATCCATTGCTAATACAGCCTAGGGTCAAGGACCAGGTCAACTGCAACTTGAAGAATCTGATATGACTCTGCCGAACAATACTTTTTTATTCTATCAGCCGGCAAAGCAATTCAGGGTAATAGAACTCTAAATGGACAAACCATCAATACTAGCATTTCATTATTGTGTTGTACTAGATAGAGAGGTCGCAGAAAATGTGATCGCAGCTCTAACGACGTAAAATATAATACATGTGTGTTGGTTCAATTCTGTAAGGTTTACATACATATGGTATTACAGTTATGTTAATACCATGAGTAGGTCAACGATGACCAGATATAACAGCCAACTAACAAGTTCCTCCTTTTGGTATTTACCTTGTTCCTTTAACCTCCCACTCGCTTATTTGGTGGTTGACTAGCCTGCTTGATTGCATAGCGGAGCCGCCCAGCTGTTTCAGAGCTACGGAGTGGGGTAATGTTTACCGTTACTTTAACATAATGCCCGCACTCCAAGGCTATATAATATAAACTTTGTTCAGACCTTTGGATGCATCTCGTTCTCCCTCTATTTGTATAAATCGCGGAAGACGATTTTCAGTCGAGATATTTATCCTTGCTGGAACAGGCAGGGCTAACAGCGCAGGGGCTCTGACAGCGCATGCTAGCAGAACGCACTAGTCAGTTGACAGATGTATTAGAGGGGATTTTTATAAACAAAGGCCCACGTGCTTCAGGCTGAATATCACAGATATGGGGCAGGGAGTGGGGGTGGGGGTTATGTTTTTCTCATGAAACCTGCGGCTATACAAACGGGTTACACAGGTCAGTTGGTCCTATTTTCAGACCCCAGAAAACGGCCCTCAGGCTCAGCGGCTTGACTCTTGTGCATTGGTGTGCGCTTTATTCACAATAAGACGGCTGAATTTTGCGCCTTTTTTCCCGCCTCAGACGAGAAACCTGCAACGACTGCACCCAGCATCTATTCAGTCTTCTGAAGAAAAAAATCATTCCAATACTACCCCCATCGACGACTATTACAACCAGAAAAGACAGCGTAGTGTACGCAAAATGCCCTGTTCCCCTACAGCAACGGACTAAATTCTGAGACTATTCAGTCATTAAATTAAATACTGGATTAGAGAAATAGCTGGCTTCACGACCGGATTATTTTTGTGATTGCGAGAGGAAAGTGCAAAGACGGCATTTGACATTTTTGTTCCCATTGACGGTTTCAACATCTAACAATATGAGCCACTCATTATAAATAGGGTCAGGGCTGATTAGGCAAGAGGCCCTTAGAGTTCCAGTTTTAACCCACAGGATTTTCCGATTACAGCATCACAAGCACCAATTAGCCTCATAGCAGGGCTCTACAGTGTAAGAATAGGAAGAAAAGAGTGGCGCTGGTCTTCGGGTTGTACAGCGTGCTTCACCTCAGGAAAAGTGTCCTTCAGTGGGCTCTTCAGTGAGCTCTTACAGGAGGAGGACGCAGCTTCCCAAGGTACACATGGAGACAAAGCAGTGTTGTAAGAGTCCAGGAGACATGAGGGTGAAAATGTCAGTAGTGTTAACTGTATGCAGTCACAGCCGCTATGATAGGCTGTTGCTGACAAGTCATTAGTGTCAGTTAGATGCAGTTATAGCCACTGGTATAGCCAGTAATTTACAAAACAACGCCTAGCTATTTCAACTGTAGCCCATGGAACAGGAAAAAAGGCGATGGTCTGCTGGGATTTTGTGCTACCTAATTAAATCAAACCAAAAATAATGGTAAATTACCACAAATTACAAATATTAGTATACATTACTTGCGCTAAAGAAAGTCTCCCGCAATCATCATAAAGATAAGTTCATAACACGACCAGGTCAAAACCTGGTATATGGCTAGACCGTGAGGTGTATTTGAGGATTGACTCGGCCCCTCATCGTAAAAGTCTGCTGATGACGTCACCGATGACACTTCAAGCCTATTCGTTTTCAAAGAGCAAAGGGAAATATGGAAACTCCAGCACTCAACTGACCAAATTGTACTACTTCATCACTCACTGACTTTCACATGTATTCGGCCGACCCCAACTTTGCTGCGGTCCAGACAAAAAAATTACATAATGCTATTCGTTGTGATTCCTCCTCCAGAGTGAACTCTGATAAACTAATGAAAATAAAATTAATTTGTATGGTAATTAAATTACACAAACAGATACAGTCTTCAAAGATACAGCAAGTAAGGCAAACTACTATTTTCATTCACTCTGTTTTTATATCCAAGTCCATCATTACTCATGGCCCTCGAAGCATACAAATTATTCTTTTTGCTCTATTTAGTAATCTGGTTGGCATTTTCATTATTTTTTCTGACCAGAGGGCGATCCGCGCCACCACTTTCTATAAAAGTCAAAATGCTCTCAGCCAAGTATGTCCAAGAAATCCAAGCAGCTTTCTGTTCAACCTGATCGCTCACTTAAGGCCACAGCTCCACCAAACAGCGTCTAGGCCTCACCATTCCCCGTGTGGATATTGGAAGCCGCTAATTATTGAGAGCCAGAATGTGTTTGACTGACAAGAGGGAATAAGAGGTCACTGCCTTGACCTGAATGTACACTTCCATTTAGCAGGGCTTACAAGTGCATATAGCCAGGTTTGGACAGAAAGCAATACTGCTGATAAGTACCCTGGGTCACCACCCATATGGTCGGTCAACACAGTTGTATTGAAGTCAAAACATTATTGAAAATAAAGCTCAATAGTGGCCCTGATGCCATTGGACAAGGGGTGGTCAACTCTGGTCCTGAAGAGCTAAAGGGTATGTGGGTTTCTGTTTTCATCACCCAATTCAGACCTAAGAAACCAGGTCAGTTAAGAGTATAATCAACTCCTCAAATTCTTAAAGGAAGAACAGAGCAACACCAAAAGCCTGGACACCCTGCGACTCTACGGCACAAGGGTTGGCCATGACTGTAATTGGAGGTGGAAGAACATGACAAAGAGGGGAGATAAGGATTAGATACAGTATGCAGTGTTTCCACTAAGTAAATTGGTCAGAGGATAGAGTTTAGTGCCAATGTTTAAAATCGTCAGTGAAAAGAGTCAGAAATTAAACTGGTCAGGATAAACAGACAGAGTCAATGTTCAGCAGTTTAGCACTAGGCAAGCCAAACTGCAGATAAAATAGCTGTGTATTCCTCCAGCAACAGTAGCCAGGCAATGACTGTGCCTTGATTGCAACAGGCAGCTCATTTTATCCATGTGGGGGTGTGAAAATGTGTTCTGCAGACAATGGCTCCTTTGAGAAGGGGAGGCAGAAAGGCCCATGGAGTGGTATAATGGCAGCGGTGTAAAGTTTGATATTAGATTTCAGGTACAAGGGAGTCTTTCCTCTCAACAAATCACAAGCCAAGACCAGAAATAAATATTTTATCAAGCCCACAATTACTGGCCAGTGGAGTGAAATGAAGTTTGCGTGCTCTGTGTGACTTCGAGAAGAGAGGTGCCCAATCAGGCGCCACGAGGGGCTAAGACTAAGCAGCAGTTTTCACGCCAACAAATCGCTTCTCCTCTACATGTCAGGTCCCTCCTCTCTGACGTAATGCATCTTAATTACTGAAAATAGCAGGTATAATGATTGGTCGGAAAGCAAGCCTTTATACTCTTGCCCCTAAATGACACGTCACACTACCCATTAAAAACACTGATGGAATAGTATTCAAAACGAGTAACGAGTAAATGCAAAGCACATTAAAATGGATTTTATTATAGAAGTATTTATTTCTGCCATATTTTAGCTCTAATTACTGAAACATGCAATGCTCCAAGCACAGAAGTGAGATGCTTCATTGTTCAGATTTCCTTACAATAGGAGAATATGTTCTGATATCTTTGCGATACCGGGCTCTAAGTCATTATCATGCAACATGTCTGAAATAATTTATGCATTTTATGTTTTACAACATGGAGATCCAGGCTTGCTATCAGACATGCGAAATCCCCCACAAGCACTGAGACACAACATGCCACAATACCGCAGAGAGCATCATTATTGAGCACGCGCTCCCCATGCAAACATGAGAATTATTACATTCCACTTCCCGTTCAGCAGTCGTCTTAAAAATGAATGAACAGCTCCTTCGGAAAGGCGCCTCATTAGTTTTGCTTTCTGGATTCCAACCAGAACTGTTATCAAGTCATTAATTCCTTAATCAGTAAGTCAATGAACGGTGAAATCGCATCATTCATGTGTTACTTCTTTAGACTGACTATTTTAACTTTTAATGCAAAGATTATATACTTATATAGGCCATACCTAATTAGCAAACCCACTCTACAGATCTGAACAGTATCCAACCGAGCATTACTGTTATTCCATATTTTTATGGTTTTGTACGGCAACCTAAGTACAGAAATTTATTTGCCATGATCAGGATGGTCGTATTGATTTCTGAATCAACAGTAAACTTTGTCCCGCTGAAATCAAGTTAATAAATCTAGGGCTATCAACGGCATCACTCATTTTCAACAAAATCCTTTTATAACATTCAAGTTACTTCAGTTAATGAGCCACACCTAGATGAAAGAAAATGTTACTGATATCCTATAAGACTGCAGCAGCACCAGAATGTCAAAAGTCCTGACTTCAGTTCATTTCAAGACCTAAGTAATCATGCACAGCAGAAATTTGACAGAAGTGGCATTATAATGAATGCAAGTACATTTCTTGAAGACAGAAAATCATTCAAAACTGTGGAAGTTTCCACAAAAGGTCAGAAGTTAAGCTAAATTGGCTGATCTTCAAACTTCCGTTCTTGAATCACAAACAGTGCTCTTCGATTACAGAACCGCTAACAAAAACACTTCTCATCATAAATTGCTCATTTACCCCAAGAGTGAGGGTTAACATCAGCAGCTTGATTAGGAAGCTTACAGAACCAATTTCAAAGAGCAGAGTTTGTGTGCTAAATAAAAATTATGAAAAATCAGTGTGCTGTGGTTTCTAAATGAGGAATGGCCCTGACATTGTCACGGTCATTTGATACTCTTATCCTGTTTTATTGGGAATTCCCAGAAAGCCCCCTGAGGTATTCAGCTTTACTTGAAAGGTAAGACCATTAGCAATGTTTCTATGACTCAACCACCACCCAAACCCGCAATCACGGCATTTTTTCTTCAACAGAGACATCCCCCCATTCTCTCATGTGTATGTAGGAGGGTAATTAGGTGAGGTTATCATCCCGTGCATCAACAATGACGTGACCAGGAAAATGCCCTGAAAGTTTTAAACAAACCCCACACATTTTGTGGTTAGCAATTATTTCTGAAGACAAATTCTCATTTTTCAAACTTTTTTCTTTTCCTGAGAGGCGCAATGTGAGATGAATGCCATTTTCATCTTACCAAACTATTAGAGTCGATAAATAATATAACATGTTTTTGTTGCAAAGGCCTGTAAAAGGTGCTGTTGGGTGCCTTATGCAGTTGAATAATTTGGCCTTATTTCAGCGACACACCCTGGATACGGCCTGGAATTTAATCCTGACAATGCCAGCACTAACTGTGGCCAGCAGCACTACGGACATGAATGTGCATGAATGACTGCGCCATTCCCGCTAAAAGGTGGGCGGGATCCTGTATGCACAGAGCCGTCTGCAAGATTGTGTCTGATGAAACTGGTAAAAAAAAAGCAGCAAACCCTGCATGTTTCTCACAGTATTGGCGCCTATTTCTTTACACAAAAATTAAACCTGATGGTCTCTAGATGACTCCATGTTCATTGCTTTCAAATCCAAAAAAACTGACTGCATAACAGCACGATTTATTCCACTGCCCTCGGATGGAACCACAAAAAATAGGCTTTTCCTCCTATTGATAGATTCACGCTGCTCTCTGTAGTTGATTCCTAAAATACCAGCGATGAAATCCTCCTCTCTCATTTATGCTGACCCCTCAAACGGTAAACCATTTCAGAGATTTTAAATTAAGGGTCAAATAGAAGGGCAGCACTTCCACACAGTTAGCTAAGACCTTTTAATGGCTGTAATGGCTTTCAAACGATTCCCAGGCTGATCAGGGTTTACTCTGGCCTTCGAGATGATGTGCACAGGCAGCGGCTCGCGCGGGACTGTTGCCGGCACATCCACCCAGCACCTGGGACACACATGGCTCAAGGCACGAGCTGGAAATGCTTTGCAATGACATGAAGAGAACTTTTGCACAACATGAAAAGAGTCTTTGGCTTCTATCCAGTTCGCTGGGAGTGACTCTTGCGAAGGCACAACCTGGTGAAATTATACAAAAATCTGTAATCATGGTTGAAAGACACAACTACAGCCTCCTTCATTGTAATACACTCATTACTTCTGAAAATTTGAGCATGTTTCCCAAGACTCCAACTCTCACTGAACCTATGGCAAAAACCTCTAAATGTTGAGGCCCTCAGTATAAGTTCAATGAAAATAAGTTTCGAAAACCTCATAACTGACAGCTACTGTGATCAAACTAGGAACGAATAGTGAATTGAATGAGTCAGAAAAGAATATGAGTCCAGGAAAAAAAAACAAACATTGTGACTGCTCTAAAAAAAACCCCATCACTTTATGACTGGGACTGTTGTATGGTAAATGAACCTGATTCCACATGTAAGCACCACCATTAGTATGCTGTACGGGCACACCATTTCCCTAATGTCTGTAAAAAGTCATGTAGCGGCACTACAATGTCGTTTCATTTAAATAAGTGTGATCTGTCCCTCAGGGCAGGGAAAGGCAGTTGCTATAGATCAGCCGTGTCGTGCGGCTCCGCCTCATCCCGCTGAGAGATGAGGAATTTGCTGCCCGTCGGCAGTTTCTCCCTCCGAGGGGTCCTTTTCTGAAGCCGCGAAGCCACCTACTCACAGCAGAAGAAGGGCGGCGGCTAGAAACACCATTCTGATTAAAAGGAGGGTCGTCCATGCAACTGCCTGCCTGGGCCTCTATTTCACACATTTGTGCATAGTGATTAGGCGAGATTCCAGTGCTTTACCGCGAAGCCCTTCTGTCAACGGCAGTGCTGTTCGGGCATGGCCTCGAGGAATCAGCCTCCAGTCATATCTCCTGCTCTCTCCACCTCTCTCTCTCGCTCTCACTCCCTCTCTTTCACCGTTATCATAACAGGGCTAGTAAAGCATTGTCAGCCGTGGAACACCACCTCTCCATCAAAGAAGGCACAATGGGGATGACAGATTCTGGTATAAGGGCCAGCCTGGCCATATTGGTCACAATGGGAGGGGGCTGAGGGCTGTAATCCTTGGACTTGAAGTAGAAAGGGTCACATCTTGTGCCCCTGTGTGTAAGTTTCAAGGGCTACTCTGCCTTTTTTTGCATTGCATCCTTTCTGGTATAGGGTTGCTGTTAATTAGTTTATTGTGTCCTTTCCTCATTAGTGCTCTGTGAATTCCTCACACCTTTTCCCACACCTGTTACTGGTCTCCCCTCCTTAGTTCCGTACATTTAGGTTCTGCTATATCTTTGTGTCTTTCCCATACGGTGGCGGACAGGGGCAAACGCGCTGCAGGGGCCCAAAACATCTCCAATTGGAGAAACGCGCTGCAAATACAGAAACGATGCAAACTCAAAAACACGCAAACCACAAAAGCAAATGCAAGAGAAAAACACTGCATATCCACATCGACACGACAGAAGTGCTCCCAGCTGCTGTGGGGAACGCAAACTAGAACAACTTTTACTTTTGACCAGAGCAAGACTAGCGAGCTAAGTTAGCAAAAAGGCATTCTAGATAGCTAGCCAGCTAGCTAACATCAGTTCACTTGCTTAGCTAGCTAGTCTAGCGAACAGATCTATTTGGTGCACGGACATCAATAGAAAATAAGTGAATAAAAATTATCCATTATTTCACTATCTGACTTAGATACGGTTGAACTGCAAGCATTTATTTTACTAGTAAATTACCCGTGGCGAGAATAATTTTGACTGTGCGAGCATCGAGATGGAAATACAGCAGTTACATTTGTAAAGGGCTATGCCACCTCTTATCCCCAAGAGGAAGGGGAGTTTTGTCTGGCATGGGGGTGGTGGAGTGTCCAAAGTAGAATGGTTTGGTTGGAGCTTACTGGTTAGTTGAGGATTTCTCTGTAGACAACATTGTCTGTGTATGTGCCTTGTTTGTCAGGAAACGTGCAACAACATCGACCATAACGGGCAATGGAGGACAGCGATCTCTGTGCCTTTGTCACCTTAATTACTTTTCAGTTTATTTGTTGTTTGACCTTTGACCCTCGTGACCTTGACCTTTGACGGAACGGACCTCTCGCGGTCATTTCTTGTGACGACCTACGATCACATACCAACTTTCATGAAAATCTGTCCAGGGAGATGGGAGATGCGAAAAATTGACCTTTGACCCCAGTGACCTTGACCTTTCAAAAAACTAACCCCTCAAAGACAATTCCAGGGACAACCTACATAGACCCACCAAGTTTGGTGAAGATCCGTCAGAGGACCTCGGAGGAGTAGGGGAACAAACAGACAGACAAACAGACAGACAAACGTTCCTCAAATTATAGTATGATGAT
Organism: Gymnothorax reevesii; assembly: GCA_029721435.1. Taxonomy (NCBI): domain Eukaryota; kingdom Metazoa; phylum Chordata; class Actinopteri; order Anguilliformes; family Muraenidae; genus Gymnothorax; species Gymnothorax reevesii. Next base: position 74,047,512 of record CM056582.1, read on the forward strand.
GAAGCATGATGAAGTATGATATGATACCAAATATAACCGTTTTTGAGCTAGGCTAGTGAAGTCGCTAGCTAAGCATGCAAACTAACGTTAGCTGGTTATAAAGCCTTTTTGTCGACTTAGCTGGTCATATCTGATGCATGTAAATACTAGCGTACTAACCAAATGGCAAAGTTAACCATTCACTGCTATCCATTTATTTCTGTGGGTCAAATTTAAGGCCGTAATCGTGAGCAAACCCTTTGCACATACTCATAAGGTTGCAAAGCTCAGCAAACCCCTTGTACATGCTCACAAGGTATAAGCCCTGGCAAACCCTTCCCTGTGGTCTAAAACCAAACAAACAAAATACTCCAGCCGGTGTTGATGAGGTAAAAAAGTAAAAAATTGTTCTGATTGGCGCCCCTCATAGCGGCTTGGAGAACTTCCGTTGTGTTGATGTCTAAATGCAGTGTTTTTCTCTTGCATTTGCTTTTGTGGTTCAGGTGTTTTTGACTTTACATTGTTTCTGTCTTTGCAGCGCGTTTCTCCGATTGGGGATTTTAGGCCACAGCAGCACATTTATGTTGATGCAGATATACAGCTTTTTTCTCTTGCATTTGCTTTTGCAATTTGCGTGTTTATGAATTTGCATTGTTTCTGTTTTTGCAGCACGTTTCTCGAATTGGAGATGTTTTGGGCCGTTGGAGAGAGTTTGGCTCTTTCGGCCACTGTATTTCCAGATTGCTAGTTGTGTCTTGCAGCTCTCTCTTGGATTTTGATTCTCGCGCCCTGCTTCTGAGCTCTCATTTCCAGATCTGTGTTTGGTTAGTGTTGCCCTAGTCTTGTCTTTGCCTCGCCCAGTCCCAAGATTCCGATCCCCCGTGTTCCCGCCTCTCACTCGGACTGACTCATTGGGTTTGACCTTGGACCGGACCTCAACTTCGCTCTGCTCACTCCTCCAGATCCTGACAGTCGCTGCCTGACCTCTGCTAGGACACCGACTACGCACTGCCCTGCCTGTATGAATCTGTCTGCCGGTTCTCACCCTGAACTCTCGACTCAGCTAATAAAGCTCAGCTTTTCAAATCCCTGCAGGTCCTGCGATTGTTTCCATCCACCCATCCATGACAGAAAGGCTGTTATGCTTGGAGAGCATCAGTCATCTGCCCCTTCCTACATCCACTAGTGCTGTGCCGGCAGTCGAGCCCCCTCATCTTAATCAGCCAAGGAGACAGACCGTGGGATACCACAGGAGGGTCTCGCCGAAACCTCCATCTTCACACCCTTTTTCTAACCGCAAAAATCAGTAATATCATCTAAAGTTAGCCTCTGGCCCTCAGGCCGAGGTGTTTGACTTAAAGGTTGAGGATTCAGGGTTCAAGACCTAAGGTAGCCACATTAAGATCACACAGTCACTTTTGCCTCTACAGCCCCACATTAAGCAGGAGTTACTCCCCCTTGGGGTAAAGTCCAAACAACTATAAGTTGCTTTGGGTAAAAGTGCAGCTAAATCACTGCAACGAACCATATGAGCCACTCATTCGAGAGGTTTGAGCCCCTCTGTGTTTCACAACGGAGTAATTCTGTAGAAACACTGTGTTTGTCGTGTCACAGCCAATTTACATCATTCCCAGTCGATCAAATACCTTGCACTCATTTTGCTCATGTCACAATGGGGTGTGTTCCCCAAAAGTGTAGTCGCAAACTAAGTTAGCAACTTACATAGTTCGTCCATTCACAGTCTATGGTTCCAACTAGCATCTGCGATTTTGAGAAACGCACCCCTGTTCAGTGAGGGGCGAGACAGAAATTGCGGAAGTGCATAGAGCGCTGCATCTGACAACACTGCTCATTCAACAAAAAAGTTTACAAGCAGTGTGAGCTTTATTTCTGATAGGACCACTTCGTAAAAAAAATAAATAAATATTTATTGTAACATACAGGCAAACAATCATACATTGAGTTTGGCGACATGGCTCTGTTATGAGAGATCCCTGCCCGTCTGAACGAGGAACCGAAGGCAGGGAGCTGCGAGTAATCCCCCTCCAAGGAACAGAGCCAACAACAGCAATGACCTCACGGAAGAGACATTGCTATAGAACGAAAATTTAGACAAAGCCGGGTTAATGAATACAATAGATTGGTGGAGCTGGGATGGAGGAGGGTTGTTGAGCGAACGCACTGAGGAGCAGCTTCCCGATGCCAAGCTTAAGTCAAGTAGCATATTACCAGCCAAGCAGTCAGGCAGCTAGGTCAGATGACAGTCATGTGCACTCAGGTAGAAGCTGCTCCTCCGTTAGCAGGCTTGACCCCATGGCCTATCAGAACTTCGTAAAGTCTTCATTCCAGTGAGCCTATTTTTTTCTTTTCAGTGATTTTATTAGTAATCAGACCCTCTGCACTCTAATGAACTTACAAAGTTTCCAAAACATAAAAGCACACCACGAGCACATTTATACTTTTATTTCGACAGCATTGTTTTTACTTAAAGCGCCCAAAGTCCAAACAGGTATCAGCATTGAAAGTAACAGCAAACACAGCCCACACTCTAAACTTTTCTATTTCAGCTTTGCTGCACTGCACAGAGAACAAATTCTTGGCTAAAATATCAGCAAGCTGAGATCCGTTCTAGTTAGCACAAGTGGGAGGATCTAGTCACCAGCCTTCATTTACATTGCAAAGTTATGACACTGCTAGTGTACAGAAGTACATTTGCATTTTGAGTTTATGTGTGGTTTTAATGGTGCAGTATTGGTTCCCAGAATACCCTGAGGTTAGGCTATATGAATACAGTCACCGAGCCCCCGAGTGAGAGAACTGCTTCTGTGATATCCGTTTTGAAACAAGCGTAATACATAAAAATGTCATCAGAGTTGACACGCATATACAATTTCATGTCTCAAAAATTAATAAGTGATTATACTAAATTTAAATGATTGAACAAAAATCTAGGTCACAGGTGATGCAGCAGGGCCATTCTTTGAGAAGTGAACCAAAATGTCACGCGCGTGACCACGTCATCAATTAAAAAAATATTTTGAAAATTAATGTAAGGTATCAAATTTATTCCTTGCTATTTTCCATACTTCTAAACTATGAACATTCAAGATTTTTCAACTTCGCAGAGTATTTGAAGTCAAATAGAGGTATGAAAAACCTGTTTCCGCATGAAGTCACACACGTGCCCACTCGCATTTGACCTCTAACCTTAAGAAGTTAAAGCTAACGTTACAAATAAAATTTTTACTTGATAGCCTTGGATAAGTAGTACTCCTATATAAGGTCCACAATCATGATCCTCCAATTTTTCCTACTATTCGTGACATTTTCAGTCACCTACGTGACTAAGAAAGGCCCAGCAACTTATTGCCTGAATCATTTCGAATCCTGGCAGTTTGAAGCGAACAGGTTTCGACAGGCCGCCTGATGTCTCAAAACACCATCCCTTTTTTTCATTCCTTAAATGCTTCCGCAACCTTCACTAGTTTACAGAGGTTCAAAGATCAATCATAATCAACTGCCGCCACTGGATTTGATATGAAAATATGACAAGACCCGTCTGCTCAGAAGCACTCAAAAACTGCAAAGGAAACCAGTGAATTTAAGGTCGTTTCATATCAGCATCTGTTATTGGCTCTGGCAGGAAAGCGAATCGTAGCACCCGGCACATGCAATCAGAGAGAGCGGATCTGAGGACGGAGAGATCGGGCGATTGTAAATGAGAAGCATTTTACTATTCCGCTGCATGGTGTGAGACCAAAAGTCAACCTAGAGGGTCCCGCGGTTCCCACGATTTCAATTCAAAAATTATTTTTTTTTTTTAAATTTGGCATCTCCAATTCCACCCAAATCTGGAATGCCCAATTGGTGAACTATGTAAAAAGCTTGCTCGTATGCGACCCCTTGCTGCCAACTCAGGATAGTGAAGACAGCTCACGGCTCTCCTCCGAAGCACGTGCCCGTCAGCCACTGATTCTTATACACTCATTGGTTGAATCTTCGTAAGTTCAGAACGAGGGCGGAGGATACCCGGACATGAACAAACCCAGAGTCTTCCTGACGAGCGCCCGTCTGGCCAGCAGGAGGCGCTGGAGCATCGAACAAAGCTACTATTTTATCCCCATATCCGGCAGTCCCTTCCCAATTTGGAACCCTGTAGCGCGATGGCCAATTGTACGTTACTGTGAAAAAGCTGCCGACCCCTGCCGGTGGGTACGCCGAGGCTCGAACCCGCGACGTGATAGTCACCTCTGCACCACGATTTCAATTCTGAGTGGTAGAGGAGCACACCTTGACTTTGACACAAAAAGAACACTCCCTCCGAGGCTCTAGTCCATGAAGGGGGCAGAAGGGCTGCAGGCAACAGGGGGCACGACATGAGAGGGAATCCCCCACACCTTCTCCTTACGCCACACTTCGTCCTTACAGAACCAATGAGAACACAGCAAACAGTACATAAAAGAGCCATTCCAGGTTTGATCTCTCCTGCGAAATAGTAAAAATCTAGTCCATTAGAGCAGGATTATAGCAGATGAAGATAGTAAATAAATAATCAAAAGGCTGCATTTGGCATTTCAAATAACTCTAACAGCTAGAGGGGCCTAATCAGATTTTTCACCACATTTAATACGTTGAATTAATTGGCGACTTGCTAGCTTGTTCCTGAGCAAAATATTCTCAGCGCAGAAGATTGCATAGATGATGGTATGACAAAAAAAGTGGGAAAACCTCGTGAGCGCAAATACAGGTCAAGCTTCATTTCTACCAAAAGTCACAAAAAGGTTTTTTCAGATCACAGGTGAACTGAACTGTGAAAAGCAAAGTTTCTTTGGTGATATGTGGAGGGCACAGAGGACAAGTCTCTTCCAAAGGAAAAGTCTCTCCCAAATTGCAGATTTGGAAAGCGCTTGTATGTATGAGCCCACTTCTGAAGGCAAGAGGCAGAACTACATCAGTGACAACAGCCATCTAAATTCATGGCTGGAAGAAGAACATGGAAAGACTTATTTTGAAACCCTCTGACTTTTCACCTCTGGTAAATTGGACACATGAATATTGGATGAACAAATAAAAACCAGTGTGATTTCTAATGCTTCAGCAGACTTGGGAACACTCTGGCCAGCTGCCACACAATATTTTGCAGAGCGAAGCCATTTACACACATGCGTTTACACGAAACAGCGGGAGCCGTGAAGCCGCAGAACCAAAAACAGCCCAGACATTCACTCCTCCCTTGTTTTTTTTGAGGGCAGGGAAAATAACAAGGGAGACGGCGAAGCTGTGACGGGACGCTCACAGTAATCCTCGCAATTAGTTTTGCCTCTCGCTTCATGCCGACATTTAGCTCAAATGGCAGGAGCGGACTGCGGTTTTAGCTAAAGTGTCTGCGGTGACGAGTGCTAAATGCCAAACGTCTTTCCCCAAGCCAGCATCAGGCATGAGTACACAGAAGAAAATCAGAGAGCAAACTACAGGAATTAACTCGAGCTAGCAAATGCTAATGAGTGTCTACATGGGATTGTGGGGCTACCCTTCCCAGGCTAAGTGGTAATGCTGCTTGAGCAGTGAAAGAATCAATGATGTAGCATAAGCCTCTATTCAATCCTCCCCTCACTGAGTCTGAGGAGAGAAGAGACTACAATGGCGCTCACCAGAGCAGAGCTATAAACCAACAGCAGTGAACTGCAGACAAGGCAATCAAATGGCAAATCCTGCAACTGACATCCCACTATATCTAAAAATACAGAGATGAAACAGGGAAAACTAACTTCCAGTAAGAGGTGCGTTCAGTTCTACTCAAAGGAGTGCTTCTCACAGGTTGAGGACCTTTCATGCCTCTCAACCTGTGATTGAGAGACCCTTTACCCAACCAACGTGCACCACGTGACAGGATTTCTTGTGGCTATCATCAAGCAAAAGCCGCAAAGATAGTCAGCACGGAGCGCAGCATCAGGATGATGGCTGTTAGAGAGGCAATCCTTTCTATCAGGAGGATGTGGGCTCATTAAACTGAAATGCCACATCCTTCTCCTGCCTACGAGCCCTTATCAGCACAATGAAACCACAATCCTGCCCACCAAACACACGCGCACACACACACACACACACACACACACACACACACGCGCGCGCGCTCGGCCTAGAGCCACTGAGTCAACCGTCATTCTCTTTAATGAACTTCAGTTCCACAGTTCCAGCTGACTGCCAGGCCCAGGACATGACAGAGCTTCTCTTCTAGTGCTCCCAATGACATTTCCTGCCTAGCACCACACAAGCAGTCCAACAGCCAATCGACGACAGGCTACCATGCAGAAGAGCAAGAAGGCAGTACATGTTGAAGGTCACTCCGATACATACGCAGAACAAAAGGCTCGCTTCCTTTCATGTTCCTAACTGCACCTGACGTACTTTACATCAAGGCAGCAAAGAACTTCTCGCAAGATGTCCAAATAAATTCATTTCACACATTACAACTGTTTAATGACTCCTGCGCTTGAAATACACAAAAATCCATTTTTCCATTATTAAAAATATCTTCGCTAATCTGGCTTGTGGAGAGCCAGGCACTCAGCGAGAGAGAGGCAGAGACACCTACGTTTATACAAAGGCTCACCACGCACAAGCGAGAAAAGCCAGATGGAAGAGTTCGATCCCGTTATTGTTCCACAGGGATATACAACAGCGCACTCATTGTGAAACAGTTTATTAGGATTATTACAAGTGAAGTTTATTGTTGTTTTTTTTCATCAAGCAACCCACCTCCCACCTGTTTAGACCAGAAGGATAAGGTTAGACAAGGGTTAGCTCACTGTTTGTGTTACTGGGCCCTCATTAGCTAACGCAAACGTTCTGTGCAGGGGGACAAGTAGGCTAGTAAACAATTTTGCATTAAAATTCAATATCCCATTTCTTCACATTTGCCAAATGTGAGCTTGTCCATTACTGAAAGCACATTGCCTTCACACTGGCGCAAGCCACCAGCCAGGGACCACAACAATTAGCTCACGTACTGTGACTCCATTTTGGTTTTATCGGACACACAGCATTCAAGCAAAAGCGCGGAACAGTGGATAGAGGTTTTGCTGCCACTAGCGTTAAAGGCTCCAATGCCCCCGGGAGTATGCTGTCGTACCCTTGATGAAGGTAAACGCTTATGCAAATACCCAGCTGTACAAATGACGGCAAAAAGTAATGTTTTATTTATGAGCGTTATCATTTCACAGCTTTCTTCAATAGCCGCCTCGCTGGCATGCCCTTCAAGATAATTTGACCCCAACTTCACCTACCCCAATAGATGCTGCACGGCCTTTTTTTCCTACAGTCAGCTCTAATGGTCTGATTATGGCCGCTGAGCAGGTTAACTCAAAGGCCATGACTTCAACAAGGATGATGATGAGGTTTCTAGTGTTACAGCATGTGCTTGTGAGAGGAGAGAGGAAGTGTGCTTGCGAAAGGAGAGAGGAAGTGTGCTTGTAAAAGGAAAGAGGAAGTGTGCTTGTGAGGGGAGAGAGGAAGTGTGCTTGTGAAAGGAGAGAGGAAGTGTGCTTGTGAGAGGAGAGAGGAAGTGTGCTTGTGAAAGGAGAGAGGAAGTGTGCTTGCGAAAGGAGAGAGGAAGTGTGCTTGTAAAAGGAAAGAGGAAGTTTGGTTGTGAGGGGAGAGAGGAAGTGTGCTTGTGAAAGGAGAGAGGAAGTGTGCTTGTGAGAGGAGAGAGGAAGCGTGCTTGTGAGAGGAGAGAGGAAGTGTGCTTGTGAGAGGAGAGAGGAAGTGTGTTTGTGAAAGGAGAGAGGAAGTGTGCTTGTGAGTAGAGAGAGGAAGCGTGCTTGTGAAAGGAGAGAGGAAGTGCTAGTGAGAGGAGAGAGGAAGTGTGGTTGTGAGAGGAGAGAGGAAGCGTGCTTGTGAAAGGAGAGAGGAAGTGTGCTTGTGAGAGGAGAGAGGAAGTGTGCTAGTGAGAGGAGAGAGGAAGTGTGGTTGTGAGAGGAGAGAGGAAGCGTGCTTGTGGAAGGAGAGAGGAAGAGTGCTTGTGAGGGGAGAGAGGAAGTGTGCTTGTGAAAGGAGAGAGGAAGTGTGCTTGTAAAAGGAAAGAGGAAGTGTGCTTGTGAGGGGAGAGAAGAAGTGTGCTTGTGAAAGGAGAGAGGAAGTGTGCTTGCAAATCTTAGTTGTGAGACAGCAGACGGCCAGAATTCAAACCATCGCTGCTCAAATAGTATGTACTTTGCCGCTCAAATGGAGAGTCCACAAAGTAAAAGGTTCTGCAAATCCAAGTGACTGAACTCAGTGGGCGGCACAGTGGCGCAGTCATGGTCATGGGTTTGAATCCGGCCCGGGGCTTTTCTGTGTGAAGTTTGCATGTTCTTCCCTGTGTTCACGTGGGTTTCTCCTGGGTACTCCGATTTCCCCCATCTAGACATGCATCATAGGAACACCCCTACGCCCTGACCAAGGAACTGGCTTTAGAACTGGAGTTGGCCCAAGGGCGCAGCTCTGTGGCTGCCCACTGCTCCTAACTATTGGATGGGTCAAATGCAGACGACAAATTACCCCACGGGGTTCAATAAAGTGTTTCTTCTTTCTTCCCTGTGTGACATAGACATGCTCTTGAACAACAAAGCCTTTGCGAGCTAATGTACAAATAATTATGTTACTGAGAGCACCTTAGAGCGCATGACATCTCCGCACCCAGATACAACTACTCAAAAAATCAGGCTCCATAATGTTCATATAATCTACTTAATCCTTTAACCTAACTGTAACATCTAACTAACTTGTGAAAGGAGAGAGGAAGTGTGCTTGCGAAAGGAGAGAGGAAGTGTGCTAGTGAAAGGAGAGAGGAAGTGTGCTTGTGAGAGGAGAGAGGAAGTGTGCTTGTGAGAGGAGAGAGGAAGTGTGCTTGTGAAAGGAGAGAGGAAGTGTGCTTGTGAAAGGAGAGAGGAAGTGTGCTTGTGAGAGGAGAGAGGAAGTGTGCAAGTGAAAGAAGAGAGGAAGTGTGCTTGTGGGTAGAGAGAGGAAGCGTGCTTGTGAAAGGAGAGAGGAAGTGTGCTTGTAAAAGGAAAGAGGAAGTGTGCTTGTGAGAGGAGATAGGAAGTGTGCTAGTGAAAGGAGAGAGAAAGCGTGCATGTGAGAGGAGAGGGAGTGTACTTGTGAAAAGAGAGAGAAAGTGTGCTTGTGAGAGGAGAGAGGAAGTGTGCTTGTGAAAGGAGAGGAAGTGTGCTTGTGAGAGGAGAGAGGAAGTGTGCTATTGAAAGGAGAGAGGAAGCGTGCTTGTGAGAGGAGAGAGGGAGTGTGCTTGTGAAAGGAGAGAGGAAGTGTGCTTGTGAGAGGAGAGAGGAAGTGTGCTTGTGAAAGGAGAGAGGAAGTGTGCTTGTGAAAGGAGAGAGGAAGTCTGCTTGTGAGAGGAGAGAGGAAGTCTGCTTGTGAGAGGAGAGAGGAAGTGTGCTTGTGAAAGGAGAGAGAAAGTGTGCTTGTGAGGGGAGAGAGGAAGTGGGCTTGTGAAAGGAGAGAGGAAGTGTGCTTGTGAAAGGAGAGAGGAAGTGTGCTTGTGAAAGGAGAGAGGAAGTGTGCTAGTGAAAGAAGAGAGGAAGTGTGCTTGTGAGTAGACAGAGGAAGCGTGCTTGTGAAAAGAGAGAGGAAGTGTGCTTGTAAAAGGAAAGAGGAAGTGTGCTTGTGAGAGGAGAGAGGAAGTGTGCTTGTGAAAGGAGAGAGGAAGTGTGCTTGTGAAAGGAGAGAGGAAGTGTGCTTGTGAAAGGAGAGAAGAAGTGTGCTTGTGAGAGGAGAGAGGAAGTGTGCTTGTGAAAGGAGAGAGGAAGTGTGCTTGTGAAAGGAGAGAGGAAGTGTGCTTGTGAGAGGAGAGAGGAAGTGTGCTATTGAAAGGAGAGAGGAAGCATGCTTGTGAGAGGAGAGAGGGAGTGTGCTTGCAAATCTTAGTTCTGAGACAGCAGACGGCCAGAATTCAAACCATCGCTGCTCAAATAGTATGTACTTTGCCGCTCAAATGGAGAGTCCACAAAGTAAAAAGTTCTGCAAATCCAAGTGACTGAACTCAGTGGGCGGCACAGTGGCGCAGTCATGGTCATGGGTTTGAATCCGGCCCGGGGCTTTTCTGTGTGAAGTTTGCATGTTCTTCCCTGTGTTCACGTGGGTTTCTCCTGGGTACTCCGATTTCCCCCACCTAGACATGCATCATAGGAACACCCCAACGCCCTGACCAAGGAACTGGCTTTAGAACTGGAGTTGGCCCAAGGGCGCAGCTCTGTGGCTGCCCACTGCTCCTAACTATTGGATGGGTCAAATGCAGACGACAAATTACCCCACGGGGTTCAATAAAGTGTTTCTTCTTTCTTCTCTGTGTGACATAGACATGCTCTTGAACAACAAAGCCTTTGCGAGCTAATGTACAAATAATTATGTTACTGAGAGCACCTTAGAGCGCATGACATCTCCGCACCCAGATACAACTACTCAAAAAATCAGGCTCCATAATGTTCATATAATCTACTTAATCCTTTAACCTAACTGTAACATCTTACTATAAGACTATGTGTCCATGAATTCTGAAAAAAACACAGTTATGTTACTGCCATTGTACTTATGAAATGTAATCTCAGCCTTTTTAACTCAACACTGCAGAAGACATTCTAGCTCTAACCTACAGGCAGTATATGATAATTGTACCGAGTCATTGTGATGTCATCAGTAGACTTTGCTTGAACTCAGAAGCAGTTCATACCACAGATTCATAGTTTTCGCAGCCATCATATTGTAGGCTAATAGCTGCAGTCGGAATCTGCGTTGTAGAGGAGCGGAGTTGTCTGCAAAGCAGGCAAGATGCAGTGGCATTCCCAGCTCCTGGTTTATCCAAACATATTTCTCCATCTTCCACTTCGCACAGGCACAGCACCATCAAACACACAGGGAGATGATAGTTAATCAAAATACACCCAAGTACGAGTATATCTTTTCACAGGAAGAGGCTATTCAGCCGATATTTTTTATGCAATAAATGCCATGGCCTTACATTACAAAAGTGATCTGAATGACTGATACTGGAAGCACTGACAGTGGCGCTAGTGAGCAACATCTTTCAACAAAACCAGGAAAACAAAGCAAAAACAGAGATTAGGAAAACAAACAAAAAAGCTGGATTTTGCCTGCTGACCTAAACCTTGGAGGTTGTGATGTCATGACAGTAGCATCATATAAATAATGCAAACCTCAGTTTAACCATGAGATGAATCATTGTTCCAATCCATTCTCAAAATCAGGGGATATTATCTTACATTTTCCCAAAAGACTTGCCTGGTGTATAACCAAAGAGCAGATGCAACTCAGGTGTTGTTTATTCACCAGCAAATGTTATAAAACAAAGCTAGCCTAAGCTGCAAGTCACTGGAATGCAGGGGCATGTCTGTTCATTACCATTTTTTTCTGAACTCTTTTTCTTTTTTTTGTAATTTCGAGAAATAATAACTGCCATCGCCAAAAGCACCGGTACACCAGTAAGTTTCAAAATGAGGGGCTAAACAGTAAGTCTAGAACCCTGTCAGATCTATGCTCCCAAATATTTAGGCTGATTTTCAAAGCTCCGTGACGTCCTCTTGCTTGCTTGGTCCCCAGTGAGAACACAGATGGTACAGCTTCAGACTTTTGAACATCTAAAAAAGTTGGGTTTTTTTTTTTTTTTTGCTTTATTTCACTGTAAAGAACCTTAATATAACCGCACAAAATATTGTGGTGATTTATTACAGCCCAGAATAGTAAGCACTGCCAACTTCTTCAAAGCATCCCAAAGAAATCCCTACTAGAGAGCTGCAGTCAATTCCCACTTCCCTTAAGCCAGTACAAATCTCCCAGTTGCCCTGAAAGTGACACACGCAAATGCACATCTAAGATGTGCCCCCCCCCAGGCCTCCCCACCCTTCACCCCCGGGCCAGCCTCTTCCTGCGCTCGATCGCTCCTCTGATACCAGAGGGGCAAGCTGCCAGTTCCCAGTGCCGTGTAGTCCGTATGTGAATACAGCATTTTGTCTAACCAGGGCTGAACACACTGGGGGACCATCTTCAAAAAAAAACTTTCAGTCACACTCCTTAGATCAAAGACCAGAGATTTCACTTCTTCCCGCCGGTTTAGACAGAATCCGATTGTCCCTCAAAAAGTATTTTTGTGAGGCCTAGAGCAATGTTCTTTTTTTAATAGCAAAAAACACTATACTTCACACAACAGAAGGATGATTTTTTTAAGTGCGCACATATTCTAGAATATTCCAAACAAAGCAAAATTCACTCTTTTTTTTTTACCTCATTTCCTGCGCTTTTCACGTTTTACAGCCGAAAATGAGGTAAGTGAGGATACTGTTGAGATGTATTATAGCTCAGGAATGCAAAAAATGTCATTGTTTGGAGAAAATTTCAGCAGAAAAATACAATGCATTCCTGACAACCCAAAATAACTACAGTAAATGACTCACTGAACTTGATGGATGCCAAAGGGAACATTGAAACAGTACTGTCATTAATAAAGTCAAACCACAATTAGCTCCATCTGCACTTCTCAGGTCCCTTCGGTATAAGGAATAAGATTCAACCTGAGAGTTAGCACGCAGCTAGCTCTGTTCTAGAAAACTTCCTGGTGCCAAAGTGCATACGGGCACAACATCTGGGTGCTTAAGGGGCGCGTACATAATTCATCGGGCCGACTCTTTGAGGCATCTGTGTCTGCTATGACACAAACGAGCCGTTATGCGCTCTCTCCCTGTCCGAGGAAGGGCCTTTCTTCCCCGGGCCAAGCCCTCCTGCCATTTCGATGGCCTGATATTCCTGGAGAGGAAATGAGATCTCTGAGCAGAATTCCGACGCGAAGTGGAGTGTAGGGCTCTCGTAAATGAGCGCTGACAGAGCGGGAAAAAAGACAGGAAGACTGGAGGAGTAAAAGACAAGTGGTATCGCAAAGCGGAAGGATACCAAAAGAATGCACTGGCTGTTCCGATTCTGGCAGTAGCTTCCTAGATCTAAGGTCATTCCCTCAGTTGCTTTATTAGCAAAATTTACCTTTGAAATGACTACATGACATCAATGGTAAAAAATGTCCATCACGGCAAAAACATTGTGATATTCATTGAAAATTTGGAAAAGATCACAATGTATTTAATCAGTAAAAAGTAGTTAAAAACTACAAATGAATGCTTGTATCTTCAATTTTTTTAATTACTTTGCCAATGTATCATTCAAGATACAGTAGAAAGGCATGATTCTAAATAATACTGTTCCTTTATAACAGTGCAATGCAGAGGAACTGAGTTAGCCATGAGCACCTCGGCTAACCTTCATACTCTTGAGAACCTCAAGACAGCCTTATAAGCGCAGAGATTTGAGCAGCTGTTCGCCAAGACCATAAACAGGCTACTACAGCGATACAAGCTGTGCGGAGCAGATGAGTCAAACAGTGGCAAATGCTCTGTACAGAAAAACACATTTCTGCTAATGAAGTAAAAGCAAGCCTCCTCATTCAAAGGCGTTTGAGAAATTGCCGTAGGCAGGGCAGGGAATATTAACTAGCAGATGGGATTTGGTAAACACCCTTTCATCTGGTATAATTTCAACAACAAGTGAATCTCTGAAAAGCAGTACGGAGAACGTCTTCGCTTTCTAGGGTGTAAGTGGTGTCTGCAGTCGATGAGGGTACAAAGCATGTTTCTCATCTTTACATGGATGCCGCATGTGTTGTTAAGCAATACCAGCCTCCAATCAGGATTGATTGCACTGCAGTCATTGAGGAAATTACAAGTAAACAGAGCAAAGAGGACGCTAATTTTGACAGATGGCTGACAATACTGAAATGCTTCCACAAAACCTACAGCCACTGCAACAGTTCCTCCAGTCAGGCTGACCTGGGAAGAACACTTGGAAATATCACGCTCAGGCGTATCCCTCTGCGGACGTGAATTCATTAATAGAAGATGGAACAACAACATTTGAAGTAAAAGCAAATGAAAACGGAAGAGGCTGTTATTCCTATAGCTCTCTTCTCCAGGAATTTAAAGGACAAGCGCTGAGATGAACACACTGCAGAGGAGAACACTGAAACAATGACCATCCAATCACAACAGTCTGTCCTTCAGCCCCACCAATAGCAAGGGACCCAACACTGCAGTTAGCCCTGTTTGCACAGCTGAGGAAGTTCCCCATAGCAAACCTGACGTGAACCGATCTGGTGGATCGGTAGGGATGGGCCTCTTTCCCAGAAATTTCCGCCACAATCTACATGCAAATATAGGGGGTCAGGAGTTTTTTTGTGGCAACCCACAAACAGGAAGCACTGAAGATAGTTCTGTTTCTCACTTTCTTGCTGAAACTAAGTCAGTCCAACTAATGCAAATATCAAGCAAAAATAATCACACATGCAAAGAAATCCTGACAGTAAAAAAAAAAAAAGGCAGGAAAAGATTGGAAAAACAGCCACACCCCTTTCCTAAATATTTTTGATTTTTTGACACAAAGAAAAAGCCTCCCCTGTGTTTAGGGCTGAAGTCAAATAAATATATCTCCTTCTCTGCCCGCAGCATAGGATATGGGTTGAAGACCGAGAATCTGACGTACTCTGCATGAATAAGACAGCACAAAGAAATACGGAGGGAAACTCTTTCACAACCCAGCGGAGTCTCCTTTAAAGCCTGTTCAAACAAGGCCAAGGGCAGAACATGAAACCCTTTTTTTTTGACAATGTGTGAGGATGATTTTCAAATGGAATATTCAAGGAAAATAAAAACAAAGAGAACTGCTATGAAACATGACTAGACATTGTACCTTGTTTTTTGTCCAATGTATTCAACTTTCTGTTCTGATTTCCCAGCAACGTTCAAAAACCTACAGGACAAACACACACCAGACTGTGCTGAGACCCCGAAAACCAAAACACAATTGCAAATTGAGGAAGAATAATGTTTGTGCACAGAACAGCAGGAAACCAAATTGTGGTTGTTCAATTTTTGCCTTCAGGATTAAATGTTTGTTTTTTCTCAGCTTATATTCTCAAAAGTAGAGAAGCTACATCTGATTCACACAAAATTTTACACCAAGCAATGCTTCACATTCCAAATTTTCCATATATTTTCACAAAATGGATTTTTGTCCTGCTGACTCAAAACTTCAAAGAAGATGTTCAATGTACCAGAACCAAAGAGAGGCCTAGGTGAATTCTACTTTTGGTTGAGCTTTGATGCTAGAATTCATCCTTAAATTGCACGAAACTGAGCAAATGCAAAAACTTACGACCAAATGCTACACATCATACAGGCAATGGTGTGCTGGTCCCCGAAGAGGTGGGCATACTCTACTGGGTAGATCTGCAGGTCACTAAGAATAAAGTGGGTATACTCTCCCTTTGCTTTTTGGCTGATAGGTGACTAGACAGTAAATTAACAGAAAAAGAGGGTGAATATCCTACAAACTGGCATATACCCTCTGCTACACCACTGCTTGCAGGCAACAATAAGGACTCTCTTGAGCACCGGAAACTACAAACCCCAATTCCAATGAAATTGGGACATTGTACAAAACGTGAATAAATACAGAATACAGTGATTCGAAAATCCTTTTTTTTGACCGATATTCAATTGAGTACACTACAAAGACAAGATATATAATGTTCATACTGATAAACTGTATTGTTTTTTTGCTTGAATATTCACTCATTTTGAATTTAATGCCAGCAAAATGCTCCAAAAAGCCGGGACAGGGGCATGTTTATCACTGTGTTACATCACCTTTCCTTTTAACAACACTCAAAAATATTTGGGAACTGTGGACACTAATTGTAGATGCTTTGTAGATGGAATTCTTTCCCATTCTTGCTTGATGTACGATTTCAGTTGCTCAACAGTCCAGACTCTCCTTTGTCGTATTTTGTGCTTCATAATGTGCCACGCATTTTCAATGAGAGATAGGTCTGGACTGCAGATAGGCAAGTCTATTGCCTGCACTCTTTTACTACGAAGCCACGCTGTTGTATCATGTGCAGAATGTGGCTCTGCATTGTCTTGCTGAAATAAGCAGGGACATCTCTGAAAAAAAAATGTTGCTTGGATGGCGGCATGTGTTGCTCCAAAACTTGTATGTACCTTTCAGTATTAATGGTGCCTTCACAGATGTGTAAGTTACCCATGCCATGGGCACTAACACATCCCCGTACCATCACAAATGCTGGCTTTTGAACTTCGCACTGATAAAAATTTGTTTGCTCCTTTTCCTCTTTAGTCCGCAGGACACAACATCCATGATTTCCATAAACAATTTGAAATGTGGACCACAGCACAGTTTCCCACTTTGAGTCAGTCCATCTCAGATGAACTCGGGCCCAGAGAAGCCAGCGGTGTTTCTGGGTGTTGTTGATATATGGCTTTCGCTTTGCATGGTAGAGTTTTAACTGGCACTTATAGATGTTGTGACAAACTGTGTTAACAGACAATGGTTTTCAGAGGTGCTCCTGAGCCCGCGTGGTAATATCCTTTACAGGATTATGTCAGTTTTTAATGCAGTGCCGCCTGAGGGACCGACGGTCAGGGGAATTCGACGTTAGTTTTCCGCCTTGGCCACTTACACGTAGAGATTTCTCCAGATTCTCTGAATCTTTTGATGATATTATGGACTGTAGTTTATGAAATCCCTAAATTCCTTACAATTGCATGGCGTGAGACGTTGTTCTTAAACTGTTGGACTGTTTGCTCAAGCAGTTGTTAACAAAGTGGCGAACCTTACTCCATCCTTGCCTGTGAACGACAGTGTCTTTCAGGGATACTGCTTTTTTCCCTAATCATGACACTCACCTGTTTCCCATTATCCTGTTCACCTATGGAAAGTTCCAAAAAGGTGTTTTTTAGCATCCCTCAACTTTCCCAGTTTTTCGTTGCCTCTGTCCCCGTTTTTCTGGAACATGTTGCAGGCATCACATTCTAAATGAGTGAATATTTCCCAAAAAATTAAGTTTATCAGTTTGAACATTAAATATCCTGTCTTTGTTGTGTACTCAATTGAATATAGGTCGAAAAGGATTTGCAAATCATTGTATTCTGTTTTTATTCACATTTTACACAATGTCCCAACTACATTGGAATTGGGATTTGTACAAAATTAAAACCAAATATATATATGCGGTACTTGATATATATATGCTGTACTTGATTCATATGTGTATGTATATATTTACAAATCAAGTACAGCATAATTTCCAGACATCATGGGGTAATGTGGACTGCTATTCTACATTGCAAAAGTGCATCGGCCATTTCCAGAAAGCAGTTTCCTCTCGGAATACCACAGGAAACAGCAAAGCAAAAGTTGCTGAAGAAGACAACTCAACAATAAGAGATTAGTAAAAAGAATAATATATCACTGACTATTTCAAATGACGATGAGAGTGATCAATAAAAAAAATGGCTCAGTTCAACCAGTTTATTTTTTCTATCCATTGCAATAACAGTCTAACTTCACACAGTTTTTTGGTGTGTTATAAATCAATCATATTATTTTGAATTCAGTTTACTAGTAATTCAATTTGGAATAATTTCCATCAGAGACTTCATTAACAAAGTATGGCCATCATAGAAAATGAGGCAACATACACGTAGTACAGATCAAAGCAAGTGAAGTGTGAAAGGGGTGTACCCACCTTCTCTCAAGATCAATACAGATGAAAAATAAGGATACGAACATCTTGTGGATGAGTGGTTTAGTTTGTTTAAATAACAAAGAGAAGTGCCCACACATGAATAAATCAATCATTTTCATCATGTAGACACAGCGGCCTGCTGCTGAAAAATGAATTCCTCTTCAGAACACTCAACAATGAGCACTATTCTGCTCCACCATATCATCAGATATAATTTTCCTAAATCTGAGGAATACCATCTTGCAAAGCAGGTCTAATATGAAGCACAAACAGCACCATGCTCTGTTCATACATTTTTAAATGTTCCTTTTTTCAAAGAGCAAGCCGAAAATATTACAAAAAACATACTTCTCGCTATTGAGTGTCCTATCTGTACTTATAGTCCCTGTCAATCTATGACGATGGGGGACCCTTGTTAGCCCTTTCATGCCTCTTCTTGCGTGTCTTTGCTGCTCTAAGCTGGATGCGGCCCTCACAAAGCTGCTTGCCTCAGCGGAGAGCGCACCTCCATGCGTGGCGATCTTGCGCAGACTGGTACCAGGATATGCTATCAATCCCAAAGAGTCGGCGGTCTTCTTTCACACACTACTTCCATCGTTTCCGCGGCAGACCCCTATGGAGTAAGGAGTGTTATTGCGAAGCATGGACTTGATAGTAGTGGAGTCGGCGCGCGCTTGGATCTCAGCGTTGGTCACGCGTTGCCACCATTTAACATTCTTTATTTGACTGAGTGATCTCTGGTGGAAGACTTCCAGTCGGCGAATGCGGTGAACTAAGGTTGGCCATGTTTCAGATTCATAGTGGAGCGAAGGGAGGACTATGGCTTTATACGCAGTCAGCTTGGTAGTTAGAGTAAGACCTCTTCTGTCGAAACACCTAGTTCGTAAAGCACGAAACACAGCTGCACCACACGATACTCAGCACTCGATTTCTCAGTCATGGGTTGCATCGTCTGACAAATTTGCCTCCAAGGTACATGAATGTTTTGGCGCGCTTTAGCTCGGAACCGTAACCGTCAATCCTAATGACAGGTGGTTGGCTGGGTTGGTCACACTGAATGTGCATTACTTCGGTCTTAGGCTTGCTGACAGTCTGAACCAGGCTCTGCAGGAGTTATTCGTAGGGTAACGCCTTCCTGAAGGGATTCCAAGCTTGTGGTCATCAAGGCAGCGTCATCCTCATAGAGAAAGTCGTTGAGCTTTGTGACAGCTGTTGACTTTGCTTTGAGCCTCTGAAGGTGAAAGAGCCTGGCATCAAGCTTGTGCTTGATTACCACACCAAACACCGAGATGGATTTATGGGTGTGACGAAGGACAAAAGAAAAGAGGAAGATGAACAGTGTTGGAGCAAGTATGCATCCTTAACGTAGGCCAATATTTATTTCAAACGCTTGTGTAAACTCTCCACCAATTAGAACCATCGCTTCCATAAGATCATGAAAGGTGTGGATAATGTTAACTACCTTTGGGGGAATTCCGATCTTGTGAAGCAATGCACACATGAGAGGTCTGTAATATATAGTTAATATACTGCATAGATTAGAACCACGCTAACTTGGAGCTGTTGAGTAAAACGTACTTTTATTTTTATGACAGGTCATCACAAAGACCAAAGCCGACACTGCTGTGAGGCAGCGGACAAGTGTTTGGTCATAATATTGTTTGATCTATAAGCAGAGCCCAATCACCCCACGCAAGTGAAATGTTGTGGGCAGAATGAATTTAAACAAATTAGCAAGGAATCTGTGAAACTGAAAACTCTCATACATATACAGTAAAGTCTTCGTTCAAATCCTAAGGAGCAATGGAACGAATCCCCAATTTCAAAACTTAAATTGTCAAGCCCAGACTCCAAGTGATTCTGTAACTCACCACTCATTCACAGTGATAGGCACAGTTACAGTGCACTGCCTTGCTGTTCTCCACAATCATCTCGGCCTTATTCTACATACACCTCAAAGTGAAAATCTTGTTGATACAGTCAGTCTCTGCCATGGTTTGGTCCCACCAGCAGAAGGCAATAAGCCAGCGGGCACTGGGACCATGTACCCAACACCAAAGAAAGGGACCCAAATGCACAGGCTGAGTAAAAATATAAATAAATTTTTAATTTAAAGAATAAAAACAGAGAGGAGCAGCGGCAACCAACAACAGGGCTCCATCACACAGAATGCAGCTGCACTGTCTGTTTGGCCTTTATACTCTTCAGCACCTCCACCTCAACAAGCAGTAGATGTGGCCGGTTGAAGTGGAGGTGCAGACAACAGGAGGGGGGGAGGGACTGCAGGGCCGGATCATCACAGTCTCAGCATTCCACCCAAAAAGCACTTGTCCACGCTCCAATCATGCGAAATCTCAGTTTTGAATAGTCCAGATAAATAGACTTTTTTTTTTTAATTCAATGCGAGTGTTTTATGGTAGGGATGCAAAGCAGCTTGAGCATTCTCATTACCCTGCCTCAGAAAGAAACTGCAACTGGTTTAAAGAAGGAACTGGACCTGTGGCCTAGTTGTAAGTTTGAATTAAAAACTGGAAACTGCTGCTCACCAGCTTTGAGCCGGCCACTTGTATTTCTCCAGCGAGAATCTTCATGCAATTAAAGACTGTATATTTACAATAATGCTGAAACTTGAAGTGTCTGTGAAGAAAACATTTAGAGACAGTTAACAGTTTTCCAGTCTTACTGTGGTTCTGCTATACAGGAAATCTTAATATAAAGACTAGATCTTAATCTTGTTTGCACACAGTGACCACCCTAAAGAGCAATGAGGTCCCACCCAATCTGATCTCTTCGTCCATCTTAGGTACGAAGCCCAAAGCTTCGCTGGCTTCCTTTACACTTAAATAATTAAGTTCTACATAGGGTATGTTCCTGGTGACTCCTTTTGAAAGGGTGATGGGGGGTGAAGCAACGGTTTCTATAAAGAAGGAGGTTTGAAAAGCAAACTCTGTAGTTTCATTATTAGGATAATGATTTGGATGTTGCAAGTTCTTATTACAGTTCCAATGCCAGTCAATTCATGAAATCGAAGCACAGAACTGTAACCGACATCAGCTGAATGACTAAAATGTGCATTAAATGCACCAATAATTGTGAATAATTATGCACAAAACATAAACTCCAAGGTTTTTTTCTATCACACAAGACAGTAAAAGGGTTTCAAACCATAACCATGCACGTCACACAACCTAACACTGTGCAAGTACATCGCACATCCAGCCATAAGATGTAAACCCCAACCCTTTCAAATTCTGGAAACCTGCAGAGGACAATGCAGATGTCTCACTTAGAAAATGCTATTCTTGATAAAGCATGAGTGCATGATAAACCCATTACCATTCTTACGGGACAGGGCTGCCTGTGTGTCAGCACTCCGCAATTAACTGTGCTTTCATTTACATGAGGGGTCCAAGGAAAGAAGAAAAAGCATCATTGAATAACTTATCTGCGACTTTTGGCGTTGTCTCTTAGCAGAAAAGGCATTAATCTTTATGTAATCAAAAAAAAAAAACTCGTAATTTTTCTTCAGATTACTCAATGAGTCACTCAACAGTAAAGGAAGTTCTGTAAAACTTGTGCAATGCAAAATGAAGTCTTGACGCAGTGGAGCAGGATGGCATGTTACGAAACACAAACCAATCAATGGAGAACAGCGGACTCTGGAAATTGTAGCCGAAGGGCGCACTTACATGGTTAAAAGCAATCCTGTAAACATCACATATTCATTCAGTTTGAAGCCCTCGCGGAAGATTGCCAAGCAACGGCAAATGCTGCAGAAGTGAATGCACAGCCAGACTGCCAGTGAAGCGTAGCTCATCGTACAGTCGGCATGAGGTCAATTTTCATTTACGCGGAAATATATGGAGAAAAACAATGAAACTGGTCGCCGAAGTCATTACTTAATAGCTTTTTTTTTTTTTTGCACCCACAGATAATATGGGCTATGCTAGCAAATACTGTAGATCAGTCCGCAGTGATTAGTGGAAGGAAAGAGGCTACTATAAATAGGATACAATATACCAATACATTTATTTATATATTTATGCATTTACTCACTTACTTACTTACTTACTTACAGGGTTACTCACTTACTTCTTTTGTATTTTATAATTAGTATAGCCACAGGGCTACTATAAACTAATCATGGATGGACATGCAAGGCTATATGAGGAGAACATAAGACTACAGTACGATGATAATGGTTCCAGTAATCCAGCCTGTTCTACTAACCCACATTCTCCGTGCAGTAACTGCATCTGTTAGACCAGGACAGATATCGCCGTATTTCAGCTTACCTCTTGGTGTCGTTGCGACAAAAATATCAGAAGACCGAAGCGAAAAGGGAAAGATCTATTTTAGTGAATAAAACAATCAAAATTCATTCCCCCTGGTCGCAAATGTAAAAGAAAGTACTCTTTTCACATTACTTGTTTATTTCGGCTTTATCTCCCTTTCTTGGTCAGCCAGATTCGGTGAAAACACGCTGCATCTATTTAGTGAGCTGACGGGCTACCTGTATGTGATGTGATGGAACGCAATTCAAGGAGCACGAGTAATTTCATTTTAAAAAACAAAATACAATCGTCTGAGTAGCTACACTATACTCCTGCAGTACACATATCGAGATTTTCTCGTAGCGAAATACGTGCCTCTTATTCTAATTCAACAATAATGCACCCACATTCTTCACAAATGGATATTGGGTTTTCTCTTACCGTAGTCTGAGGAGACACTTTCCCAATTAGGCGAACAGAGCCTGGAATGGATAAATCCAACGAATCAACATGAGGAGCAGGGATAGTTCTGTAGTTCTGGCAGTGGCTCTCGAAAAACAGAAAATATTGTTGCGAATGATTTCCACTCCAAACTGCTGTCAGTGACAAGCCCACCCCGTGTAGGCTATTTCTTCCTACTAGCCGATAAGAGAGTGAGCCGCCTGGCGCTCCAGCGGAAAACAACATATACCTCAGCCAATGGCACCTCAGGGCGCAAAATTCGTTGCACATAGCCTTGGTCAACATCAGCATCGGCAGTGTCACCATCGCTTCGCTATTTGTCGTATTTCGATTTCTTGAATGACACTTTCACTTCAAACGGTGATTGATATTTACTCAAATAAGCAAAAATAAATAATAATAAAATGCGGCAATCAACTACTCGGAAACGCTACGTTATTAGGGAAAATAGGTAACAAATAAATATAAAATGAATGACAAGGCCTATCCTTTACTATTGGCCCTTAACTAGACGAATACTGGCAGGATTTTTTGAATCGTGTTTTGGTTGAATTGTCTGAGAATTGGAACACATTTTGTTACAACTGGCAAAGGATTTACATCATGGTGATTTTTGAGCGTATGATATACATATATATATATATATATATATATATATATATATATATATATATATATATATATATATATATGTGTGTGTGTGTGTGTGGGTGTGGGTGTGGGTGTGTGTGTGTACAATTACTATTTCGTGGGATTTAAAATGCGAAGAATTGGTTTTGGTGACAGACTAAGAAACAGGGCCATCTACTGGTTGAACAAAAAAGGATCGTGAATAAAATATGTACTTTAAGTTGGTTGAGTTTTAAAGATTACGGTTTTGGAACTCATGACATGACGTTTGAATGAAAAATTAATTTGAATTACGCTGAATTCTATTTAACTGGTGTTTGGATGTGGCAGTGGCTTATATATGTTTACATTCTTCTCCTTATTATTATTATTATTATTGTTGTTGTTGTTGTTGTTGTTGTTGTTACTGTTGTTGATACATTAATAATAATAATAATAATAAGACATTGGGAAGCAGTCAGTACAATGCATTGCAGTTCACAAACACATACACAAATAAAGGAGAGTAACACGCATCCTCATGAGGTTTGTCAGTGTCATCTGGATCATACCAAACCAAGGGGATAGAACACAAAGTAGGACTACAGAGTTGCCTGGATAATTGCATCCATAACTGCACGTTTTACTGAAGTCTGTAGACAATTTGGCTTTTTTAAGGTCCCCTATCACGTGACCTGGTGCATCAGCAAATTAACCATTACAAGCTATTTCAAGCCTTTTCAAAATCTGTCCTTCCTGACATTACAAGGGGGAGTAACCGCTCATAATGCAGAAACGGATTAACTGGGCAGCCGAAATTAATCAGTCCCTCTTGCCTCTTGCATCAAGTAGGAACCGATATTAAAACGACTTGTAGTAGCTGACTGGCTGCGCACCAGGCAACATAAATTGAAATGTGATATATCAACAGTTCACTCTTACATTATGATCATGACACACAGATGTTACAGTTGCTCTGTGCTCACAGTCTGTGACACTCAGTAAATAGATGTATGCTGGGAGGTGTGTAATCTCTGTATGCATTTTTTTTCCTCCTCCTCTTTGCCAAAACACTGACAGAATGTCAGTGACTTCTTCTGTGACCTTCTTAAAATGATCATAAATATTGTTGAGTAGGTTTTGTTAAAAATCTCGCTGGTCGCAGAGGATTTTTCCTTTGAGGAAATGATTTCCTTGTGACAGCCAACACATCGACAAAAGGACCCTGCACAACATTTTTATTTGTAAATTTAACATTAACTGCTGCTGTTCTTCAGTGACGTAATTTGACCACATTACATTATCCTACTGAACAGATCTGTATGACTTTCATGCAGTACTTACTTTGTGTTTACATGTTCATCAATGTCTACACTTTCTGTTGGTGTCACTACAATGAAAGTGCGTCCGTAGCGCAATTTTGCAGAGTTAATGCTTAACTTGGATTTTATGGCATTTCTTTATTATAGTAAGATGGTGAGGTGTGATTCTCACGTTTTAACTTATCATTACTCCCAATCTCTTCCTGTTTGTTTGTCAAATGAACAATCAAATTGATTAGATCAAATGACTGATACTAATTAATAGAATGACTAGTCAATTTATATTTATATAGAATTATTGTGTTCTTTGCAGCACAATGTTGTGGAGCATTGTGGCATAAAATGGGAAATGTCCTATGAAAATTCTAATCTTGTATTTGAAATATCAGAGATCAATATAAAAAAACTTTACATTTATGGCAAAATTTTAATATGGAAATCAATTCAAGTGCATTATTAAAATTTATCTCATCTTTTTAATAAATCTTTAATCATTTCTAGTGATTAATTTTGGAGAAAATTGAGATTATTTTCCCTAATTATTCAGACTATGGCTATCTCACACGGCAGCCTATATTATCTTTGCCTTCATCATTTCATAGCTGCCATAGGCAAAATATTGGTCCCGATTAAACATCAGATATAGTCTTATAATTGATCAGGCAAAGAAAAGACGATCAGAATAGAGCACTGAACCTGCTTTTAAGTTGCTGCTTACACTGATAGCACATCTGGGTTTTCTATTATCGTGAAACTTTGAATTCATTCTTTGAAAAGCACCTATTCCTTCACCCTTTTGTTTGAGTTATGTTTTATGTTTGCTTTCGACACTTCCCTGCTCGTGATTTTTACTTTTCTAAGTCGCCAGCCGCAGCCGCATTTTTGCTATTTTTAATGAATCTTTTGACACTTATTTTTGTTAGAAGATCTGTAACCACGTGCCCCACCAAATAAGAAGGAAAACTGTAATTGCCATAAAATCTTATCAATCGCAAGGGAGGCATTTTGTCATAATTGAGAGAAAATCTCAACAATGGCGGGGAATGGGTTACGATTTCATTGCACACTCATAGTTTGACATTTGTATACACTGACATTGCTTATTTTGCAAATTATTTTGTCAAAATGGTGTAAGTTTTGGCTAAAATTTGAGTTCAGTGATTCCAAGGGTACAAGGCTTATCTGATAAACACGATACTTTCATTAGCATACCAGAAACATGTCTGTTGTGCTCTAGCAACTTCTAGAAATTTGGTCAATATGTCTCTGTTAACCCTTTATTTTTGTTGTATATCCATTTTAACCAAAAGCATTTTTTTTTCTGAAATGAAAGTCAATCCATTATGAAATGAAATTGCACAGGCCGTCGTCTGGCAATATAGTTCGGGGAACATCTAGGGTGAAATCGTACCCATAGACTACCCTTACACGCAGTGTTCAAGAAAAATTTAAGGCAGCACTTCACGGCAGTGCAATAAAAAACACAGTTCCTGGCAAACATGATATATATCATACCTCTGCCAAAATGCATGACAGGTGAAATTTTACCTAGGCATCAATCTCTCATATCCCGTTTATGATGTTTGACAGTAAACACATGCCTTGACAACCCCTCATTCTTCTGATCAAAGGTCACAGTCATATCACTTTATGGCCTGGCTCAATGTTCACATCTTGCTGCAGTTTCTCAGTCTTGGGAAAACTTCGCGTAGAAAATCAATTCCAGGGACAGTACATATTTTCAGGAGTCCCCAGTGAAAGCTACAGTTTTGGGATACAGTGAACTGAAATTGGAAGAGAGTGAGAATGCCCTCTACCAAGAAAACATTACACTTCCTGTTGAGTGCCTGTGCCACTACTGCCAGCGTTGCGGTGCTGGGTTATGGGATGTCGACCCTGTGGTCCGTGTCGGACATGGAGTGCTCTGCCCAAGGAACTCAAAATTTTAATGGCACGGCAAATGTGGAGTTGGGGGTATTCTCATCCAAGCTGACAAAAAATTCTTGCCCCAGCTTTAACACTGACGGCAAGTCATATGAAGGTATGTTTTTGCTTACTTAGTTTACCTTTCTTGAATTTATTGTCGAAAGTCGTGGTTTACAAACAAAGAGAGCATGAGAATTCGCCCAGGGATAGTTTAGCCTCTTGCTTTTGCCTTTTGATAATTGATTTTAAGTGTGTCAGCCAAATTAAGGTCGTGTTTATTTGGTTCAGTTTGTTACCACCATCCTGAAATTTTCTTTTTCTCTTTAACAGTTTTGAAGCTTCTAACTGAAGTTGGGGGTGCTCCACTCATCCTTCATGCCATTGTCATAACCATGTTAGCCCTCACCCTCCTGAGCTCTGCGGGCAGTTTACTTATTACTCTGTACAACAGCTTCAGTAACCCTTATGAGACCTACATGGGACCCTTGGGTCTGTACTGCTGCAGCTCCGCCAGTTGTGAGTGTCTTTCTGGAAATCCACAAATTGGTTCAAACCTTGTTGTTGGTTGCAGACGGCTATGCACTGAAATACTGGAAAGGGCTAGCATTTGCGCGTATGAGTGTGAGTGTGTTTGTGTACTGGAAGAAGATGGCGGCGTTTGTTTTTCCAGTCCAACACTGAGCCATCGTGCCCAAATAGATAAGATTTTTCTGAACTGCTGAATCCAATTTAATTAGGTGTCTAAGCATTAGCCTTGAACAAACTCTTGCTCTCGTTAAGCAGTTTCACTCTACTCAGGTAAGTTTGGAAACACCCGAGGCGTCCATTTGTGTGATGCTGTTCGCAAGAGGTAGGCCAATGCATTAAACCTTTTAGGTTGGCACTGAATGGATCTGCCCAAGGTACTATAGTTCACACACATAAATAATAGGGAGCATAATACGTCTTCCCTGCTAATGGAAAAATTAAGGAATAGCTATATACCCCAGAGTGCCTAAAAGACAACCAAAGAATTGATGATTGCAGGGGTGTTGGAGGGTGAACACATTGTGTAGCTGCAAACAAAGCTGACAGTGCAGTAAAGCAGGAAGTGTACAGGAACTCTCTTAATGTCGCTTTATATAAGTGAAGAGCTCATGTGATTGCAGAGTGAGTGACTTGAATATGAGAATGTGATTAGCTGATTGAGGAATCTTATGCACACTGCATGACAGCTGAGGCTGACAACGGGTCTGCATCGACCAAGATTTTTCCCCTCCAAATTAGCTTTGAACATTTTATTCGAGCTGCTCCAAAATGCAGTTAAGAAGGGAAAATCGGGAAAAACTCACCACTCCATTCATGACCATGACTTTAAATTGTAAAAGTGAGTCATGTATGAACCTGAATGTAAATAAATGTAACTGTCGTGCATGGAAGCAAACTGCATCAAATGAAATTGAAATTCGTATCAAAGGGGCAAAGGGTGAAGTCATGTTTTTCTACAACATTCCAGAAAACTATTCTGTGATCAAAAAATTCCCAATTGAGTTAAGAAAGTAGTTGAATTAAATCAATCTGGGAATGGGTACAAAGCCATGACTAAGGCCCTTGGACTACTGCAAACTACAGTGAGTCATTATCTCTAAATGAAGAGAACTCAGAATACTGGGGACCGACTGATCAAGAGTGTACCAATAACTACTCCAGAAAGTAATAAAAGAATCTAAATTCATTTCTAAGAAACTGCAGCCTTTGCTAACCTCAGAGAAGGTCAGCATTCATGATTACACCTTTAAAAAGAGAATGGGCTAAAATGGTGCCCATGGAAGAGTTGCAAGGTGACAACCACCGCCATAAAGCCTCCTCACCTTGCTGACCCCCATACCTTCTGGCATAATATTCTGTGGATTAGTGAAAAGCAGAACTTTTTGGAAGACGCTCATCTGTTACATAAGGCGTATTGCTAACACAGCATTCCACGGTTGGAATGTCATATTAGCATTCGATCATGGTGGCGGTAATGGGAAATAACAGCAAGATTTTGCCACATTTAGCTCCTAAAAAAAAACCAAAAAAAAACTTGTGTGCATTTTCTGAGGCACTTGTCATTAGATTGACAGCAATATTTGTGAACTTTGTCATATTTAATTTTCATCTACAAATATTTCAATTGTAGTGTTAATGTTAAATCTAAATGTTAAAAGCTAAATGTAAATGTCAAATGTGAAATGTAAATGTTAGATGTTAAATATAAATTATAAATATTAAATCTAAATATTAAATGCTAAATCTAAATAGTAAATGTCAAATCTAAATGTTTAATGCTAAATGAACTTGTTCAATGCATTTCAAACATTTCTTATTTAGGATTTAGTATTTAACATCTACATTTAACATTTCTTATTTAGATTTAATATTTAGATGTTATGAAATGAGGGGAAAACACAGGGAACTCGGAAGACTTGAACTCGGAACAAGGAAACATATGCAGGGAAACCAAGGAATTTAATAATAAACTAAAAATCTAGGGAGGGGGGGGACAAAAAACCGTGGCACACAGGCCAAAACAACCACCATACTACAGCACTGAACAGGGGAGAAACTCAGGAAACAAATCATCAAAACTCGGGAGGAAACAAAACCAAACTCGGAACACTAAAGGGGCAGACTGGGGGCAACTCGGGAACACCAGGAGGCAACTCGGGAACAAACTGAGGGCAACTCGGGAACACCAGGTGGCAACTCGGGAACGGACTGGAGGCACTCAAGAATACCAGGAGGCAACTCGGGAACAGACTGGAGGCACTCGGGACATCAGGAGGCTCGGGAAGACAACAGGCGGGGGGGCAGACACAGGACACGGCGACGGGCTCAGCTGGCAGGTGGCTCACTAGGGTGGCACAGCAGGCGGGGGGCAGGCTCGGGAACACAGCAGGCAGGGGGCAGACTCGAATAGGGCTGGCTCAGGAACACAACTGGAACTGAGGGGAGAAGCAGAGCGTGAAGAGAAGGGTCATGAGGAATGGGGCGACCAGAATGGGAGCGGGAGCAAACAGAGTGAGGGCGTGAGCAGAGTGAACACAATGAAGTCAGATCTGAAGGTGCACTGCTGTGCTGGAACATATATAGGGCAGGGGCACGGACAAACACAGGTGCTGAAAATTGATATAATTAACAAGGGGTGGAACACGAGGGAAGCCTAATTACATGAAACAGAAAAAACATTAACACACGGACGAGGATCACAAGACTCTCCCAAAGATGGGATAAATAAACTGAACAAAAGACTCCTAAGTGCATAGAATGAGATGCAGAACAGATGAGATAAATGCAGAGAGTCTGCAAAAAACACAGCAAGGCAAGTTAAACGAAAGCAAGAGGCGGAGACTAGAACAGGGCGTATGCAAAGAGGTCATTAGTCAATTAGTAAGTGCAGCTGTACAATCCCGGGTGCTTGTTAGTACGTTAGTCTAATATACAATGTTAGTTTTGGTTAGTAAATTCTAGAAAACAACAAACTGTTAGTACGGGTTAGTAATATAGAAAAGCAGGGGAAATTAGCAAATGAGAACGGAAGGAAGGCTGAAACCCAGAATCCATTAAATCACCCGAAATAGTGTCACAATCTATTTCAACAGAAACGGGAACGAACTAATGACGCAACCGGGGAGAAAGCAAAGACCGTACATGGGTAAGACGTGGACTGGAATAACACGGGAGAGATACGAAATGTGAAACACTCAGAATAAAAACGGACATCACAAAAATAATTAAAACCTAAAATAGACTAACCAAAACACACAGACCCACAGAACACAACATTAGATTTCATGTTAACATTACATTTAAAATATTTTTAGAGGAAAATTAAATATAACAAAGTTGACAAATTTTTTTAATTAACTTTTTTTTAACAACATCTTTTGAGCTAAATGTGGAAATATCTTGCTGTTATTCCCAGTGTGCACCATTTTACAATCAGCACCCCATATATGTGGAGATGTATGTTGCTTCAGGGCCCGAGTGACTTCCCGCAATTGATGAAATCATGAATTTGGCTTTCTACTAGAAATTTATGCAGATAACCCAGTCACCAGTCAGTGACCTGAAGCTCAATTGCAATTTGGATATGCAACATGACAACAATAAATGAATGGTTAAAAGGAAATAATATTAAGATTTGATCAATGTAATCCAGGTCTTGACTTGAGCCCAACTGAGATGCTATGGCAGGACTTTTGATGGGAAGTTAATATTGACAAACCTCAAATGTGGCAAAAAGCTGTTCTGTGAAGAAAAATAGGTCCAAATTTCACTCAAATTATGTGAAAGTCTGTTTTTCAGTTATCAGAAGCACTTGGTTACAGTTGATGCTGCTACAAGTGCTATCATCAATTATTGAATTTAGGAGGCATGAGACAATATCCCCTGCCAGACGACAGCCCAAAATGGGGATTATGTTGTGGCACAGTCCGTCTGTCCGTGCATCCGTTCATCCATCCTTATTGGAAGGTACTGGGCTGGTGAAATCAACAGTTTTCATAGGACATCCCTGACATTTTGAACTTATGCTACGCTTATCCTGATAATACTGATGATATTGCTGTTGCGACTCTGTCGTGTTTTCAGAGCAGTCTAGTTACATAAGTGATATGGCTATTGGATATTTTTATTTCTTCAAAAAAAAGCTCATTGCAAAATTGTATCTTGCATTATCTCATGTCCCTCTAGCTAAAAATTTAGATTTTTTTGAAGATGTAAAATCATATACAGTTTTCTGAAAAGTATTTATCCCCCTTCCCAATTTCTTCAATTTTTGCTTATTTGTGCCATTTAAATGTTTTGGACCATCAAACTAATTTTAACATGACAAAGATAATGTGAGTAAACACAAAATGCAGCTTTTAAATGTTTTTCATTTGTCGAAGGAAAAAAGTTATTAGAAGCGTATCATCCATGTAATAAAATAATTACCTTCCTAAACCTAATAACTGGTTGTGCCTCCCTTGGCAGCATCAACAGTAATCTGACATTCGCGATAACTGGCGACGAGTCCTAATATTGCAGTGGAGAAATTTTGGCCCACTCTCCTTTACAAAATTGTTTAATCCAACCACATTGGATGGTTTTGGAGCATGAACTGCCTGACAAAGCCCATATCATAGCATCTCTAGATTGGACCTTGACTTATTCACTCAAGCCATTCAGGGGTGGACTTGCTTGTATGATTGTATGATTGTCCTGCTGCATAACCCAAATCTGCTTGATCTTTAGTTCACAAACTGATCGCCAGATATTCTCCTTTAGGATTTTCTGGTGGAGAGAATTCATGGTTCCATAAATTTTAGCAAGTTGCCCAGGTCCTGAAGCAGCAAAGCAGCCCCAAATCATCACACTTCCACCACCGTGTTTGACTTTTGGTATGATGTTCTTATTTTGGAATGCTGTGTCAGCTCTACACCGAATGTAAGGGAACCCATGTTTTCCCCACTTTTGACTTACCAGTCCACACAATATTATCCCTGAAGTCATCAAAAAGTTTTTTGGCAAATGTGAGACAAGCATTTGTGTTCTTTTTAGTCTGCAGAGGATTTTGCCTTGCTGCTTGCACATGTATGCTGTTTTTGCCCTGTCTTATGCATATTGTGCAACTGTGAGGACTGACCATGATTGAGGCAGTTCTTTAAATGTTTGCCTGGGTTTTTGAGACTTCCGAAATGAGCCCTTAATGCAGTCTTCAAAGAAATATGGTGGGCCGGCCACTCCTAGGGTTCAATATTGTTCCGAGTTTTCTCCATTAGTAGATAATGGTAGTTCATCATACTTCGCTGGAGTCCCTGAACCTTAGAAACTGCTTTGTAACTCTTTCCAAACTGCTAGAAGTCAAAGACTTTGTTTCTAATTGGTTCTTGAATTTCTTTAGATTGCTGCATCATGTGCTGCTTTTTGCCTACTTCACTTTGCCTGTCAGGTTCTGCTTAAGTGATGTTTAGATTTCAACAGGACTGGAAGCAATGATGCTAGGGTGTATTTATTGGAACTGGATACAACTATCATTGAAATTTATTTAATTGGTTTTGTGATGATACGATCAGGAACCAGACGCGAGAACCAAGCAGTGCAGTAGATGAGCGTTTGAACGAGGGGGGAAACCTCCGCAGGGCAGAAGGCAAAGGTACGAAGTCCACAATCCAAAAAACACAATCCAGAAGGGCAGACTCAGGTTCGAAAACCAGGGCAGCAATCCCAGTGCTCATGGTCGGGCAAAAACAGGTTTGGTACACAGGCATAGGTTTATCAGAAAAGCAAAAGCCAAAATCCAGTGGGCGTAATCCAAACTGTTAACAGGGCAGCAAACACAAAACTCGTAGTCGGGCAAGAAGGGTTCGTCAACAGATGCAGACAATAGTACCAAAAAGCAGAGCAAAAAATCGTAAGTCGGATGGTCCAGTCAGAAGAGTAACACTTTGAGTACAAGGCGAAGAAGATAGCAGCACAGGTAAACAAGAGAAACGTTCTGACAAGGAAATGCTGTGAGAACACTTCTAATATACACTACGGGAAGTCACATGCTTAACAGAAAACAGGTGCAGGAAGTAAGACTAATTACAAAGGAGGGGACATGAGGGAGAACCTAATGACATGAAAGAGGCAAAAGCCAAAACACGGACAGGGATCACAAGACAGCTTATAGACAGAACAAACAGATCCAGTTCGGGATTTCTACGTGCACAGAGTGAGTGGCAGAACAGCAATTTGACAGGTGCAGAGAATCTGCTGGAAGGGCAGCAAACTAAAATTGAGTGAAGGCAAGAGGCGGAGACTAGAACAGGCGAATGCTGAGAGATCCTTAGTCAATTCGTACAGTGCAGCTATACAATCCCTAGTGCTTGTTAGTAAGTACATTGCACTATGTACAATGTTAGTCTTGGTTAGTAATTTAACAAAAACAGCAAACTGTTAGTATTGGTTAGTAATCTAGAAAAAGCAAGATGAAGGAAGTAAACGAGATTGGAGGGAATGTTTGAAATCCCAGAAACCATTAAATCACCCAAAAGTGTGGCACGCAATACTGGGGCTGTGAGCAATCACATGACATGAGACCAGATGGGGGGAGACAAAGTGCAAAGCATGAGTGAAAGCAAAACATGGACCAGAATAATAACAGGAATGGGGAAAATGGCAAAATGCAAAACATGAACTAAACTAGACAAATCAAGAACATAATCAGGTAACCAAATCACAATACACAATTCAAGGCATGGTCAGGCAATACAGAGACCAGACAGAACATCAAAAACATGGCAAACAGAGCAGAATCATAACAGGTTTATTTAGTAACTAAGGTGCAGACTCGGTAGGCTTGGATAGTTTTTTGAA
Source organism: Gymnothorax reevesii (assembly GCA_029721435.1). NCBI lineage: Eukaryota > Metazoa > Chordata > Actinopteri > Anguilliformes > Muraenidae > Gymnothorax > Gymnothorax reevesii. The sequence goes on from CM056582.1 coordinate 74,081,102, forward strand.
CCTTCAATCTATTAAATCATTGTTTCGAAACTGTATTATGTGTTTACTTCAGTTATTTTTGTGTAATTTTAAAATTTGTTTGATGATCGCATTTAATGTGAAAATAGGAGAAAATAGCAGATATAGGAAAGGCGGCTAGTACTTTCTCACAGCACAGTATTGCAACGAATATGCGAAAACAGAGGAAATCAGGAGGGCGGCAAATATTTATTTATGGCTCTGAATATCATTTAAATCATCCAAATTTATTCGCATGAATACCATTCAATTTACCTTGGTGTATTATCATTATTCTATTCTAATCTTCTCCCTCACAATTATGTAAGTGCTATTTTTTATCTGCTCTGATCGTTATTTCATCCTTCCATTAACTGAGTGATACAATAGCCTATTAATGCATGAGCATTTACTAAGCCCCTCTGATATTCTCCTTAAATTGCCCTTCTTCTTACAGGTATCCTGACATTTTTGGTACTGGCTTTGTTCCTGATAAACACACTAGTGGTTGGAGTCCCTGAAGAACTGATCCAGAATAATGTGGCAGTTGATCTAAGGGACATCCGCACAGAACTGGGGGTGGGGTTCTACCTGCTGATCCCATGCATGGCTTGCAATGTGTTGGCAATTCTGTGTGTCTACCTGTATGAACACACAGCCTACACCCAGAGGAAGGAGCAACAGCGACCCACCGAGGACGCCCCAAAAGAGATCATGATGTACTGACCATCGGCAACGGCCAACCACAGATTAGAACTAAATGACGAGGATGGAATAAACATACTTCTCCTCCGAAACCAAGTATCCATCCTCAACCCCAGCTGCTACAAAATTGACAAAAATCTTGGAAGATTTTTTTTTTGAGGAGAGCCTTTTTATGTACTTTTTTTTATCATGCTGCCTTTAAAAGGTGAAAGCAGTCTATAATTTATTTTGGAGTACATTGCAAGAAACCTTCACTTTTTCCCAACTAATCTCTGTTTTATATTTGTTTAGTAGGTTCAGGTGCTCTTCAATTTATCTGGCCTTTTCTCGATATGACTGAAAAAATAGATATCAAAAGAGATACCCTGATAAATCACAAAATATCATCTAATTCATCTTATTCTTGCCGTTCTGCACAGTATTTTTGGGCAGACAGTGAGTTCAGTGGATCAGATGGACCATAAATGGCTAAACTAGGTAAAACAGAGAACATTCATTCCATAAATAATGAAAATTTTACGATGAATCAATATTATTTATTTATCAAAACACATCTACAAAATCCAGTCCCTTTGGTCACTAGTTTTTGATTACTTTAACTCAAATCTGGTCATTAAGGCCACTAATTCTGCTCATTTTTTCCCTCTGATTTAATCAGGACTAATTTACAGGCATTATTTTAAGCTTCTGGGGTTTTTCCTCTCCTTTAGTGTGTTATATAGCTTTTAATGAATGTAAAACATCGGCAAAGTTGCAAATCACAAAGTTCAAGCCAAAGGGACTTATTCTCAGAAGGCATAGCACCTGAATTCACTAAAATGACTTTGTGGTCCAGCCTTTTCTTCTGTAACTTGTCCACGTCACAATGTAGTACATTTGCATAATGTCCTACAAAGCTAGGTGGAGTGGAAATGGGGAAGAGTTTGGATAGTGTGTATTGCCATGTCCAGAAGGATGCTGTTTTCCTCAGTGCCTTCCAAAGAAAGACGCAGTGACAAATCAATGGTTAAAATTAAAGTTAACCTCTACGTCTCACAATGCAGGTCCAATCTTTTATTGTGTTCTTTTAATTTTACCAAGGGCCGCTTCCTGAAACGTTGTCTGCAAAATCGCAACAGAGTAGGCTTTAATGTTTTCCACCTGGCACTTGCCATCGGAGGGATTATAGCTCTGCTCTCATCTCGCCTAAAAGGGCATTACCTCTCCGAACCCGATCCCAGTTACATTTCCTATTTAGCAATTGAGTGTTAATTCATTCATTTTCGAGGATCAGTTGATAGAATTACTGACCATTTCTCCTCAGCTTGCAAAATATTGTTAATTGCAATACTTATCAGGCATTTTCCTGTCCACATTGATGGTGACACTAAATGTCAATCTCAGAATTCCTGCAGCTCACAAAACAATGTTTTTTTTTCTGGGCCAGTGTCTGATCGGCTTGATATGCCAGACAAAACATTTTAAAAAATGCAGATTTGCCGACTTCGGTCCACGTGTTTATTTTGCTTATGTTAAAATCAAACTCTGTCCACAACCAGTGACATTACAGTCATGCAGGTTAACTCTCAACCTGTTCCTGATTGAGAATCGGAGAATTGAGTGAATTAATTGACTGAGCAAATAGACCATCCAGAGGCTGGTTTGCCATTAATTATTAAGTTATATAGTTTTGCATCTAAGACAAAGGCTACAATATGAGATTGCATGAATGGTAATTAACTGAAATATCTTGAAATTTCATCTTAAAGTAGGCTGCTGCATAGTAAATGCTGCTGAAGATGGTATTTAGCTCAGGTTTAGATTAATGACCTTGATAGATTAAAAATTTAAATTAATTAATCAGATAAATGTCATTCATGAAATCTCATATTGTAGCCTACCCACAACTTTTCTACAACTAGAGGCTGGACTATAAATACCTAATTAATAATTTTGCTACCATAAAAGTTTGATGCCTGGCATGCATTTTAGATGATTTCAACTGCATGCCATGCGTTGAACTTTCAGAGTACACTAATAACCAATTTACTGAATTATTCAATTACCAATGCTTTGACAAAAAAAGTGCTGGGAATTTACATTGTAATACATTATTGTCGCATGTGCAACTGTGCAAATGTAGCCTATTCTTTTGAATGCCAAAAGCATTTTGATTAAGTGCAATCTCAAAACAGTTTAGGTTGCACAGCTGAAAAAAATGCTATACAAGAGATGGAAATCACAGGAAGCATTGGATTATGTAGTTTTTTTTCCCATCCCTACAATATCACTATTAAGCATGTTGTAAATGTCGCCCATCGGTGATCTCTGTCATTTCAAAACAATTTCTTAATAATCACAGGCTTATATATTGTTCTTGATCATTCAGGAAATAAATTGTGTGATGATTAATCAAACAATTTTAAACAGGAACGGCTTCAAAGCAATTATGCATTTAAGGATCAGAGGTTCACAGCACACCATTTAAAATGTCATAATGCCGGCATTACCCCTAGGAGGATGTTGGGCTTTTGGAAGTTAAAAGAGGCGGCATTGAAGAGACAGGAGTCTGAACTGTCCGTTTCAAGGCTGAGATGAGCCTAAGGTGCTGCACACACAGTCTATGCAGCTGTAACTAGGTATCATACACATTACACATTTGTCAAATAAATGCACAACCATTTGTAAATAGACCAAAAAAAAAACCTCTGCAATGAGTGTAATGCAATCCCTTTAGCCTGGAAGGCTGCAATGCTAAGTGAGTTAAATCCCAAGTCAATCAGTTGCATTTACTGATCAATTCATTATCAGGAAGATAAGAAAACCAGCTGTACTACTAGGCTCAAGGGCCAGATTTGAGTATTTGGAACAGAGCTTATAAACAGAGGAAAGCGCTGAAACTTAAGACAGAAAATAATTCTGACTGGAAGGCCTGGCCGGCACTGTCTTCAATAAATGTTAGGACATCTTCAAACGTGTTAATGCTGACCACAGAACATGAATGTATTTTCTAACATTGTATATGCAGAGTTGAATTCATATGTTAATCAATAATTTGTGACTGCTTACTGCGAAGTGTTAATGGAAATTATTGTGTTGTCTCAAGGACTGCACAAGCATTCACTACATACAGTACGTATTTATGATAGGCTATTTGTTTTCAAAACGGTGACTAATTGGCTCAAAAACTTTTCATCTTCAAAAGGATATTGAGTTTGCCGATCGTTCAGTGAAGAGCATTGTTCTGGACAGGTCATTTACACAGTATACTCTGGAGGCTGACATAGGGAAAAACCATAACCTTCCTGGAACTCTATTTTTTTTCCAAGGTACAAAGGTCAGGTGTTCTCAGTCAGACATGTATTTTCTCAAATCATGAGCTGCTCCCACATAGCCATAAACAAGCAACCAATACAGCCACTTTTATGCCAACCTTTTAGCTGCCATCTGTTTTATTCTTTTATGATAGGTTTGGAAGTTCTACTTATTATTGATGTGTAAAACAATGTACATTTTCTTGTGAGATCTATAGTAAAGATATAAGATTTGTGGAATGGGTATGCGAAAAATGAATGGGTCGTTTTTGGTTTGGCGACATTCCTGAGTAGAGTTAAAATCTACTGAATATCTTCTGCCCTCTGCTGGTTGATTTGAGTGCCATGAAATACAGTATAATTAAATGAAATAACACTGAGAATCAAATTCACATAATTAATGGTGGAGGGACTAAGCAAATGAAACATTAAAACATAATAGCTCCAGTAGTTGCTATTGTTGTGATTATTATAATAATATTATTAATCATGATTAAGATGATGATAAAAATGGCAGTGATTATTGTTGTTATTATTATTAGTAGCAGTAGTAGTACAAGTAGCAGTAGTCGTACTAGAAGTACTAGTATTATTAGTGCATTGCAAATGATGACTGAAGTAAATCAAAAGTATAATTTTGTCCTTTTTTGGTTTTCTTTGCCATGGCATGATAACTGAAAACAGCCAATGCATTGCAATTCTTGAAACAGAACCTAAGGGGAAATGATATGTTTGTCATTTATAATATAATCATGTTGACACTCACCCACTGGCACATAACTCTCTCAAGGTACAGCACGATGGTCATACAATCTGAAAGGAAGCAACAAAAAAGTACAGGACGCATCAGAAGCGGGAAATCACCGGGAAGTAAGCAGCTGCGGAGAGCACGTATCGGACATCCCCATTATGCTGTGTTTCCCCTTGACTAATATTTCAGATCTGCTAAAGTGCTATGTGCCGGTGACTGTTGATAAGCTGCTCTCAAGTGAGCTCAACTTAAACTTCAGTGGAACATCTCAGCTTAAAAAGATCACATTTCACTAAAGATCAGATCAGACAAAACCTTTGTGAAAGTGCGTGCTCAAATGAATGGTGAGACAATGCAGGAAATCCCCCTTCACCTTTAAAAAAACATGGACCATCACTGTTAGGCTAAAGCACACCTTCATCTGATTAATCGCCTTAATGTGAACAAGCAGCCGTTTAGATACCAATATACAGTATACTGGATGCCAAAAGGTACGTGGGCAACACCTGATCATCTTACTCAAGGGCTCAAGGGCTCTAGTATTGAGTTGGCCCCCCCTTTTCTGCCAAAGAGTCTCTAGACTTCTTGGAAGACTTTTCACTAAAAGTTAGAAAACTGCAGCAGGAATTTTCCTCCATTTCAACTGGAAAAGCATTACTAAAGATGCTCAGTGATGTAGGGCAATTCAGTCTGGCTCAAAATTGGCTGTCCTCTTGATCCCACCGTTGTTTAATAATCTGAGGGTCAGGACTCCATGCAGACATGGGCATACAATTACAATTTTGTCAACTCATATATGACCCTCTGTCTGTGCATGTGCGCACTGTCATGCTAAAACAACAGGAGACCCTCCCAAACCATGAAAAACAGCCCCAGACCCCCAGCTAGTTCACATAATTATGTGCTTCACAACCTCAAAATCAGAATAAACTCAAATGTTCTGACATATTTTTTGACGCACTCATGCCCTTGCACCAAATCTAGTGCCTGCATTTGCATTGCAGATCCAGTGCAAATTCACAGGAGAACTGGTGGGGGAGGAGATTTTTCCCCAGTCCCAAATGTCATCACTCTGAGGACTGTTTGTACATGAGATTCCTGGCTCTCTTCCAACAAAAGCTCCCTCAGGGCCCTTCAAAGAGCATTCATTATCTCCCTGAGCATCAGAAACCTCTGAAAATACAGGTCAGGTGAGCTGATAAACATATAACCACGAATATCAAAAAAACTGAGGTATTTTTGGTACTTTCTCATTCACATGAGGAAAAACAGCGAGAGCGCGCCCCTCCACCCATCTTCACCCTTAGAAATATTTCATTTAACAGTTATCATTCGAGGTAACTAAATATTCAAACTACACTGAGGTCAAGAAATGCTCTCCTGCATTTCCCTTTGGTAATGTGATACTCTAAGCCACTTTGACTTACTTTGAAGATTTGTGTCATCACTGATACTGTTCCCCGTAAAAGAGATTTGTTTATGAGAGTTAGACAAGTAAACTAAAAATAATCTTGATTTATTCAATCCATAGTTAGTCACGCACCAAATAGAAATAAACAATGCAAAGTATGTATCTACTGGAGTAAATATGAATAAAAGTAAGCATTCTAAGCAACTACGTTTTTAAAATCACATGTGGTAACTTATGCAATGATATCTATCCTCTCGTAAATGTAGTAATGATCTTTATTATTCAAATTTTCCATGAAAATTTTCAATGCACAATCAATCCAATGCAAGAACAACTAATTGAAAGCTGAAATACAAATAAATGTTTACACTGCCTTGCATGTCAAAAATAAATAAATAAATTCTGCCAATCCATTGCAAGAACAACTAAATGAAAGCTAAAATACATATAAATATTTACAGCACCCTACATGTTGAGAAAAAATTTCTGCTGATTTCCCAAAAAAGCCTCATATTACCTACTAAGTAATTTGAGGATGCTGAGTTAAATAAAGAAATACCTCTACTTTTACTTATGACAGAGCCTTTCTGATCTGGTCTCCTCTCCTGTTTTCATTGGTCGGGACAATTAGGGGGTGGCATTTTTTCCATTTGCTGTTTATGCTGCATATTTTTCATACCATCATGTTTTCCATCGAATGATTGTACATGAGGTTATTCCAGTGATCTGTAAGCATTTTCTATCAATCACAAATATACTATATTATTGTCTTCCCTTTTCAAGGTTATTATTTCCTTTGTATATTGTTATTAGTATTGATGTTTACCTTGAGATACGTCTTACAAGTGGTCATGTGATTTTACCTGAGTGGGCCGCACAGGCCTACCAGCCTGCATTTAAGATGTGCTCTCTGAAGTGTTCTGTTTGATGTCTTGAAGAAGGTCTGTTGACTGAAACGTCAGCTAATAAATTAATTGCAAGTGAGAAGACCGTGTGCAGGAGTGTTTTTTTATTTTAGTCCACAGTTGGCCTTTACTTCTACGCACCTGTCTGTCCACTGGTGTGCAAAAGCTTTTTCTTGCTACTTAGGATGCTGAGTAAAAAAAAAATACAAGTTCAAAGTTTCTGTCATGAGGATTTTCCTTACTATCATGTTTCTATCATTAGGATTTTCCTAACTATATTGTATAAAGCTTTTTCCACAAAGTCTGTAATTTTCTGTCGCTATATGAGTGTAGTGAAACACCCACAGATGTAGCAGGAAACATTTGGATCATATTTGCATTTTCTCCAATCAGTGGCCATATTACTAAGCCTGATATCAGAATTAGACGGAAAATAATGTATAGTATTGAAGCACCTATTACTAAAACCCCATAAGTCACACTTGACTTGACTTGTGGGGTTTTAGTAATCAGTGCTTCAATCATTAATTCGTGTGAATGTCTGCAACAAATAGTTCTCATCAGGCTCAGAAGAAGATGGAAATCGTGTCTTTGTGGAAGTTCATCTGGTGATAAAGGGATGATAAAAGACTTCTTACCAGTTGTTGTCAAAAGTGATAATGCTATGAAACGCACATTATATATAGTGAGAAAATATGATGCACTAGAGCAAAGCAAACATTACTTTTGGAATCATCACACCAAAAACTAGTAAGAAACAAGTCTTGAATTTTATCCAGCAAAAATCATGCAGAGCGGTGTTATTTATAACTGCTGGGTTAAAGTGCTGCAGATCTGCTCCATGTACATACAGTAATTCAGCTATTCAGCCTGTCTGTTGAAGCCACTGGAGAAACACAGTTCCTCCCGTTATGTGTAATATCATATCCTTTTTAGCTCACAGGCCCATAAGCCATGAGCTATTGGGAAGACGCAGCGTCTGGCATTATCTTTGTTGTCGATGTTTGCTAGCAATTTCTTTAAACATCTTTCTCAAAACTACTTGCCGGATTCACTTCAATTTTGAGCGACCTTGGGCCAGTATCTACTGAGATTGTTGGCAGTCTTCAAAAATGTTTGTTTTTGAATTTTAAATGAATATTAATATGAATAATATAAGTTTTTTCATCAGAGAACTTAAAAAAATCTTCTACAAAACAAATGGCCATATTCACTACAAAATTGCTATGGCGCTTCCTTTTTTTTTGCCAGCGAGCTACAAGGCCCTTGGTCACATTTGTTTTAATTCCAAGTGGTTTAAATATACATATTATAATTATATATCAGGCACATGGGCACAAAGGCACCATGTGACCAAAACACCTCTACGCTTGCAGCGGTTCAGAATGGAAAAGGTTTGCAGTCTAGAAACCGTTATGATGATCTAACTGGCCTCCATGGCAGGGAGCGCTGAAATAAGGAGGGAATACAGAATCTGGCTGGAAGATGACCCTTCGGCGCCACACACTGCCTTTTCAGCCAATGTCATCCAGTATAAATCATTTTCTGAGCTCGTTTGTCCTCAATGGAGCCTTGACTTGATCTTCGCATCAGAAACACAAAGCAATGCATGCCAATCATTTATACTACACTTTAATCAAAATAAACCATGTTTATACAACTCAAGCAACTCCAAGGCGATAATGCTCACATCTCAAAGCCAACCAAATAAAATTGACTCCGGACCCAAGTGTAGCAGAAGTTGGGACTCAAACATTTGATTGGATTCAATTCAATTCACAGAGATTCATTACCATTCTAGAGAACAACATATGCTCCTTTATACATTGTGCTGCCCACAGCTCACGATATATGTGGTAAACTGGACTGTACTCAGCCAAGTGAAACCACCTGGACTGAAAAAGGTCAGTATAGGTCAGGATAGACTTCACTGAGTTAGGCCAAACTGGACAAAACCTCCCATCAAGAGGAAAGTCTGTTCTTTTCATCTCCAGTTCATCTCCATTTCCACACACTTAAAAATCTCCTATAAATGCCCTGAGGCCTCTCAAGTAATAGAGAATCAGATACACGCCTCTCATTTCTTCAAAAGGACACGTAAAAGCATTGCAAACCACACAAGTAAAACGGGGGAAAAATGTGTTCAACGTGGGGGCTTTCTAAGTCCCTCATTAATCCATCTTATAATAAGCCCAAAGGCTCCTGTGAGTCTATACCTTTTATCCCTGCCACCAGGCCTCTAAAGGTTCCCCCTGCCCTCCCATGGGCTCATAAAATTATGGCGATACGCCAGTGCCCGCTAGAACACGGGCAGGAGCGTCGTCACCGCATCAAAGGCTTCCCACAGATAATTAGTCGCTTCGGACTGTCTTCAAGTTTTGCGCGAGGGGAAGACGTTAGCTCATTTACTTAAGAACCCTTTAACAGGTTTTGGTTGATTAAGGCTTTTACATTGATGTGGTGTGCTTGCGCACAAGGTCAACTTAAGCTGTACAATGCCCAGGTGGCAAAAAGCTCATGCTTTTGCACTCATTATGGGGGAGGGGAATAGATGGTGATCACTGATCATAATTCGGAGAGCAACTTTCTGTATAAGGTGTAATTACAGCCCTACTGTGAAAGCATAATGTATAGTACAGCATAACAGCCATAGAAGCAAAACAAACGATAACAATGTAAACACAGCAGTAGATCTCTGAAAAAGTAAGGCACAGGTAGATGACAAATTATAGGAAAAAACCCTGGACAAATGTATGGGAAAAATCCATCAAATGCAGATTCTTCTGTTCATTTTCCTGTGATGGTTTTGGAATGCTTGTCCCCTTAAAAGCAGAAGGGTCATTGCTGAACAGTGAAGAGTTATTCTGCGTTATCACCTTTATGTTCTATGATGAAGCATTCCACCCTGATGGGAGTGATCGCCTCCAGAATGACCAGGGCATAAGGGGTCAGTGAATGATTTAATGAGTATTAAAATGATCCTAAACATATGGACGCCTCTCAAACCAACTGGAGATCTTTCACAGGTCTAAGAGAGTTCTCTGTTACCGCCATCAAAATACCAAATGAGGAAATATCTCTTGAAGGAAGAAGGGTACTCCATCTCTCCAGGAAAGTTTTACACTTTGTAGACTCAGTACCAAGGCATGCTGAAGCTGATTTTGCAGCTTGTTGATGCCCGGCAATTTACTAAAACTGTTTATTTAGATTTTTCATCAAAAAACTGAGATAAACACGAGGGATTCTGTATCCTAATTGTCATTCAAAGCCTGAGACAAAGTGTAGGGCAGCCCAGAGCCAGGCCAAACCTTCTTCTCTCATGTGGTTTGTCAACAGATCCTGAATGAATGAACGGCTAATCTCTTCCTCTCTCCCCCCATGCTCCTGGGCCATAGATAAGGCCGGGATTAGGCAGGGTCGAGCGCCTGGGTACCGTACCAGGGTTAAAGGGAAGACCTCCGTACCGGTGACACATTATCCCTGAACCCCCTGCATTACAGCACCCTGTGAAATGGACACCTCTGACTGCAGGGCAGGGCGACGGTAGTGGCCAGGTTAGATTCCAGGAGTCAGAGGCCTGACACACTGAGAGACTTCTGGATACAGGAAATTCTTGGGATAATAATAATGATAGTACTGGTGGTAATAATAATAACAAGTCGACATGGTCTACAACATCCCCCGCCAATCGTGCGCTTCTCATTTTCGAACTCAATCAAGGCCTTTATGGTCTGAAGCTACACACCAAATTTGGTTGCTGTATCTGTAGTAGTTTCTGAGTAAAGCTGTCCCCTTTATCTCGGACGGACGGACGGACGCACACACGGACGGACGGACGGACCTATATCCCCCTCCCACTTCGTGTTGGCGGGGGATAATAACTAGAAGAGCACTCAGAGAGCGCAGAACCTCCGCCGCCAGGGGGCAGCAAAGCCAAAAGCACGGCAATTGGAACTCTGGCCCATTGGAAAGACTTGAAATCTTGAACTTTGGAGTATATCTCAGCAGTACTTTGGCCTAGATATGCCAAAATTTAATCACCTCTTCCTTGACTTAATACCCACCTACCCTGAAAATTTCATAAAAATCCGACCATTAGTTTTTGAGTTATCTTGTACACAATCAAACAAACCAACAAACAAACGGCACCGAAAACATAAACCTCCTCGGCGGAGGTTAATAATAATAATAGTAGTAGTAGTAGAACATAATGATGACAATAAAGCAGTGGACAAAGCAGAAGAAGAAGAAGTAGAAGAAGGGAATTACAACAAAAACACTGAGGTTTTCCTCATGAGACTATAGTCTCTGTAAGGGTATTGCATCCCTCTCTACATTATCTCCATAAACAGCAAAAGAGGAGCCGCCTGATTTAACCCCATAAAACCTTCAAACCCATATATTGGCCTGTAAAATGTAGCTGCTGTATTTAAACAAGAAGAATTATTTCAAATTCTAGTGGAGATCACAAGGTTTCCGACGATCCCAAATATTTCCTGCCGAATTATAGGGAAATGTGATGCAGAAGATATAGATATTTCCCATTTGATGTAGTGCTGTGGCAATAAAAACATATTTCTCTCGATGTAAGTGTAATGTAGCATCAGTGAAGCACTGCAACCAGGAGAAACAGACTGTGTATGTGCGTGACATTGTCCTGCAATATGCAAAAAAAATGCTTTCTCTTACTATGAACTCACGTAAAAAACTTGTAAAAATTAAGAATTTAAAGCGTTAATTATTCAGTTAACAAAAATATTAAAAAGTACTCTTTATAGTCATATTACAACACAATTCTCATGAAAATAAATACCATACAAAAATAGTTTTATTAAGAATATTTGCAGTTGTTTATTGTATGTTGGTATTTGCAAAATCTTACCACAGGACAGGTAAATATGTTCTACCATATTTGCCCCATTTAGCCCCATTAGTCAAATTCTAATGGGTCACTGAATATTATCTTTTAAAATCTAACAAAATATAAAATATGTCAATGTATTATGAATTTCATAAGGCTTTGAAAGGGTGAAAGAGCTCATTTTGACCTATTATTTTATGTACTGAGTTGAAAGCAATAGTGCCTATATGGTTATTAATCTTTTCAAAGTAAAAAAAAAAATTGAAAACCTTTTAAAATAGATAACAATCTCACACCTCCAACACACAGCAAATTCATCTCACCTGCAGTAAAAGGCAACAAAATAATGAAGGTAATCCCAGATGGCTTTCAGCATACCCAAATATCCACCTCAACGATTGATTTTGCTCCCAATTTCCCAAAAGAAAATGTATTTTACTGACTTTTAGCTTTCATAATCATTCGGATAACTTAAATAAAAAGAATAACTTTAATAAAAGAATACATTTTATTAAAGAAGATTCTGCCTCCAATAACAATGACTGAAATGAAAGAACACACAATTTATTTATTTATTTATTTATTTTTTTTTTTTTTGCAGCAGCAGCAGCAGTAAGTTTGCCTCTCTGGTTTTGGAAAAAGTATATCCTGACAAGCCACAGTTCAAAACAAATGAAGACAAGGGTGCTTCCTTTTTCCCGCCAGGTTCTAATGATTCCACCAGTATCAAAAGTGATCAGTTTAAAACTATGCCAAAAGTGTATTGTCATACACACCCCATCATCTTATCCTCAAGAGGATCCTAATACCTTCCTTTGTCACAATCTTAGAGCACCTGCCTTTGGCCAGATGACAAACAGGGTAACTTCCTCTGTCACTATCCCTCATCTCTTCTTTTTTGTTTTTTCTGTAAAGATGTCGAAGGTCAGCTCATGACACATCCTCTCCACCCGCCTTGTGTGGCCAAAACCCCAAGGGATAAACGCCTCCGAGATCAAATCGGCAAAAAAAAAAAAAAACTGTCTCACATATCTGGCCCACACTCATGCAGCCATTTTGCCTGTACCTGTCAGCTTCTGCATCAGCAACAGCTGTCAAAAGGGCTGTTTTCACAAGCCCGAACCCAGACCTCCCAGAGAGAATAGAGATCCCAGACTCTGCGGTCAGTCAAAGAGGGTAGCCGAATTACCATTTTAGTCCAATTTCAATCAACTCCCCCTCACAACTACACAAGCCAAGTCTTCGCCTAACTGCAGGTCCCTAAAATTACACCTGCACAGAGAGCAGATGGCAGATCAGCCATCCTTAGCCTCTGACAGCTGCCTTAGCCTCTAACAGCCATAGACGAGGCCATGATAACTGTAAAGGGTGGTCCATGCAGTACCCATACAAAAAGAGCACACTAACTGCTGCAGTACAAATATCGAGGGAAGTGGGTGTTGATGTACATACTTCAGATATGAGGACAACTGCAAATACAGTCAAACCTGACTGTATGCATTCCAATTCTGCGGCACTGCGTGAAAATTGAAACACAGAACATTGCTTAGGATGAGGGTGAGCTGAAAGGATAGCTTGACATGAATATCTATAAAACCTCAGCCGTCACAAACCAAATGATATCTTGATCCTTTTTACTCCAATCAGCAGCAGAGATACAAATAAGGAGAAGTTGATATTCCAGGGATCAGTTCCAGTAAAAGCCCTGCCATGATATACTTCCACCTTTTTGCTCAACCAGTAGACTTTCATCATGATCCAGACAAGGAAGCAGATGCAGATTCAGGGTACAATACAATGAGGGAGTTTATTGATTGGAATGCGGTAACAACAGAAGAAGGGCCAAAGCCCAGAGCAAGATGAGCACAGTCCAGCTTTGGTGGTATTAAGTGGTGAGGGTAATGAGCGTCTCTGCACCCAGCCAGTAGCATCGCAGGGCAGGAGCCTGATGGTGTTAACCCTGCCGAAGCAGGAATTTTAGACAGCAGGTCTGAAGGGTTTAACAGGAATGCAGTCCTGGAGACCAATGAAAAGTTTGGGAGGCATTTCTATTAAAAAATCTAAAACCCCAGCATCTTTCCAGCGGTAGTGCTGGCACCATAGACTTTTTTGTGGCGTGCCATCAGCCATAAACAGTAAGTACAATCGCTGTCAAAAGGTCTTGAATGACATCATAAATGCCATTGAGTCAAAATAATACTGTGTTGTATTTTTCTTTTGATTTATCAAAGGCTTTTGATACTGTTGATCATTTATTTCTTTTACAGAAGCTAACGGACATTGAGTTTTCTTCGAAATTTTAAATGATTTGAAAGTATGTGTCCAATATGGATGTTTTCATCTACTTTTTTAAAATATGTAAAATGGTGTCCCACAAGGGTTCATACTGGGTCCCATTCTATTTATTATTTATATTGATAATTAACATACAAATGTTACTGATGCAAATTTCCATTTTTAAGCTGACGATACAATTATAAATACTTCTTCATCTTCTTTTCTTCTTTAGTATGTGCAGTTCATGACCTTCACGGTGCTTTTAATGTTGTCCACAGAAATCTGTGTATATTTAGACTGGTATTTAATGCTAAGAAGACTGAAACGATGTTCTTCTCGAGGTCAAAAATGGCAATCAAAAATGGTTGACAGACTTTTACTTTGAATAACGAGATGATTGAATGTGTATCACCAAATAGATGCTCAGACTGTTTCTAAGAAGAAAATCTGTCTTTTCATCGTCATATCGAGTGTCTGATAAAAAAAACTGAGGGTAAAATTAGGATTGTAACTTATAATAACTCGCGGATTTGGTTGTGCGAAATTGGAACACAAGAACACTAAATTTTGCATCGAGTTCGGTGTGAATGGTTTCACATGAAATTTTTTGTGCAGCGAATATTCCACAAATCCTTGCCACTTTTTCGCTCTGCCCCGGTGTGAATGAGCCTTAAGAAAGATTTTTTTTCTAAAACCCTAGGCCAACGGAAAATTGGCGTGAAAGGGATTCAGAATCTTTGAAAGGCATATTTCCATTTTATTGGCTTTTAATTCTACCAGTTAGTCCTCGCAAGTGAGCAAAGTGATGTTTGGATGATAATAAGGAAAAGAACATGAGAATCGCTATGGAGTATTTGGGCGTTATGGGGGAGGTTACTCGAGGGTTTTTATTCCTCTGATGGCAAGTCATTGAAGGTCCCGTGCATAAGTAGCCTGCATACAGGTGCTAGTTGTTGCTGAAGGCCATATTTGCTGAGTTTACGGTAGCGAGTGGATTTTGAGCCGAGCTAGTCTCTTCCGCTTGAGTGTGAGGCTTTTTCTGAAAGCAGCACAGTCAGAACATCTCTACCATTCAATAACCTCTTAATTGCAAGCCCTTGCTCTTCCTTCTATTCTAAGACTCTTCTGCACCTTGAAGATATCATTTATATGGCTTTTTTTCAGTGGATCTGTGTGATAAATGTACTCAGGCAATGCCATGTTAAATTGAATACATGGGACTGTTTCTTGTTGGTCATCAGGATTGAAACCCAGTTCCCCTCGAGCTGCTTTATCTTCCCATGGGACAGTCTGGTGCTGACGAAGTATGTACTCTACCTGGCTGCCATCCAGAAAGCCACTGACAAGTGATTAATAGCTGTCTGACACATCTGTGCTGAACTGCACAAACCTAATGCAGGGTTCAGTCCCCACTTTTGTCTCAGAGGTTCTGTCCCCTCATTACCAGGGGTTAAAGAGGGCTGGGACGGTCCGGAACTGTGTTCCGCCACCTTCGTTTGAATTGAAATATTTATTTGACTAAAGCTGCATTCACACCGGACGTGAAATTCATTTTTCGCACGACAGATTACATTCAAAGTGAACGCAAAGACGCGAATACACGCGTGTGTATTTGCGTCTTTGCGTTGATTTTGAATGTAATCTGTTGTGCGAAAAATTAGTTTTGAATCCAGAGTGAAAGCGCCTCAACAGTAGCGCCGTGGACTACAGATCATTTTCGTATTCTGCTTTCAATAGACAGATCCATAGCTCCACCCACCCCCTAACTACGCATAACAACAGCCGGACCTTGGTCAAGCTTTGCTGAAGATGGTGCCACGTCTCTTGTAACCTCATTGGAAGCGCTTCCTGAAAACATCAATCTCGAGTTTTTAAAAACGGATCGCATCGCAAAAAAGCAATAGACCAGGGTTATAATTATTTTTTAACTGGGTATATTCACGAAGTGTCATTTTCTGTTATAAACACCGGTGGAGTTGAAGCGAAATGCAAAAGCTATTGCTCAATGATGAAGTCCCACAAGCCACACTCATTGATAATTACGATCGACAAGGAACAGAGAAGCATTGTTCATGGCCAGTGCTCTTACAACACAGGGTACGTAGCATTCAATTTACATAGGGTGTGATAAGATCGTAAACCTTTTCCGGAGCACCCAAGTGTTATTGCCCAAGACTGCTCTGTTTGAATGAAAGCTTGCAGCCTCTTGATCCCTTTACGGCCCAGTGCAAAGCCATCAAGGGGCGTTATTGTTCGTAAACAAAGTGAATTGAGCTTTAAGAATAATGAGTAATTATTAGCAGATTAATTTCCACATCCAGCCTCCTGAAAGCAGTGTTTACAACCCTGTCTGGGTCTCTCGTGTCCGAATTACACTCACCGTAACAACACCGCTTTACCATTGTGTAAGATTTAGTTATGACAGATGTGCGAATGTACTCTTCTCAATAGAGAAAGCAATTCGAATAAGTGTTTGTCCGAGGTTATGGCGGGTGCGAGCTGGGTGCAGTCACGTGACTGCAGCCCTAGATTTCATTCGCTGGATAGGCGCGAGTGGGCTGTACTCGGGTTCAGTCTATTACAGCCTGCCTGTCATTCACTCAAATGCACCAAGATGCTCAACAAATCAGAGCGCAACATCAGTCTCTGCTAGCCTCGCCTTCGCTAAAACGCAGCTCTGTATCGTATGCTGTATTTCATTTGAATGAGTGCATCGGTCACGTACCAGCCAGCGGGGAAATTGTCAATGTTTGAAACGGCGTTTATAGACAAAGTAAGAGGATTAACTTAAGTTGTAGTCCATGGTGCTAAACGCTGACCAGGCTGCTTACCAGCTAGCTAGTGAATTTATAAAATTATTAGCGATTCAATCAAAGTCTAACAAAGGCTCAACTGCACCGATAGTTATGCGAGCAATGTTGGTTTGTGTGTCTGGCTCAGCAGAAACGTTACTTGTGCATATGTTTCTTTGACATCTACAGTCGCCAGCTAGTTAGCGGCAGAGCTATGTGAAAATCATTGCGCGGAGCAGCACGTTTTTTATGTAGCTGGAAAGCAAGCTTATGCTGGCAGAACCGCAGTGTCCTGTACTATCCAGCAATGTGTTTCCCAAAAGTATAGTCACTAACTGCATTAGAGCATAAAATTATTAGAGATCCATCTTGATACATCTAGCGATTATTTTGCATTGGAAATCAGAACATTTTGGAAGTAGAATATGGTTCGTGTGTGCAGTGTAGGACAGTGTCTTGAAGTCACAAAAAGATTCATAGAGTTCAGTTACTTGTTCATTTTGGTAATTATGTAATATTTTTGATTTGCGGAAATGAAAAATACTGTAACAGTAGAATATCTTCACTGTCATACTTCCCATTATTTAGCAAGTTTTTTAGCGAAATCCATCTCTGCTTTTCTCTTGTTATGCCCACTTCCTGATTATGTGAATACAAAACTTCAATGTCACAGTCACAATGGGCCAAAAATAAAGCTAACAGAGTTATTTGCAATCATTTGTGTCATTTTCCCCCACTGCACCGCAACAACGAATTTTAGGGTTCCCCCACCATCAAATCCCACTTTAACCACTGCTCATTACAGTATAATGAGCTTCTTGTTGAATTGTACTCTGCCACTGCACTTGATATCTGGTAAGGACCATAACTATTTGAAGGATCAAATGCCTAGTATTTAACACAGGGGAAAAATGCCTAAGTCAAGTTCTGCAGCCAAATCCCTGCATGACCCATCATGTGTAGCCTTGCGGGGAGTTCTTCTGCCAGATTCCCGCATGACCTGTCGTGTAGATTCGCTTGTTGCCAGATATAGAAATGTTCTGTTTTGACTCTGTGATTCAATTTATATTTAACTATTTTCTTAATGCATTTTAAATATTTTCATATATATTTAATTTGCGTAGTAATTGGCTTTAAGTGACCAATCGGGCAAATACATTGTTGAACTTAATTTATGTGGTTTCTCTGAAAAATTGTAAGACTCTCTCTGTTAATTTCCAGTTTGAGGATACCCCCTCCAGCTGGTCCAGGGCGGATTGCACATCTGAGCTTATTGTAGCACAGAGTGTTGGACCCATTGACCTCTGTCCTTAAATCAATATCCTCCGCTTTGCAATTTTCCATGTTGAGAACAGAGATAGCCAATGTTGGCCTTTTGGGTCCTTGAGCCGCTATCGGATCCTAAAGAAGTTGCATTCTGTGCAGTCTCATAGTTAACCAAGACATCAAGACAGATTATTAGGCGGGCTCATTTCGGCTAATGTGACACGCGATTGTACTAGCATAGGATGTTCAGAGAGTGGTTACAAAAGTGCGGGATTCCTTTATCCATCAAGTGTAAATTCCATTGTGACATCTATTCAAATTTGTTTTTTTAAATTGTTAATCATTAAAATATTCAATTATACAAGCTCAAAGATGACTTTAACTGATGAAAAGATCTCTTTCCTAAAACACAGGAGATAACACGCTTATATATCTTCACCCTACCCCGCTAATTTTTGATGTTCAATTCATGGAGGGCTTACATACACCACGTCTTAACAACAATGTACTGTGGAAAGCTGCCACTAGATGGCAGTATTGACTTTTTTTGTAAGGCCCAGTCTGGAGCTAGGTTTGGGCATGTCCTGGGCATGTCTGAGAGGGGAAAGTCCCAGAGAAAAAAAAAGTGTAAATGTGGGAGGGGGCTGCAAAAGAGTATATAAGGAGAAAAATTGAGAGAGTAAAGTAGTAGGAGAAATTGCAAGGAGAAGGATACATTTGACCAGACCTGTCACTCTATCAAGACCTGTGAATCTTTATGTGGATTTTTGCCTGTGTTGGAGCATTTTCCTCACCCGGAACATCACCAAGCAACCCCATCTCAAGGGACAGTAAATATTTTTTTTCTTGCATATTATCAATCTTGGGCAGTAGTGTAAATTGTAGGTTAGTGTTGGTTTTTGTTGAATTAAATCTGTTTTAGTTTTAAAATTTTGTCTGTCATCCCTTGCTGTCTTATATGTCATAGCAAAATGGGGCTATAACAACAGCAATTGAATATGGTCACAGCAAGTTATAATGAAGCAATATGGAGCAAAAAATGACAGCAGTGCCTTTGCCGTAATAGACTTCATGCACAGCTCCACTACTTCCTGAACTTAAACCAGCTCCTTTTTTTCCTGTCTTTCATTATTGGACAAACTGATTAATCCAGGTGTGACCATTGTTGTTGTTGGGTCAGGCACACCTGGATTTGTCAGTTTGTCCAATAATGAAAGACAGGAAATAAAGGAGCTGGTTCCTGCACGCTTACACACACCTGCACCCTGGTAAATATTTCACATGCATAGCTCTGCTGAGTCTTCCTGGTGCAGGAAGTGCCCTTGAGTTTATGGAATCGTCTCCAGGACACTTCCCTTGGACTCCTGCCATGTGCACAGGTTTTTTCAAGCTCATTTTCCGGAGAAAGCTTCTAGCTGGGAGATTTGTTTCACCAGCAGAGGGCTGCATGCACGGTCTGCCTGCATATCACAACCACTGAAATGCACCTTGGTCCTCCTCATCCTCTGCATTGACCGACATGCTTCAATCTCAAGAGCTCACTCACAGTGCCAGTCTGACACCCCGCTACAGAAGTGATATGGGAGTGCCAGTGTAAACTGAAGTTGAGATGTGCAGATGCCGAGTAAGGGATCAAGGTGATCAGTGAAGATATTTGTTAACTCGTTAATAAGAAAGATTACAGATGCTTGATCAGAATCCATCATTACTGACTATTCTATTGCAGGTGTAATAATATCCATCAATTTTCACACATAGTCAGCTGATCAGACTTAGTCCTATCTCCAGGATTAAGCAAATTCAGGTTTTAGAAATAAAGTTCCAGGAAGAACTTATACTTTCTGAAACAGAACTTTCCACCTCCAGGAGCCCCTGCTCTTGAGGGCTTCCTTATCATGTGCAAATGTGTTACAGGCAGGATCTATTTATCTTGCATGTGATATTGTCATCAGTCTAACAGCCTTACCTGGAACTAAACCCTTCTTGTAACTGCACATAAGAAGAACACAGAGTTTAGTGTAACTTCCCTTTGACATTCTTTTTGTGCTTGAACTGAAGCTTTGATTTTCTCCTCCTTGTTTTGGATATAGACAAGTGAATGAACTAATTTTAGCATATTGGCAAGCAAATTCTTAACCAATGGGTTCTGTAAAGGAGTTTTTGAGCATTATGTGTTTCAAATTAGCTGCATGCAAACTGAGTGAATGCATAGTTAGATATACTGACTAAAACTTCCAATGCAACGCTTGGGTTTATTGCAACACATGTCATTTTCTTACGATAAATTTAACAATACATAACAAATATTAAGATTCAAATCAAAAACAGTTTTAGAGTCAGGAATGAAGAACAGATTTTTCCTGGTTTCCAATTCATTGCATCAGTTGAAGGCACAATTCTGGATCACCGAAGTCAGTGTCTTGTACGGCCTCCTCTGGCGTCACACACAGCCTGGATTCTGTGATGCATGGAGTCAATCAAATGCCGAATTTCAGCCTGTGTGATGCGGTCCCATTCCTTCTGGAGTGTTTGACGCAACTGTTGGACTGTCGCTGGTTCTGGATCACGCCTTCTCACCCGGCGATCCAGAATATCCCGTAGATGTTCTATAGGGTTTAAATCTGGGGAATACGCCGGCCAATCAAGACACTGAACATTATTCTGCCTCAGGTAGTCCTGACAGACTCTGGCTACATGTGGTCTCACGTTATCCTGTTGCAGTGTTAGGCGATAGCGATGGATGAGTGGAACTGCGATAGGGGTAAGGATGTCATCACGGTAATGAGCTGCACTGAGGTTTCCATCGATGAAAATGAGGTCTGTCTTGTGTCTACTGCTTATTCCAGCCCAAACCATCACACTGGGTCCACCCCAGCGATCATGCTGCAAGGTGGTAGCGTCAGTATAACGTTCCCGTCGCCTACGCCATGCACGCAGTCTTCCGTCAGACACACTGAACTTGAACCTCGATTTATCGGAGAAGAGCACCCTGTTCCACCTGAGAGCATTCCAGCCCAAATGTGCCTTTGACCATCGCAGACGGACGTGGCGATGTGAAGGAGTCAACACCAGACCACGACAGGGACGTTGGTTGTGCAAGTCGGCTTCACGCAGGCGGTTGCGTACGGTTTGGTCGCTAATCCAGTTCTGGTGATGACCTCTGGTCTAGGCAGCAGTGACTGTAGCTGGCAGGAATCGATTGCGCGGGTGCTGGAGGCAAATATGGCGATCCTGCTGAGGGGTGGTGACACGTGGTCTGGGGGCATGTGGTCGATCACCGGTGCTTGCTGTTTCATTATACCGGCTCCAAAGACATGATATGGTCGACACCTGGACATCCAGGTTCCTTGCAACCCCTCTTTGCGACATTCCACCAGTGAGCATACCAACGGCTCGCTCTCGCTGATTTTGACTTAGGCGCGGCATGGTCACACGTTGACCGAGGATAATTCAAAGGAATATTTAAGTTGCCCATTGCTGCAGCTATTTATTGACCAAATTCTCAAAGGATTGGTCAATGAGTTATACTCAACCTGACGGGATAGGCAAAATTCTAAATAATGTGCAATCAAGCGGAATGAGCTGCCCACATGAAAAAATCAAAACAAATTTCTGAGCTTTTAACTTATAGTTGATGTATCATGGCTCAAAACCAATATCCCATTTTATGTACACCAAATATTTCAAAATTGTATGTGTTGCATTATAAGTTTTGGTCAGTGTACTATTAATGCTTTTTATTTGTGAATTATACCGTGTGATGCAAAGGCCTTTTTATTGGGGGGCATGGGGGAGGGGGCTTGTTACCCAAGCCACTTGGATTAATTTGTAATTGGTAGTGACTTGATACTTGGAAAAAAAAAACAGAGACAAATTTGATCAGCCCTCCACATGCTCTGGCGAAGAGTCACTTTATAAAGAGTGATAGGTCTCATGTACACAGCTGACCCTAATACATTCAATCTCAGACAACAAAGTTTGTGTTGTCAGCTCAACAACACCAAAGGAAAATTACATTTCCAAGCACCAGGCACTGCACACCCCCCCCCCCCTCCCCATCCTCCCTTTCTTGCCCTCTAGTCCTCCCCCCCATCCTCCCATTCTTGCCCTCTTGTCCTTCCCCATCAAGAGCTCCTCTTAAGGCGGTACAGCAATCACATTTCACAGTTATACCCATCTTTATCCCACCACCTAAGAGACAATTTTCTGGAAATATTCTCAGATTGGCTCTGAGGTGGTTAGCAGTTGTGCCCCAAAAGTGATATGTCACTCCACACACAATGCACCTTCCACCTGATAGCGAGGAGACAGGCAGGAACTTGACTTATCTCAGCCATTAATCTTAATTTGTCAAAGAGGGGCAAAAGGGGGCCAGGCTCAGAAAGTAATTGTACCCCGCTGCTCCATTAAAGTGTCACTCCCCTGTTAATGGGAGATAAGATCTTCTCCAAACCACCTGCAGCCATTTCTCCACTTTAGCCCCTGTGCTCGCACACCCAGTCAGGCAATTGTGGGGTTGTCACACGCTTGACTCCGACCTTCAGCAGCAGAAAAACATGGGCATCCCAATGTTCAGTACCACGGACACCCACTTTCCCCACTCCCCTCAGTCCACCCTCAGAAAAAAAAGCTTAAATAATCATTTTGTGGCAAACCACAAGTATGACATCTGGTGAGTGACCGTCCATCGTTGTGACGAGCAGACGGACAAGGGAACTTTCCCTGTGCTTCTGTCACCTCGTTGATTTACGGGGACATGACTAGCTGGCCCCATCCATCTTACCCCACATTTTACTTTTTTCTTCCCCCGCATTTAGCCGAGGAGAGACAACAGACCTGTTAACATGGATCTGATTTAACTCGGCCTATATGACAACAATAACCAAACTGTAAGGACTTTTTTATCTTCAGCAGAGATGGTAGAAATTGATGATGATGCTTACACTGAACATATTATTAGCTAGCTGCAGTAGGTAATAATACAGTTCAAGCATGTTATAAACATAAAATGCTGATGTGATGATATATTTACCACATATCATCTCCAGCTAACAGTATGGTTTGAATAAATTGCATTAGTCTTTAGTGGTCCCTAACAATGCAAAACAAGAAGATACAGAACTTGATTTGTTGCTTTTGCTTTTTTAATAAATGCTTTTTATGCTTTTTTAATTAAGTTTGTAATATTCAGATGTAGATTGCATAAGCTTTTTCCTGAAGCAATACGCGATTTAAATTTTACTGATCTCATTAAACAAACTGCATGCTTCAGGGCCGAGGTGCTTGTAGAGTACATCTTTTGAACAGACCGCTATTCAAACAACATAAGGCGTGGTATGGTATCTTGCCGATGTCCATTGAAAAATGTGAAAAATTTGCAATGAAAGACATGGCAATGAAAGATGATGCAACTTGCTTGCTATAGTTGACTAGTTGACTTAATTATGAAGATAATATTTTTAAAAATAACTCATGAACAATTATATTTTTTTCTAAAATATTTTTGTAAATATGTGAAGTCAGTGTCTCGTATTTTCATCATGTGTCAGAGCAGGAACCAAACGCAGATCATTGGCTAAGGCTGAATTTGACGTTTATTTACAAAACAGAAGGTAAACTCCAAAAAAAGCTTGTAAAGCAAGACAGTTTTGGTAGATGGCCCATGGTCAGACGGAGCAAACAGTAACATGAAGAGTCAGGCAAGGCATAATCAAAGGGTCCGAGATCAGTACCCAGGATGGCAAGCTGATCGAGGCAGGACATACTGGATAGGTGCATGCCTTCTAACTGGAGTGAAAGAGGAACTAGAGGAGTCCACTCGCCAGGACTGCAGCCTCTGGAAGAGTTTCCCAAGTAACTAGCTTCTCCGTGTTCTCAGATATTACACGGAAAAGAGAAAACGAAAGACCTTAATCCAGCAAAGGGAAAGCGATGACCAGGAACTTAAATACATAAGACGATGATCGACGATGTTGCAATGCTTGTGTAAGCACATGAATGAAACAAGGAGGCAGGGAAATGGAATAAGACAAAAATTACATAATGAAAATAAATAAAAAAAACAAAACCAAAACTGACTAGGATTGCTGGATAGGGAGGGGGGGGGGGGGGGACAAACAATAAGGGAAACACTGAGGTGACAATTTTGGAGTTCAACAAAATAAATGTATATGGTTAAGTAATGTACTTATTTCTTACTCGTCTCAGTGTAGAAGGTCTCTTTTCAAAGTTATTGTGGTTTATCTGATGGTGCCTCTGGTGCACAGTATAGGTTTTAGTACTTAGTTATGTTGACCATGCTTACAAGAGGTCACAAAAATGCAAAAAACATTTCATGATTGGCAGTTTGGGGGGAAAAATGACTGTAATAGAGCGCCTTTTTTCAGTGACTTAAGTGTTAGAGTGTCTGTAAAGGACAAAAGCTGTAAGTAAATATTAAATTTTAAGATAAAATGACCTCATTCAAGGATAAATGAATATTAACAAAATACTAAATCAACTCACATGTCCTATTTTCATTAAATATTCAGATAGTATGGGAGCCATGGATTGTTGCAAAGGAAAAAAAACAGGAACAATCTCCACACTGTCAGAAAAAACAGCACTTTAACTTAAAAAAGTAAAAAATTTATTTGCTTATTTTATTTATATATTTTACCATATTTCTAAAACCTCTAGGATGTATAATTTTAAAGTTATTTTATTTATTTATTTTTTGTTTGTTTGTTTGTTTAATTTGGCATAGACAATTTTCAAGAATTTAAATGACAGGACTGCTCCCAATCTTTTTTTTTTAAAATTTATTTACGAATTTCAGTTCTTGAAATTTAAAGGGGACCAAATATGCTATTTTTCCAAGTTTATATTTCGGTCTTTGACTCCCCTAGAGTACTCCTGATCGCGCAAAAAAAGGGAACTTATTTTGCTCGTACTGCCATCCTCAAAAAACCCCATTTGCAGTCCATAGTAGTCTCTGCCTGAAACACCTCATTGGGGTGGCTCTTCCTTTATGGCCCCCACTCCTCGTGTGCCCACTTTCCTCTGACTGGCCAGCTCTGTGGAGGGCGGATCTAGGTGGGACGATGCAGTGTCACAATGAAACGTGAGACGCGTCTGCCATCTGAGCTAAGGAATCAGCGGGGGAATTCTGCTATAAAACGGAATACATGTGTATAGATCTAATGAAATTAACTTGTTCTAATAAACACAACAGCGAAAGTGGAGGACGCAGTGCGAAAGTCTGGCAGCTCAAACATGAATCTGCTATCGGCTACAGTTTGCTACGGCAACAGTTGGTGAGTACAGCGGTTTTACTACTCCTAGCTAGGATGCAGGGGAAGCTGGAATCCACCCCATATAGACACATTTGTAGAACGGGTCGACATGGCTAAGTGTAGACCGGAGACCGTAGAAATCGGGTGGGACTGAATTTAGAGGGAAACATGGACAGTGACAGGTAGCTGAAAGTGGACTGACAGCTTACGGACTGCTTTGATGTGTATTAGCACCTGCTGGTTCGTGTGCATAGCTGTGGTGTGTTGTTAGCGTGGAGAAATGAACAGCTTCCGTGCTGGTATATGACGGAGGGGCGAAAGCTCCAAGCTAAACGGCCTTTTCGTTAATTGCCCGTGGTAATGGTTTACTTATTGCTTCAGAATGACCAGCTTTTCCTCGCGGAAAATTTTTTAATTAGCACGACACGCAAATTAACATGCAGTAGCTGGTAATCGAGCAGTCATAACCACAGAGACAAACGCTTGCAATACAGGTTTTACAGACAGCAAGTTCTGTTACTGTGAACAGTTGTACCAAGCATCCAAATTACAAACAAGTATTAAAAGTTTGTTTCAAATGAGGTTTATGTTCACACAACTTCTGTAGAATTTCCCCAGATATCACTCTTGCATAATTAGGACACAAACGTTAGCAACAGTAACTTGGCTACGTTAGCCGCTGTGCTACAGCCAAAATCAACTGGCGATCACGTCAGGTTGGCTTATGCAGTAAAAGCAACTTATAGCTTCTGTGTCTGTGAGTCACGGACAGTTGCGACAGATACAGGCTTTATCTTCAGATATTTTAAAAAGCCTGTGTTTCAGGCCAATTGTTTGTGCTAACTATCGCTAGCGGTCCTGCTAGCCACCCGTAACACATTAGCTTCACTCACATTATTTGCTGTTATATGGTTACTTACAGCTTGTGGCTCCAAACGCTTGATCGATGCAACTGCTTCAGGTTTGAGAAGCAGCTGAAACGCTTATCCTGTGTCAAATTATCCTTCATTGACAAAGCTGTCTTTGGTGAAATGCTGAGCACAAACAGCTAACGTTCCCTTTGGCCGTGGCTGTTTGCTGCCAGCAAACAAAAAAAAGCTACCCACTGATTTCTGGTGGCATCGTCTTTTGGAAGAGAAATATTAGTTTTTTTATCGCGTAAAAGTAAACGGACAAGTAGCTTTGGGAGAGATTCTGACAAAATTGCACCTCAAATGATCTGCGGTTCTTCTTTTGTATTTCCGAAAGTGTAGACTCTAGTAAGGTATAGTATGATCTGCCGTTGTTAGTGCCTGCTAGAATAGTTTCCGGTGTGGGTGGATGGCACAACCTGATGTCAGGTTTTACCCAGATCTCATGAAGATCTCGAGAGGAGCTGTTCAGGGAGGAAATCACGCTCACGCAATCACATTCTTGGATTTCGGCAAAATCCCTGTATCTTATGTTTAAAACTTTTCAGAGGTTGAGCATGGACAACCAACATAATCACATTACTGATACTAATATGTATTAAAAGAAGGATCAGCATGTTAGGTCCTCTTTAAGACACCAAGTTTTTAATTCTAATGCATCCTTATTAAGTTATTATTATACTCTTGTAATATGCTGTTTTTATTGTTGTTGATGTAAAACAAGTCAACTCCAGCTGAAATAATAAAAAAAACTTAGGAAATTAAGTTGTGTGGCTAAAAATACAGATGTTAACTTTCTATTATTTGCATCTGTCTTCTAAAACTGAACTTAATGCCAGTGATTGATTTCACTGTGTCGGCAACTGTAGGTTTACAATCCATAGGCATCAAAACTCTCCTGTGATCTTGAAGATTGGCATTGACAGTGCAGTAAGTAAATTATACTGCAGGACACTTGTGCATTCATTCTCATAAGGTCTCAGATATGATGTCACATTTTAACAAACCTTTAGCCTGGATTATGGCACTCTTGAAGTAAACATGCACAAAGCAGAAAAGCTCTCTCAGGTAAGTAATGAGGAAAAGCAGATCAGCCGAAACACTATGATGACCCTTAGAAATGCTGAACACGTCACAAATTAACACAGTGTAATCAATCAAATTATTGTCTTAAAAAAAATTAAAAAAAACACTTTGATTAGGTAATTGTGCTAAAATCTTATTTCTATGACATTTTTGAGAAATATTGCCATCAAGGAGAGCAAATAATTTTAATATTTCAATTTTCAAATCGAATAAGACAATTGCATTTGTCAAGCGAAAAGCAGATTCAAGTTCATATTATTATTTGCGAATAAAAAGATTAATTTTCATTATATGATGAAAATATCTTTTGACAGGCATTTTTACAGGTTGAGAAGAAAGGTTTTCATAACTATGATGAAAGTCATGAAAGTTTTATGGATATCTTCAAACATTGGTTTGTGTCTTCTTAGTAAATCACATAAATACTGTACAAAATTCAGCAACTAATTTGGTGTTGAAATGAAAATGACTCCAACTCATTGCATATACAAGCCCATTTTTAAAGTCAACACGTGATTGATTCATTCCTTCTGAAAAAAATTAATTTGGTCTCAAACATTTCTTCAATTATTTCATGAAAAATTTATGAATAATAAGTTCATCATGTACTGCAAAGCCAAACTGTATTTTGCTCTCAATTATTTTGTGGAAATGGATTACTACAACAAATTAAATAAATAAATAAATTGTCTGCCAACTTAATGACCTTGTGTTCACAGCACTTAAAAACATAGTAAAGTAACTTTTGAAAATATACACCGTGCTTTTTTAAGTGCGTTTCTCACACGTTGGCGTGCACTATTTTGAAGCAATTGGTTTTCACAAGACATTTCAGCGCACCACACTATCTGGGTTTACAGTGTGATGGCAAATAAGGGTGTGTGGAAGCTTACCGCAGAGAAATATTTAAATATATACCTCCTCCAAAATATTTTTAATGCAGTGCCTTTGGTTAATTTTATTCTAATCAGCAACAGATCTGTCACTTATTCAGTTTGTGGAACAGGGTGAAAACTTAGGAGTCAAATGATGCACTACGCCGCAATGAAAAATTGAAATCCCACAC
Source organism: Gymnothorax reevesii (assembly GCA_029721435.1). Taxonomy (NCBI): domain Eukaryota; kingdom Metazoa; phylum Chordata; class Actinopteri; order Anguilliformes; family Muraenidae; genus Gymnothorax; species Gymnothorax reevesii. The sequence goes on from CM056582.1 coordinate 74,109,697, forward strand.
TACAAAAATAGGCTGAGGTAGATGTCATCTTACATTGTGAAATTTGTCAGGTTCAGGCAGCGAGAAGTGTCTATTAACCTCCTGTGAGTGCCAACCAAAAGTGGTGTTGGACAAACGGGCATCAAGTACCTGCTGTCGAACAGCGCTCAGGGGATTAAGGGATTTGTAGTATGTTGTCACGAATCTGTCAGTCACTGTCTTCAGCAGCTCAAGGTGTAATCTAGATTGTCCCAAGGCATTCTTTTTCCCCTGTCACCCTGAGAACACTGCTTCCCCTGTCGAGCCTCATGCCTACTCAACTGTCACGCAGAACAGTGAAGACATGCAGGCTCCGTTTGCATTGTTACCTGGACCATACATTTATATCCCATTTTTATATATTTTATATATATATGGCACTGCAGTCACATATCACATTTGTTGTAGGAGTATCATGAATTACTGTTCTGTTCTTTCTTGAGTTAAGATGACTACACAGGAACTGAAAACATTGCACCAATGCAGACTTTTTTGACAGATGTAAACTTGTCTGGCCATGAGAGCATTTTGTCACAAAAAGATGGTCCACTTTGACAAATTTTCTCTCAAATTTTTGCCCTGGCTTCTGTGCTGCAAGAGTTTTATGTGAAGCAGTAATGACTACTAACTTGTTTTGGAAAATGATCGAAAGTGACAGGCACAACCTGAAGTGTCCATCAAATACTTTACGTTATTAATGCAAATGTTTACAAGCATATACAATACCAATCAGAATTTGGGACTAAAACAGAGCTCTGTGTCTAGTGAAGTTTCAGTGGTGTAATCTCTGTAAATAACCGGGATGGCACAAGGTCAGAAGTTAAGAAAAAAAACTGTTAACTTCACTAAATAACAGAAAATTTTGGAATCCTTAAATGAGCCACTAAAGGCAAAATAAGCAGATTAAACATTTTTTCCCCCATTTTCTATTAAGTGAATCAAGCTGGAATGGGACAGATTGGACATAAAAGGTAAAACAGCAGCAAACCAATATTGTGGCATGTCTATTGTAGTATCTTCTACACAGTCCTGCAGGGATCGCCCAGGACCATTTGGGCACCGTTGTTGAAAAAAGATATGAGTATGCTCAGAAATTGATATTGCAAATAAATTAGCAGTATATAATTTTTTTTTTTTTTTTTTTTGGAAAATCCAAATATGTTTAATTTGATGTTTTGAATAGCTCGAAAATGTAGGTGGGTCAAAACTTCTAATTGATATTGTGTATAACTCAATATAGATTTTTTTTTCTTTTCCATGTCGACCGTCTCGCATATTGGGAGGCACCATTATCATTATCAGAAACGGCACTAGAGGGCATCAATGAGGCAGGAAAGAGGACCTCCCAGGCTTTTGCGAGTTCTCTGCTGCTCATCACCTAATGACTGGATGCACAGCTGCCTTTTAGCAGGGGGATGGTGTATCGGATGAGATAGCTTTAACAAATCGGTTGGGGTGATGGGCGAGACTATTGACTAATGCCCTCCACCATCCGCCCAAGTCAACACATGAGGTGAGCGCGGAGGTCCCGGGGCGATACTCTGTCCTGGCCCCCATTGTCACCTGCTCATCTCTCAGCCTCCAGAGGAAGTATTTGCCTGGAGGAAGTGAATTTCCTTAACATTCCTGCTCCCTCCATTACTGTGGGAAAAGCCAGGCAGTTCCGCTACGGAGAGCACCCAGGTCAGAGATTTATCAATGTCTGCTCACTGGGTTACATTCGATACCCACCAAAAGACACTGAACAAATATATGTTTCTGTAACTCAACAGTGTGAGCATGCATGTATGTATATGTGATTCTGCATGTTTTACACACACTACCAGTTGAAAGTGTCAGTGCACGTTACTCATACAAAAGTACTTTTATTCATGTTTAAAGCGAAATATTAGTGGTTTCAACTTATGTGAATATCCTCACATGGTGCACGGTAAGATGCAAACTAGAGGTCAAAAAGAGTTGGTAATTTTAGGGGATAGTGGCTTTGGAGTGAATCATACAAGTTGAATTTCCCTGTATGAGCTAATAAACTTATTGTTTCTATTGTTTAAGTAAAATCAAGCTAGTCAAGGGCAAGTTGGGCACACAAATCGAGAAGTAAGTTACAGGTTTGGTTTGGAGGTAGGAAGTTCCTCAATATCGCACCATCTCAACCATACGACTGAAGTTATCTGCGCAGCACTGATGGCAAAACATAGCTATTTTGATGAATCTAAGCTATAAGTAGGTGTTTACATTTTTTTATATTCATCTCTGATGGAGTGGCAGTACAGAAACATTTAACTGCACTGCCTGCGTGGATTTATGGATAAAAGGTGTATGTGGTCATGTGGCACTGATATGCGTGTGCACGTGTGCACGTGTGCCTGTGTGTCCATGTGCGCTCATGTGTGCTTGTGTTGTGTGTACGCATGCGTGGGCATGTTTTTCCACACATGTTCAAATACTCTCAAAACACTCTCAAAGCAAATTCAAACTTGTTCAGTTGGTTTTTCGTCTGGCTGGTTATGGGTGTACATGCATTATATGGACCGGGACAAATGCATTGATCATAAACCATTCAGCTGTTAGCAGAATATTTCTTTATGAGCGATAGCTTCCCGTCTGGAGATGTCATTGACTCAAGACACATGTTGATCTATGGGTCAGATACAAATCTTAGGATATTTATGCACTACATGGAACAGAATGGCAACAATGTCAGCCCCAATAAAGTGCGCTGGAGAGTCCTGTCTCAGAAAGAGCACCTGTGTCAGAATGATGTATGAACACAGTAACACTAACCTCTTAGGGAAAATAGGGGCAACTCAAACCACGTTCTACAAAATGGAGGCCACATGTTAACATTTTCTACAGTTCATTCAAATTCACAAGGACTTATCAGCCAATATGATTATGTTTTAATTTGTATCAAGCACATTTTCATATATAAATATGAATGTAAATATAAAGGTACTATTTTTGACATAGATGTTTATAGCACCAAAAAAAGAAATTGAATAAATAAATGTGTGCCCTTTGTCCATTGACGCAAGAAAAAGAAAAGTTTTCTTTTTCCATGTGAGTTCATTTGGGCAATATCCACAAGAAAAAATCCAAAAACAAAAATGGCATTTGCCAAAAAGAAAAATTAAACTCGCATTTTACTGACGGTCAAAATTAAGGAAATGTACTGAATTAATCTTTTATAAATATTGTTTGCAGTGGCATTTTTACAGATAGTATCTCAAGGCCTATTCAGTTATTCTGTGAATGATTTTTCACTATGACTTGTATAAGTAAAGGCATTTTAAACATGAACAAATTCTTTGAATAAAAAACTGAGCATGCATTGTTTACATTATAATTTTGAGAACTGTATACCTCACCTACTTTTTTCCCATAATTGGACAGGATATGGAGTTAAATAATATTTTGCGATGTCATTGTTCAGATACTGTTTGTGTTTCTTTTTTTCAGTAGGTTTGACACATTTAGGTTAAAATATGGCTAAATAAGCCTTCCCTTGGCTACCGACCAATTTTGATTTTTTTTTTATAGAGACTTAATCTATTGCATCATGTTATAATTCCACATGTCATATAGCATATGTCTTTAGCTGTTCTACAAGAAACACACATGGGAATGCCAGCCTATCTTATTCATTGTTACTTTCAATTCCACAGATTTCATATTTACTGCACATCCCTGCCGTCTTCAAAACTCATAAAGAGTAAGCCTTGCGCCCTAGTTAAATTTCAGGAATTCACTAAGACACAAAAAAAAACAGGCGGGGGAACTTATTTAAGCATAGATGCCTGGGAAGAACTTAAAGGCATGTAAGAAGTTCTGGCCTGATTGCATGGACACCTTTCCTTTTGCCTAAACTTCAACCTTCTCTCCATCAGGAATTAAATCAAAGTCGAACGGAAATGCCGTCATTCTTTCAGCACTTTTTCCATTTCTTTTAATGAAGCCATTGTCCCACTGAAATCACTTAGCTGAGTGGTCGTCTGGAATGGAAATGAAGGAATGATTTAATTAATTAATATTCTGTCTCAGAAAGGGGAATTTACACACACAATTCGACTGACTAAAAAAGCACACAGCTCTTTACATGCAGTACAGTTGTAGACAATGCAAAATTATTTGAGCTTCACGTGACATTGGAACACTCTGCTCAAGTAATGGGAGGGAACATGTTCTGAATCATTCTTGTTCATTTTTTAAAATTTTTTATTGATTTGTTGATGTTGATGTGTTTAGAGTTTTATTAATCACTGTAAACTGATAATAAACACAGCTTACGCTGGATTGAGTTTTGTTAATTCTCTCTTTTTTTTTTAATGGAAATTGATTGGCCGACATTTGGGGAATAAATACTCACAAATTGATACCTTTCTGGCCCCAGAGTTATACTGGAAAATCAAAAACTCGTACTCTGGCCAGTAGATGTCCTAGTTTCACACAAACCAAAAACGGTTTCAACTATGAAAACATATGTAGTCACACATTGAGACACTTAACAAGGGTAAAATTAAAGAGGAATGGGAACTATCAGTGATGGAGCCAACGGACTGATTTATATCAACACAAGTCGCTGCCGCTCAAAACGAAGGTTTGAACTGCATAAAAAGACGGGGATTTCATTTGTGAAATATTGTTTGATTCTACAGGGGGCATTGTGGTTTTGTCATTTACCCCCTATCCCAGTCCAGATGATATGGCATTTACTGATGAATGGAGTTGTCATACTCACTGATATATTAACAAAAGTATTATGAATATCATCATTACCTATACCACCCTCTCCATAGTTTTTTTTTTTTTGCCTACAAGGGGAAATTTAAAAAAGCATGACTTTGGCAGCCTGGCAGTTTGACAAACAAAAGGCCTACATAGTTTAGTTTGCTTTTTATATGACATTAACTGTTATCACAGTGAACCCCATTAACACAAAAATTAGGGTGCGTCTCAAGCATGCATTGTCACAATTTAGTTACAGCGTAGGCTACACTGCAAAATGCTCTGTGTTACAAGAACACTTTTAAAATTAGCTGCAGAACCCATTCTGTTATTGCATAGAGGATAGTGTGCTTACAGTTAACACTCAAAATACTGTACATTCAAATCACCAGTGTGAATTTCTTGATCTCTTAAGTCCCCACATATCTAATTTTCGGTGAGATGAGTGAGCCTGTTCAATAACCTCTTTAGTCACTGCTGTTGCAATTGTGCAGGCTACATCACTACTATTGGCATCCCATTGCGTGGCCAAGCTGGAAAAACCATATCACTATATGCACAACAGTGGATGGGTACTCTTTCAGCCTGTAAAGGTATATCTAGTGGTTGAGTCAAGAACTTCAAGAGCACATGATTTGAATGTTTAAATGAAAAGGTTCTCAAAACAATAAGCTCAAAAATTACTATCTTGTGACTGAAAGGGGTGAATATTTTGGAACAAAACTAGCCGCTACAGTCTAGCGCAAGAGATTGAAGTTGATAATATCAGCCTTCATGTTAGTTCACAGCTCATGGTTGACCCACTTATGTGTATATAATGACTGAATTTCTGACGCAATAGTGAACTTTGTTGGGAGACTGTAGCAAATGGAAATGGCCCAGTGGCCATATTGGTACTCTTTGAAGTAATCAACTGTTACATTGAATACTGTGGCAGTGCTGACCATAGAGCAATAAATTACACTGGAATGGATACTGCCCATCCCCCCCCCCCCCCCCCCCCTTTTTAACGTCATTTCTGGCCACCATCTTACAATGGTCAAGGTCATTTTTGTCAAGAATTTTGGATAAGGTTGTCTTCTACCAGCTTTCTCCATACTTTAATCAACATGAAATCATTGGTAAGTGTCAATCTGGTTTTGGGTAACGAGTGAGTCAGCACTTCTGAAAGTGACAAATGATCTGTTGATTTTAGGTCCTGGAAGTGTTGTGTTCCGTGGTCTGTGTGTCTGGTTGGTCTATTTTAGGTTTTTATTATTTTGGTTATGTCAGTTTTTAGTCCATGTCTCAGTGTTCACATTTTATTCCTCTCCCGTGTTAGTCCAGTCCAAGTTTTACCCATGTACTGTCTTTGCTTTCTCCCCGGTCGCGTCATTGTTTGTAGCAGTTTCTGTCTTAATTGATTGTGACACTGTTTCGGGTGATTTAATGGATTCTGGGTTTCAGCCTTCCTTCTTTTTTCGTTTACTAATTTCCCGTTGCTGTTCTATATGACTAACCCCTACTAACAGTTTGTTATTTTCTAGAATTTACTAACCAAACTAACATTGTATATTAGACTAACATACTAACGAGCACCCGGGATTGTATAGCTGCACTTACTAATTGACTAATTATCTCTCAGCTGTCGCTCTGTTCTAGTCTCCGCCCCTTGCTTTTCTATTCACTGGCTTTGCTAAGTTTACTTGCAGAACCTCTGCATTCTCATTATCTTTTCTGGCTCTTATTCTGTACACCTAGGAGTCTTTTTATTCAGTTTATTTATCCCGTCTTTGGGATTGTCTTGTGGTCCTCGTCTGTGTGTTAATGTTTATCTGTTTCATGTAATTAGGTTTCCCTTATGTTCCACCCCTTGTTAATTATATTAAGTTCCTGCACCTGTGTCTGCCCATGCCCCCGCCTATATATGTCCCCCTGCCCTGTGCACTTTCCCTCTGGTCCCCTCATCTCTTCTGTGGGTTCTTCAGCTGCTTTCCCAGCCCAGCCTTCCCTTCCTGCTGCTCCAGAGCTCTGTGTGCCACCTATCCTGTGCCCAGTGTGTCAGTTCCCTTCGCCGTCTCCAGAGCCCTGTGTGCCACCTGTCCTGTGCCCAGTGTGCCAGCCCCCTTCGCCATCTCCAAAGCCCTGTGTGCCACCTGTCCTGTGCCCAGTGTGTCAGCGGCCTTCATCGTCTCCAGTGCCCAGTGTGTCAGTGGCCTTCATCGTCTCCAGTGCCCAGTGTGTCAGTCGCCTTCGCCGTCTCCAGTGCCCAGTGTGTCAGTCGCCTTCGCCGTCTCCAGTCCCCAGTGTGCCGGCCGCCTTCGCCGGCTTCCGAGTCAACATTCCTGTCGTCCTGTCTGCCCCCCTCCTGATGTTCTCCCTGACCCTCCTTCCGGCCAGTTGTCCCTTCCGAGTTAGCCATCTGCCAGCTGTGCCCACTGTCTTGTCTTGTGCCCCAGGCCCTGCTTCCGAGTGTGCCCCAGACCCTGCTTCCGAGTGTTCCCTTTCCGAGTGTCCCCTAGGTCCCCTTCCTGAGTTGTGCCGAGTCTGCTCTCCTCTGGTTCTAGTTTTTGGATTCCTTAGTTCTCTCTCCTTCAGTGCAGTTGCATGGTGTTTCAGTTGGCCGGAGTGCCCCGTTTTTTCCCCGTGTCTGTTCCTGTTATTTAAATCATTATTTTGGATCCCTGCTCCTGGCATCTCTTCCCTTTTTGTCTCTCCCAGTTCCTAGCGTTCTGAGTCTTGTTCCGAGTTTCCGAGTAGTCCCAGTGTTTTCCCTCTCAAATCCTTAACATGAAGTCTGTCCTCATCACCAGCGCCTCTTACCTGTGATGTACCGCAAGGGTCCATTTTAGGCCCTCTCCTGTTTTCCCGCTATATACTCCCACTGAGCGTCATTTTTCAGAAATACAAGGTTTTTTACCTCTGCTACGCTGATGATACTCAGCTATACTTTTCATTGAAACTAGATCATACCTCCTGCTTTCGGCCCTCGTTTAATTACCTAAATGGTGTGAAAAATTGGATGAACATTATAGGTGGCAGAGGACAAAATACCCCATGGGGTTCAATAATGTGTATTATTAAAGAACAACTTGGTTCCCTTCCTGTCAACTTGCATTTCTTAATTAAAAATGTCAGTGTCCTCTTTGAGCCCTCACTCAACTTTGATATTTGGAGAGCAAAATGTCTGTTGAGTTGGGAAAAGATATTCTGCTTACCAATGCGCGATACATGTAATACTCAGCGTCCCTGGCTATTTTCAAGCTCATGGGGGAAAAAAACCCCCAAAATAATTAGCAAAATTTTAGCTAAATCAATACTTATCAATTGCATTTTTAATCTACATAGTTAGCTATAGGTTGATACTAATACTTCGCTGATATTGTGTTGCTATGATCATGAATGTATTTAGCTATGTTTTTATGTTTAGAAACTAAACCCAGCTCATAGCATAATAGATGCTCGAATACGAACATTAGGCATTGACTGGTCAAATCATCCAGGTCAATGTTGTCGAATCATCACCCAATTATCTGACAAGTTTAATAATTTTTACATAAAGAAGAATATATGTTGAATTATGTTGAATTTCTAATATGTGGAGGGCATGAATACACTGAGTAGCATCTTGAATAGAAAATTATAAAAAGCAGTAGAAGAAAGAAGACGACGACGATGCCTCTTTGTCCGATTTTGCCACCCCGGTGCAGAGGAACACACGAGTTCTGTTTAGCAATCGAACTGTCGTTCACGTTTCACTTTTATCAGCTAGAAGATGCCAAAATTATGCGTTGCGGTGAATTGTACTAGTCATAATATGAAACAATATAGAAATAAATCTTTTCATGTTTTTCCTAAGGATAAAGAGAGGAGAATTAAATGGATTAGCGCGGTTAGGAGAGAGAATGAGAAGAAAAGCAGATGGAGACCATACAGACATGCTGTTCCCTGCAGAAAACATTTCATATGAGGCGTGTTGACGCTATTTTCATGTGTGATTTGTCGGTGATAACAATAAAAATATACATTTTGCACTATGAATGATTTATTGCTGATGGTTGTCAGTTGATCTAGACAACATGCGTGGATATTCTTCATAATTATACTCTGGTCTGAAATCGTATCCATTTACTCGTAGTGCCGATTATAAAAATATGGTTGAGTGTAATAATTGTCAGATGTTGAATGTGCTAATACTTGCTATTTAGGCTATTATCAGTACCAGTACATAATGCTTTGCCTGGCCAGCTACTTTACAAACTGGAAATATTTAGTTGTAGGCCTTTCAAACTGAAATCTAGGCCATCCTGATTTTGTGCCACTTTCTTGAACTTCCCACCTAGTACATCAATGAGATCATGGAAAGAACTTGCCAGGTTTTAGCCCGCAGCTCGAAAGCATGTATCCACAGACCTCAGGCCAAAGACTGACAAACTGTGCACAACTGATGCTTCAAGAATGGAGACCGATGATGACAATACTGCATGCAAACAAAACACTGACGCCACTGAGCATCCAACATCTTTGACTACTCCGCTTGTGACTCTGAAAGGGGCATGCTTCTGACTGAAATGAACAACATACAGTATTTCAGGAACGCAACAAAGCCTCATGCAGACTCTGTGAGCTTGAAAACAAGCTACAGTTGCTGAACTGATGACTTTTCTTTCCATTTTATTTCTAATAACAACTATTCAACGAGTTCAATAACTATAGACAATAGCAAACATTTCATTATTAATTCAGCACCTTTGTCTGTCGTGAATCATTTATATCGAAAAACATGCTATCTGCTTAGATAATGTCACGAAAAGTCACAATCACTTAAAGTATACTTTGTACAGGTGTGTATTTTTTTTTTTATAAAAAAACAAAAACTTTAATGAACACAGAACATCAAAATATATCAAAATGCAAAGATTTTATGTTAAATGCTTCAGACAAATTTTTGCGCGCGGTATAAGAAGAACTGGGCCAAAGAGCTTCCTGAACCCAAGACAGAGGTCTGCATGATTAGAACATTTATTTGGCTTTTTTTTTTCAGTCATTACAGTACCAGCCACTCTTTGGGGCTTTCGTTTTTAAACATGACAAGTATACCCATTCATGCAGGCACTGTGGGTTGTCAGACATGATCATTTTCTCTTCATTTGAAGATTTGCAAAAAATATCTTTGTTGTTTGGTTCATCAGGAGTAGCCTCATTGCTTTCAAATGAGAAAGCTTGGCAGAACATATCCATACCACATATTTGTCACTTTTTAAAGTATCGATGAAGCAATTTTTAAAGTATTTTTAAGCAGTTTCCTTGAAAAAGGATTAATAAAGTATCTATCTACCTATTGATGCTGAAAACTCGTCATCTCTCTCAGTTGGAGAAATAATACAAAAAATTGGGTGCCCAATTAACAAATTTTGCAGAACTGATATTGAAACTGTACTTGGGAATAGAAATGATCCTTCTTCAGTGTGTTGCCTCTCATCAAACCTATCTTTCTGTGCACCCTCTAAAGACATATTAGCATTTCACTATCACTACACTTGACTGAAGTCATGGACATGACACAACAGCTTCAGCAATGGGTCCAAGGTAAGGCTCTTTGTGTTATGATTCTGCCCTTTCGTGTGTTGTCCTGTGTTTATTTGTGCTTGTGCTTACTTTTGTTTTATTTTTTCCAGCTTTCAGTTCAGCCGTCTGACGATCCACTCCCAATCTGTCTCCAGTGATGTCGCGTGACTGCCTTCAGCATGCCTGCGTCTCATCGTCCAATCACGTTTCCTCTTTCAGTTTCGGCTTTGGTATTTCATTCATTGCATTTTCATTCCAGCTGTGTTTAAGTCTGGGTCTCGCGAAACTCTGAGTGAATGCGTTCTCTGATAGGATATTACTAACCCGTACTAACCAGCACTTATTTAGGGGTGATTGTAAATATTTCGTCGCCTAGTATTAACCTTATTAACTCATTAGCGAGCGTGTGCGATTCTGGCTTCCGTATTTTCTGCCTGAGCTCTCTGATTAACTGCGTTTAAACCCTGTGCTTTTCTTCACTTTTTCTTGTGGTGTTTTTTCCCTTGTCACGTTTAGATTACCTTAATCTAAACCTTCTAGTTTGATTGATGGTCTCCGCGTCTCGTCTCGAGCCATTATTGTTAACCCGGTTCTCGTGTAATTGTTTATTAATCCCATGTGATTCTGTTTCAGTCCGTAATTGCATTTCGAGTCCCGGCCTCCTCTTGTGGCTATTTATGTGGCAGCATTGGAAGCGATCGTCAGACGGATCCTTGATTGACTCAGTCTTCATGGTGATATCTCTGCTCCTGTGTCCTCCTAGTATTACCCTTGTGCCTGTCCTTGCCTTGTATTTTGCTGCGCCCTCGTCTTGTTTTACTCTTGTTTAGTCTCCCAGTGTTGTCCGTCAGTTAGTTTGGTTCAGTTTTTGTTTTTTTAGTTTAGCCACTTATTGAGTGTGTACCTTGGTTTTCCCCCTGCCTTTGGCAGTGTATTTTAGTTCTCCCTTCTGTTCAATGCATATGCACGGTGTGTTGTTTTTGGCCTGCCAGCTAACTTTTCCCTTCAGGTTTTCTGTGTTGAATAAACTCTTCTGCTTCCTGCATCTGGTGTTCCCCGGACCTCTTACACTTTGGTGCTGATTTTTATTTTTTATTTTTTTCCTATTCTTTAAATCTCCACAAATTTCATGCACATCGAACAAAGCTTCACCAAATTCTTTCAGAGCACTTAAGACATTGTTCACATCCCAGTATCTCAATGAGACATATTTCCTTGGGAAATGCGCACACACTTGGGTAGAGAAGTGCTGGAGTTTGTGAATTGGTGTGAATTAATCTGTGCACGTTAGAAGCTGTTTCCTTTCCAACCTGCATCAACTGCCACAAAAGGGATGATGCTTGGTTTCAAGTTTGTCACTCACGATACACAACTTGTTCTTCTGTCGTTTAGGTCGTTTCCTAAGGAAGTTATTGCTGATGCTCAAACAGATGGTCCTTATGGCTGAAAAAATTATGCAGAGATTTATGGATAGACTTTCCTTTACCTGAACTGTTGCGTTTTGATGGAATAGTCCACAGAAATCAGCGAAGTTGCTCAAGGCTTCTGGTGGTATATACAGTGATTGAAGGAATGTTCATTATCAGTTGCCAAATGCATTTACTTTGCTGACTTTTGCCATACAAACTTAACTTGCTTGCTTTGTTAATCAGTTCAGCCACATGCAAACAGGATTCACTAAGCTTTGTCGGAGGATGTAATTAAACCTCATAAAATTTCTGAAGATATATTGGGGTCTTTTTATTAACTCATTAGTACCAAAGGTCCATTCATGGCCTGCTTGTCCACTGTAGTCCATCTGTAAACATCATCTCCAAAATGGTCAGGCAGATCACGTTGAAACTTCAGATAGATATTCCTACCCATGAGGGATCCAAAGATTGTGAGGCATTCCAAACCGATTTCAAATATGACTGCCAGATAGCCACCTTTAAAATGCCTATTTCTTCTATATTCAAAGCATTTTTGCACCCATCAGGCTGAAATTTGGTGCGTGAGTACCAAGTACCAAGACTCCTAAAATATATACGGGTTTGGTCGTGCAGCACATTTTGACCTTGATTTGACCTTTGCTATTGTGTTACGCCGATAAGTACTTAAAGATTATCTTCTCCAAAACCATCTGGCGAATCAATTTCAAACTTCAGACACATGCTTCTGCCCACGAGGGCACCAAAGTTTGTTTGAGGCATCCCAAACCAAGTTTGAATATGTCTTTCAAGAAACCATCTGTAAAATGCCTTTTTCTGCCATTTCAAAGAATTTTTGTACCAACCAGGCTGAGATTTGGAACCCGGTGCTAAGTAACAAGACTCATAACATATCTTACGGGTTTTGTAATGCTGCTCATTTTGACCTTGATTCTACCTTTGTCATTGTGCGACACTAAGGACTCCTATCGGCTGTAAACGTCATCTTCTAAAAAACTGTCAGGCTGATGAAGCTGAAACTTGGCTAGATGTGGTCACAGGAGATTTAGGGCCCTATCTTACGCCGGAGTCCCTAAACCCGTTATTTGGGGATTTAGCATTGCGTAAGAGCCGTTCCCCCGTAAAAGTTGCTATCTTGCACACCTGCTGATATCCCTAAAACACCAGCGCTACCCATTATATTATGCATAAGCGTGGTTTGGGCATTACGCCGTTAAACCAATCAGTGTGTCAGGTGCCATTGCCTTTAGGAGCAGGCTGTGCTATCCCAAATCCTCAAACCGAAACCCCTGATGGAGAGAGGAAGGTCGCCACGTTTCTCCAAAGAAGTTAAATTGCTCGTGCATGAGGTCAAATCCAGACAGGGGAGGATCTGTTTTTGTTAAGTTAATCATGAATTGTATTATTTTATTATTTTTATTATTGTTATTATTATGACAACTGACCTATTGTTTAATGTTTGGTATGTAATAAAAAAAAAATCAAGCCTCCCCCTTTTGTGATGGAAACTTCAAAAAAAAAATAAAAAGAAAAAAATGCGTTTCGCCATTCACTTCCGACTCCCTCTCCCATCTGAAATGAAGCATAGAACAAAATCCCAGTTTAGAAAAAAAAAATTAGGTCTATGCACTGGCACTCAGTGACGTAACTTTTTTTCCAGTGAGAGCAGAAAAAAAATTTCCGTTGCTGAGTGCCAGTGCATAGACCTATTTATAATTAAATGATTTTTCTGTACTGAATATATCCTATTATTTTGTCACTGTTAGATCGCATGGGGGACAGAAGCTGTGTCTTCAATTGCCACTTGATTATTCTTGAATTGGACAATGTGTTAATAAAGGAAAACCATCAAGAATTAGCCAGGACTAATTGTAGTCAATCAAGGGATGGATATTTTTCCCCAAATTTTCAGGTCTATCTCCGGCCCTGATATTATATATAATATATATCATTAATATATATTATATATAATAATTCTATACTATTATTAAAGCGGAAAAAATTATTGATACAAAATACAAACAATGCAGACTGACCTGAAAGGCCCAGGTAGCTGGTACGCATTCTGGGCGTCTTCTATTATTTAACTGGCGATCATGGCGATGTAGTACTATCTCTGCCATTTTCTCAGGGGTTCAACTGAGGCTAAAGCAAGGTGGCTTTTTATAGGCGAGTTAATTCGGGAAGTGGAGCCGCATGTGCACGTCCACATATGCCCAAGTGGACGCGCATTGAAGCCACCTGGGCGCACTCTTGTAAAAGCCCAAAGGGGTAGCGGGTGGTTTGAGGACCCACTATATGCTTTCCCTAACGTGTGTGGTCAAGATGGAGATCGTAGGGAAAGCGCATGAACATGCCCTCGGGCACACCTCCAGGTGCAAATAAGGGAGTCGGCATAATGCATAGCGGGTAGTGTCGCCGCAAGATACCGTTTAGGGATAATGGAAGCTGCTAAATGCGTAATTCACGGGTAGCAAGTAGTGGCAACGGGTAGGGCAGTGTGAAAGCTAGAGCCCTTATTGTCCAGACAAGCTTCACTTCCTCTGGGACTATTTTTGTCTTATATACACTGTGCTTGTATATATCAGCGGCGGCTGAAGAACTGGCGATAGGGGAGGCTCAAAACAATCCCTTAAAATTAATGATTGGTGATCTGTTTTCAATCATTCATTTAAATTACCATTACAGAAACTCTGAAAACTCTCAACATTATCAGGTGTGGCCAGTTTTCATTAATAACGCATATCTGTGAACTCTCATGCATTCGGAGTTTAAATGGCATATTTACGTTCCTCTGTTGTAGTCAGAAATTATTAAATCAACGCGTACGTAAGAGATTCTCACGCAGAATTGATGTCCTTATGCAGTGGAGGGGTTGGAAGCAATGGAATTGCATAAAGACGTTTCATATGATCTTATTTCATTTAAACAATCATGAAACACATGCATTGCTTCCAATCCCTGAATAAAGAAAAGCGTGAGAAGCCACATCTGATAATGTTTAGAGTTTTCAAAGTTTTATGTGTGTGTGCGTGTGTGTGTGTCTCAAAACATACATATTTAGTTGTATATATCAGAGGATGCTCATCCAGCTTTCTCACTCCATGGGAAATGAACAGATTGCAGATTTGACGCAAAACGATTTTTGTTCAATAGTTGAAGAGTCTGGTTTCATGAAACACACCTCAAACAAATTATTTTAAAATATTTGAATGATTGCACATTTTTTTCCTGATTAATTAGAGGAAAAAAATGGAACCACTCTATGTTGAGGAAAAAAATTTCAGAATTTAAAAAAAAAATCAAAATGAATAGATTGTTCCTCCTCCGAGGGCTTTCATGACACCCTGAATTCTTTGATGACAAAGAAGAAAAACATTGTTCTCCAACAAATTGGTTCCAACTTTCTCAAACAATGTTTAACAGATCAGCTTTGCACAATGCACTCCTGTGCATTCACTGTTGAGGTAATGATAGCAATCTCCCCTGGTACTTTACCTGACATGCAACCCCATATCATAAATGAATTGGGAAATCTGTTTTTTTTCTTTATGCAGTCATCTTTATTTGTTTTATTGGAATGACATTAGACAAAAGTTCCAGCATCATCGCCTTGGCCAGTGCATATTCATGATTCATGACTGAATATCATTTTCATCCAATCATCCACGCTTCATGAATGCTTCTCTTTTGCCCACAGCAATGCTGCTTTCTTCTGTTTAGGAATCATTGCTGATTTTCCTTTGGCTTAAATCCCATTTTATTCAGCCGATTTCTTACAGTTCTGTTGCAAACATTGACTCTATTCATTTAATTTTCATTTGTTTTCTCATGCATTTTCTATTTTCAAGGCATATTGCACAGACTTTTCTGTCCTGACTCTTTGATGTTGTGCTTCAACTACCTGCATGTTTCCCTTTTATAACTTTCCAATTGCCTTTATACTTGCTCCAAAATTTAGACACAGCTGACTAGGAACAACCAACACTGTTTGTGTCAGTTTTCGTCCACCAGGTGCAAAACGGCTGTCCAGCGCACTATAAAAATCAGGGAAGGACTCATGTGCAAGGCTGGGGAGTGATGAATATTCAATAACAAAGAGTGAAAACACAAAACAAATGGGGAATCAATGTTCCAACTAAATATAAAACAAACACAAAGATAATAAATACAGAACCTAAGAAAAACTAAAGAAATGCAAAGGTGCGACTGTTAAAAACCACTGACCTGCAGTGGTAAACAGTAACCCAGTCTTAAATACTGCCTACCTGCAACTCGTTAATAATGAACCGCAGGTGCTGGTAATAATTGGGTGAAGGAGATGCTGTGGAGGGGTGTAGAGACTGGGAAGAGAGCTGGAGGTAAACCCTCACAGTTAGCTACTCTCCAGGCTGAATATCCCTCTTGGAGCAGTTTTTTTAATCCTCTCCTTTGTTTCAGTTGGCAGTTCCCTTGTTGGTGCCATGTTTCCTTTCAATTTCCAGAGTCAGACACCTCGTTAAGGTCTACAAGCACTGTCTTTAAACTATGGAGTAATTTGCATATTCTGATTTTTGTAGGTTTTTTTTTTTTGATAGATTTTTGATTCCATCATTTTTTCCTCAACATTGAATGATTTTGTATCTTTTTCCTGTAGTTGAACCGGAAAAAATTACGTCATTAATTTAAATAATCTGTTCTAATTTGTTTAAGGCGTATTTCATGAGGAAAGACTGCGTGTTTTGTCCGATTAGTTTATTTGATATAAAGAAAGATACCGAGATTGACATCTTCTGAGTACGGTGATTCTATCACTCTTGCCAGGAGTTAGATAATGTTAGAATCTTTTTACCCGTCAAAAATGAAAATACACAGGTTTCTGAGTGCACTTCAATGACAAATTGATTTTGTACCCACGAATCAACCAAGTACCTAAAATAATGGGCAAAAATGCACAATTAACATGATGTAATGTCACACGGGCAGCCTGGTGCGGAAACAAAAATAATTGAAACTTTCGTTAATAATAAACGAACATCATGAATTCAGGAAATGTTTTTGTAGTAACAATGAACAAAAACTTCATAGAAATAAATGATAATTCCAATTGTACCTAGCTATACAGTCGCTGACTGCACAAAGCACAGACCCTGCGCTATACCCAGGGATGATGTGGATCATCATTTATACATTGAGAGGGTCTCAAGTCAACTTTTAGGAATTTGTTCTTCATACCACACACATGGATATGCATAACTGTTCGCGCCCATTTGGGCACAAAAAAGTCGTGAGTCTCCAAAGCAGCAGCCTCAGGTGCTGAGAAGTGAGGCTAACATGGAAATGCCAAAAACTGCAGTTCCTCAAATGGCGATTATGTATTCACAATTTTTACTGATTTCAACACACACACAAATTTGACTTTGTTCTACGAGATACTATGACCTTTGGGTGTTTCATTGCTTATTTTACATTGCCCTTATACATAGCCAGTCTGTGGTCTTGTGCTTTATTCGGGGGATTTTCATGCCTACTTTGGAAGTCAGACAAGGTAAGTCACCACAGATCTTCTCAACAAACTCAGATTAGAGATCAAACCTCTGATCTTTACTGAGATACTTTGCCTTATTTTGTAGGGGCAGCTGCAGCGAGGGGTTACAACCACATTATATCAAAGATGGCGTGGTGGAAGTACAGTATTTCAGGTTAACTTCAGTTCAATAATATTACCGGTCACTTCTATTACAACCGAAATGTTAGCATGTTGTACAACTACCAACACTTGGATACAGCCTAGGCTTAACGCAGAAATATGTAGTGACGTACTGACAACTACACTAGCTGTTTGGATTGTTAATTAGTTTCTACAAAATACATAGACTCTATGCAAATGTTGATTTTTCCTAATTTTAATAACTGATAATATTTGGTTTCACAAGGAAGCCTGGAGTGTTCACAAGATATGAATGCACATCTGGCGATTGAATGTTTAGCCACTTTGTCATGTCATTGGTTCCAGATCAGGCTGAATATTTGTTTGAACATCGAGTTATGTCAGCCGTTTCTTACTTCGACAGATAACACTCTAGGGCTTTCTTGTCCAAATTATCAAAGTAGTGGCACAATATCTCTGGGTACAGAGACTTATGTCAAAGTGCAAAGGGAAAAGATTATGGGAAACTCTGACCAAGTGGGTTTGTTTTCACCCAGTAGAGTAGTTGCCACAAAGTTGTCAAACGGAAGTGGCATCACAGCAATATCAGTGATTAGTGGGTTTGTAATGGGAGTGAAATGTTACAGTGGTTCGTTCTAAATATTATCTCTTGTGCTTTTACTAAACTCTGTCCTTTAGGTGTGGCAAATACACATAGCCATTGAGCACTGCTTGGCTGTGCTTTAAATCTACGCTTTCAGAGCAGAGCTATTGTTGCCACCAAATGTCAAAATAATGAGTTAAAAGTTTTTCAGTGGCTGCTCAGTGCCTCAGTTGGTCACACAAGATGCTCTATTCAACAAGTACTTCTATTCTAAAGTATGGAGTAAGACACTCAGATGAAACGTTCCACATCACACTGTTTACTTTCCACTTGAGATCAAGTGCCTTCAGCATTATTGACAGATTCTTTAGAGTTTTAGGTAGTCTGCAATTACTGTAAGTGATTCTGAGTGGACCGCAAAGAGCTAGCTCTGATATAATCTTTATTCCCAGTCATTGGAGTCATCGAGTGCAGGAAAATAGCAGTTGACAACAAGAAGTATAGCCTCTCGATTTCTCCACAGGAGCTTCGGCCTTATTCTGATATACTTAAATTTCTCATTGATATAACACATTCGTGTGACCTGATGCTGAAAATGAGCTTCAATAACTGGTTAACACAATTAATATGCTTTTTTTTACCCATTAACAGTGATGTGCTCAGCACCTGTTGCATGCACCCCGTATGGGTCCGGAGATGGTAAATAAACACACCTGATATCCCCACTGCAGAGATCACGCTCTGTTGACAGCGAACATCACAGCAGTTAGCCAATATTTTTAATTTTCTTCAATATACGTCATTGAAATTGTAACACATGATATGTGTAAAACAATATTTAGGCGTCAAAGCTATGTTTTATTAATCGGTTTTATAGTTTTAGTTAGATATGCATTAAGATAGGAATCAGCAAACGCCATCAGGAAATCCACAGTGTATCAGCCACCAATTCATTATGCAATTATAAATAAGGTGTAAGAATACTGACAATGGCCATTGGTCTCAAAAAAGTTCTTATACAATAAAGTTTATCTCATTTTTGTCGAAAAAAATTGAGTAGCATTTCTATTAGTCTATGTTCCTCTAAAAAACCGTTTGACTGTGCACAATCAACAAAAAAAATGGCATTCACGATTATTTAAATCAAACAACCAACTATTTTCAGTGTACTATAATAAAAAATAAGCCCCTTAATAATGTGAGTAACCACGCAACTTTGAAATAGTGAGTTGTGCTGACTTATCACATTACAAAAACTTAAGGGGCAGGTAAATTTTTCATTTTTAAAGAGAAATTTTAAGTTGTTTTTCACCTCAAGGTTTTGACTTTGGTGTTGAGATCAAAATTCAATGAGGATATGAGCATCATAAAATAACTGAAATTGATACTGTTTGGCCTTCATGTTCTTGCCAGGAACAAAGAAAAGTCAACAAACTTTGTAAAATTAAGGCCCCGAGATTTTTAGCCTAAAGTAAAGATATTGAGTTCTTCAAACCCATATCATGGAGTCCACAAGACTCAAAGAGCGCAATCGAACCTGTAAAACTAATAAACTTAAATTAAGATCCAAAAATGGTAGAAAAAACTCAGAGGTGATGTTGTAAATGCAGCACTTAAAATGCGAGTGTCATTTATTGTATGTATCTATCCTGCAAAATTAACTACAGAATTGCACATTTCCTTTCAGTGACCTCTTATCTGAGGATTTGGTTTTTTTTTTCTTTTTTATACTCACTGTTGTTGACCTGAAATGATCAGTCTTTCTTAACTTACCAAAACACCCTCTCAAAACAGGTAGATGCTTCCCGTCATAGCTGGGGTCTGTCACAATGGATAAATATTTATTACTGATTGAAGACAGCTTCTTCTGTATTCTCCAGTTCGCATTTCATCAGCTTAATTTTCTTTTTTTTTTTTTCGAACTGTTAAATGGCCAGTCGGTTTGATTCTAAGCTGATTTCTCTTTGTAGGAAAATTTTTGGTTATATGATACAGTCTTAGCCATGGACATCATAAGTAAATCATTGTGTGATCCTGGAGGCTGTCTTACTTTATACAATGGGCCTACACTCTGTGCCACAGCAGCATTGATAAGAGCTTGGCTTACAATCAGAATCAACATTCAAAACCTGATCGTTCCCCTCTTGCGCCAAATATCCATGACATTACAATGAAGTATTGAAGTATTATTTTGGAAGCAATTTACTGTGCTTTTACCTGGCATGCAACTGTCCAATAAACACGGAGGTTATTTAGAATGATCCAATTGCTTTTTTCTTTTTTCTTGGTCTTTATTTATTGACTTTCTTCACTTGAAATTAATGAATATACTCAATTTAATCTATATACAAATGTGCATCTCATAAAGATACATACTTGTGGATACATTTTTATAACTAATGTTGTGCATGCATTGCTACCTTTTTATGAGAGGGCTGCTATTTTAATTACTTAGACATTCCTGTTCTAATGAATTAATATAACAAATTATGATTCACAAAAGTCCCATAGTTTCAAAGGAATGACTTCAGCTTGAAGATAGCCCCTTATTTATAAAATAGGGGTGTGTCATTAACTGTAGATAAGTGGTGATGGCACTCTTTATGAAATGGTCTGGTAGCCTGCAGAGAACAGGGGACAATCTGCAGCTTTATTGCACTATTCAGGCTAACTACAGTGTCGCACGTACTGCTGCTATGCCATAATAAGAGAGCTGAGCAGATTGGGCTATTACGCTGTCAGGTCTGATATCATTATGACTCATTAAATGTGCAAAATACTCTGATTTTTTATCATTATATTTTATTGGATATAAGATTTGATTGATGTTGCCTCTTATGACTCACAAGTAACTCTTTGTGTCACTCTACAGCTGACTCATAATCTCCCATTCTGCTGCATTACAGCCTTGAGGATTCATACTGTAATTGCTTGTTGTGCATTGTCTTTTATATGATGGGAAAGGGGGATTTTCCACCAGACGAGGGCTAAAAGCACTAGTTTTACATGAATATATCGTGTTGACCCTAACATTTCTGTACTTATCTCTTAAATACTTTTATTCTTCATAAGGCAGTGGTTCCCGAACTTTGACCTGGGGACCGCACTATGTATGCTGATTTTTGCTCCTACCACACATGCAATCCCAGAATTTTAATGAGTTGCCAATTTATCTTAATTGCCCTACTCCTGATGGGGATTAATTACCAAATTATGAATAACCTGAAGTACTCAATATTCAAAATGTACAATGCTGAAAATTACTTTTCTTTGCTTGAAAAGCGGGGAAATTTTTTATTCTTAAAACTGAAGAATCAGTTGGCCTCTAATTGTTGAAATTGTGACCCCGTGGTCTCTAAAACTAACCATTTATTGCATAATTATGAATCCAAAAACATAGCAAATTATGTGTCAAACCTGTTTGATGTCATTTATGTGCTTGGTTTTAGGAAAAACATTTGGAAGGAACTTAAACGCTTGCATTCGGGAAACTAATTTGCAGCTTATTGATTCATCACAGTATTACATTTTACCAGTAAAATCAAATTGCCACCTAGGCTTGGCTTGCATGCTTGGAACGTCAAAAAATAAACATAATATGAATGTTGGCTTTTTAATCATTATGAAATGCATAGCATTTTCTTTCAACATGGTTTAAGATGGTAAAACATCTTTCTTGAGCCTGCAACTCAACCAATTAAGAGAAATTGGCTCCCAATTCAATTCTTGGGATTGCATTTGTGGTTGGAACAAAAACCAGCATACAGAGTGGGTCCCCAGGACCGAGTTTTGGGACCCCTGCTTTAAGAGGTCCGGGACAACACGTCGACCAGCGGCCAATCAACTGCCTAGTCTACATTAGGAATAGCCTCTGCTTTCCAAACACTAGATAGCAGAGGCATGAGAGTCTACTAAGGCCAGCTGATTGGCAAGGTCAGTCCTTTTTAATTGTTAGCATCTTTACTGGTCAGGATTCTGCTGGTCCTTTTTTGATGAATAGTGTCAGTATTGTAGTGGCTTTGATTGGTGCGCAGTCTGCACACTAGCCTATACTATTGTGTAACTTGTGTACTTGGCATACATGGTGGTATCAGTATTGGCCTACAATGAGCTCACCTGTGAGGTCAGCAATGATCAAGTCCTGAGTTTTCTGTGCTATTGTGTCAGTTTTTGGCAGCTGTATGGAATTAATGAATGATAGTGCATGATGCCAATGCTGGCCCATAGTGATATCTTTAGCAGTTAGTTTTGTAAATCTGTGTAAAATGCATTAGGAAGAACAGAGGCCTCCAGCATTATTGTTCTCAGCCTGGCCCACCGCGCTGCAGTAAATCGTCACTGAGACGTGCATTTCCTCCTGTTGATATATACACACAAGGCAGTGTGCCATATCTTTCCAACTAAGTGTAAAACAATCACAGGCCAAAGCCTCTGGTGTTGTCAGTCTGCTGTAGAAATTCCGAGCAGTAACCAGGCACAGTTCCATGCGAAAACAGAAGGCCAGGAACTGGAATTGTCGCTGCGAGATGATACACTGCTGTGAGTGATCAGCCTTACCGGTCTTTGGACATACATGCTGGAATCTCAAAGCCATGAGGAGCATCGCTGAAAGTTTAACCATGCTACTTTGGATATAAACTCATATGTACGGATATCCTCCCCAAGGACACAAAACCAATATAGCCCTCATACTTTACACTTCACTTTTGGTAAATTTGTGTTTAATTTTTGTCCATTGTTATTCCAGTGAGCTCACAAAGATCCAGCATATGTAGCACAAGCTCATATTCGCAGTTAAAGGCCAGCTGTAGCATCTTAGTTAGTGATAAGACCCTTCAGTGATCATATTCATCATGCAAGAGCATTATTGTGTTCAAGAGGGAGTTTTCTGGCAGCATGTTGATGTGGCACACTCTGAGGTGTCCCAAGCCCTGTGGGTCCTCCTCAGTCTTTGTGGGCTACAGGGCCCTGTGGAAGTGTTCTGCCTCATTAACTGGGAGACGGACAGGTCCCTCCGTAGGGCTTTCCCAGCAGACGGCCTGACTGGCCTGATGGCTTCAGTTCTACTCCCCATTGTTTATCTAACTGCTGGTCGCAGGTGTCATTAGCATAATGATAAGATAGCAGCACCTCCCTTTGAATTCTATTAAGGCGCTAAAAAGACCCAGGTAATGACAGGCATAATTACGCAATCCATTGAGGGGAGGGGCTCTAACAATTGCAAATGAAATTCAGAAGCTCGGGCCACCTAGTCAACTTGACATTATCCACAGGATCCCTGAAGGGTTTGCTCGGAGTCATTTTGTTTGAATTTGGTCTCACTGGCCTAAATGGTGATGGTAATACAAACAGTTACAGTATATGTTGGTATTTCTACTGTACGTTTGTTGCCATTAAGTTAATCAAATTAGTTTTACATTTACTAGCATTGTGAAACGCAAGCATGTCTTGCGACAAGGTGAAAAAAATTGAAAACCTTTCTTCCATATTTGGCATTCACAAGTATTACAATGAAAAATACTTAAGAATACAAAATAGGTAAGGACTCACTGTATAACATCTAAAAGTGATGTAATGTCTCCAGACATTGCAAGATTCAGTGATATGCTAATGTCAGTATTTAATTTAACTAATGACTCCTCATGTTTCGAACTAGTTCAGACCAAAAAGTAGTTGGATTACTGCCTTTACAGAAGCAAATTTTGCGTAAATTTCACAGCAAACTTCATGTTTATATTTTTAGACCAAAGGACATGCAACAGATAAATTGCTTGTAACAAACGTGGCTTTAAAGGCCTTCATCATTTTGCCTCCAACAAACAACCTACATTGTAAAATATACTGAGTTAAATCAACTCTTACACTCTTAACCTTTACAGTTTGTAAAAGTGGGGACTATTGACCACTTAAGCTCTTTGGTGCCATTTACTAATATCTACAATAGTGATTGAAATTTGCGGAAGGTAAAGGCTGAAGTATAAGGTTGAAGTGTAGCTGCTGAACCGCGTCAGAACCATTTTATGGAAATCCTGAGAGAGGAGTCGAGGGCCGAGGAAGCTAACCTCTGTAGGGAACAAGCCCCCAGACATCCCTGAGAAACGCAGGGGTTAGCGTTCCTGATCCTGCTGACAAATCTTTTAAAAGCCTGTCCACACTGTGAGCAGCAGGGGCTTGAATAATGACAAGGCCAGTCTTCACCGGCTCCCAGCTCAGTCCCTCTTTACCGGCCATGGCGATGACGTGTGGGAAACATGGGGGGTGGGTGCCGTGCGTCAACAACGTGTTTGAACCGAGGTCTGGCTTCAGTGCAACATCAACATGCTTTTTCCCCTGGCTTAAACAATAAAGCCAAGGATAGTTTCGTTGTCCATTCAGACTATGAGACATTCCTTTATCAGTTTTTAACAGTTACCTCAAATGGCAGAGCTCTCTCTTCAAATGTATCATCTCTGACAAGAGCAAGTTCAGCATGCGATTTGAAATGAATGACAATTGATAGTGACAACACAATGGAAGTAATTTGACAAACGGCATTGAAGTAATACTGAAATACAGGTCAACGTATTGATTGTTTTATTTTAATTGAGGAGGAGGGTCGGCTCAGAAAATGATGAGAACCACTTCTCGGATGCATTTATGCCTGTCTGATTTTTCTACTCATGGCTTCCAGGTTCCTTTACTGGCGAAGCATTCCCAGACAGTATGGATCTCTTAGATTCGCCACCATATTTAAAGGATTTTGTTGGTGGTGTGTGGTCTCCACGCTATAGCTGGGAACAAACACATTAGGCCTACAGATAAGTAAGGGTATTAGACCACTGGAAGTAAATAGACCACACAAAGTCATCTTATCTGCTCATCGAATAGTCAAATGATAGGTTTTAGTGCGTTCACATTGGAAGGACAGTAGGTTTATCCTTATTAGAGTATGTTTGTTGGAGGAATTTAGTTTTTTAATCATTTAGATATTTACTAATTTAGTTATTCTGTGTGCACTTTTGTTCTTGAGTGAAGCAGTGGAGTATTTTCCCTCGACAACAAAAATGGATTTCCATTCACCCTGACCATCTACTTAAAAATTAATGTTATCAATTAAGTGTAATTAAAATTCAATTCTACACCTATCAAAGGAAATGCCATCCTGGAAGTTTGGCTTTCACTTCATTTTGAGGTCATCGGGGAGCATGGTCACTTTCACTGTGAAGAAGTTTCAAGCACCTGCAAAAAAGGCAAAGAGGCATTCAAAAATAACAAAAATATAAGTTTTTAGGCATTGAAAAGTTTCCTTATAAGGGCAGTTATCAGTCAAAAAGAATAAGTCAATATTTGGTACATCCGCTATTTGCCATCAACAACAGTACAGTTTTCTTGTGTATTCTGTCTCACAATTTTTCAGAAAAATTAACTGGCATCTCTTTCTCACCATATTGGATAACTTACTGCAGTTGTTCTGCAGACTGGCTGTCTCGCTTGCCTCTAATTCTCCAGATGACACCAGGCCGTCTTGATGAAGAAAAGATGAGGGTTCGGCGGAAACCACACTATCTGATACTTTCTGTGATAAAATAATTACAAATAAAATCTGCGTAACATATAATATTTTGGGGAATTAACCTTTGAACATTTTTGCACTTTTCTAATGACACATGAATGCAGAAAAAATAAACATCCAAATAAAAATTAAGGCTGCCAACTTGAACATAACCCTACATGACTAGTTATCCTATATGCTAACAGTGCACAAACGGCTAGGAATGCTTCATACGGAATATCATGTACAACATGCTCCCTTGTTTCAAACAGATATTTCGGGCCCTGTCAGGTGTAAATGTGGCAATCTGAGAACACAATTTGTACCTTGTATGTGTTTATGTGCCATTGTCATTAGGAAACTCGCTCAAAATTCTCTCTGATATAATATGTGAGGAGTAGGACGAGAGAAGAGGGAGACCTCTCAACCCTAAAATCCAGGAGTTAATCAGGAGTGAAATACAATTGGCAGCATTTTGGCATGCGCTGCAAAAAATAGGCTATAAACATCTAAACAGAGCAAGGATTTTTCAGACAAGTTGTATACTCTCCATTTGCAGTTGGCGCAAGAGGAACAGAGTGGTTCCACATTTTTACTCATTACCAATGGCAATAAGTTCCTCTTGAATGTTGCATGCTATTAAGTGTACATTAGGTTTGATACATTTGCAATTATTTACTGTGATTTATGTTGTGGATTACTTTATTGCAGCCATATTTTTGTTCCCATTACCGTATTTCAAAATGCTATGAGAACATAAGAATATATAATGATGAGGACAGGGCTTGCAGCTCTACTGGGATTTCATTTAGCTACAGTCTGCAATTTATCCAGCACTGCGTCAAGCCTGGACTTGAATTTGTGGCACAATCCTCTAGGATTTCCCATACAGTATTTGGTATCTTTGAGTGGAATGTAGACCAGTAAAGTGGTACTTAAACCCGCAGTGATCTTGACTAGAATAAAACTGA
Organism: Gymnothorax reevesii; assembly: GCA_029721435.1. Classification (NCBI taxonomy): domain Eukaryota; kingdom Metazoa; phylum Chordata; class Actinopteri; order Anguilliformes; family Muraenidae; genus Gymnothorax; species Gymnothorax reevesii. The sequence goes on from CM056582.1 coordinate 74,136,152, forward strand.
AGTCGCGAAACAGCTGCATGCCACGATGAGACTTAAAGCTCACCTCAGGAGAAAATAACAGCACTTTTTAGCATGACTCATAATTCAGGCATACAAAATTATGACTGAGACAATGTCATTTGGCATTCAATGGGTCCAAGAGCTGTTTGAGGAATCAGCAATTTTTTTTATAAAGAAGCCAAGTCAGTTTAAATGGAGGTCCTTTTCTTCCTTCTCTGCCTAAATTGGTAGCAGCTGCCTTGGAAGCGAGCTCGAGCCTTGAAGTGCAGGGCAGGATTAAGAGGTAGCACAATAGGAGGGTTTTCAGGGAATGCCTGTCCTTTTGAAAGGGTATCATTTAGTCCTCTTAGCCGTAGATCATCTTCAGCTTACAGCAGGCTGAGCGGGAGATTTATATCAGAGTCATCATGCCGGTCCTCTGAAGGCCTTGTTTGATGGCGGGCTCTCGTCTGCCGATTGAGGGGGACCACCCCCGACCCACACGATTCCAGCCCCCCTCCACACCCCACAACCCCTAAAACAGTCCGTTGGTATCTGTCCCGTGACTCCCACACAATGACAGGAGAGACTGCCTCATTAAAGCCTTGGAGAGGGTGTGGTGGCAACTTGAAGCACAGTATCATCGGCACTTGACAGAATATGGAGGACCTGCTGCTTCCTCCACCATTGCCATCCATTGCCAGTTTCCTATCTCTGCTGAACACTGGGCAAACATGAACGTGTTCTCGCAGTAAATTGGTAGATATTGATTTAGCACTTTACAGTACACGAGACTAAAGGTGGCAAATGTAAAATGTTTGGTGTTAAATTTACAGTGCGGAATGATCTTTTGGCAACATAAGGTCATACTTGATGCAGAGGATGATCAGCTTGTTGTGATACTCTATGTGGTGTCCATCCAAAACGCTAAGGTGGTATAATACCACCACCCCAATTTAGAAAAAGTTGTTACAGTGTGGAAAATGCACATAAAAACCATAGGCTGTATAAAAAGATGGACGCAGCACCACCATTTCCACAGTCAGGCCGATGCGGAAATCTTTAAAATTTGTATTGCATTTAATGGCCGGCAAATGGCGACATTGGTGGGTGCAGAAAGTAATTCAATGCTATTGAAGTCGATGAGAAAATGACCCTACTTTGCCATCAGATTTATTATTTCAATTATGATTTTCCACATTATTTTATGGTAGCTATTGCAAGTTTCACGTCTCTTTCGGTATATCATGATGTTCGTTTTTATAAATTATGGTCCCAAGTAGACCAGAATAAAGGATAAAGCCAGAATATGTTTTAGGGCCGTGGCTATCCTCTGGTCCTCATCCGATACGGTCAGATCCAGAGCCACGGTCCTGCCCAAATCTTCAATTCATGATCTTGTCCAATAGGAATCACATCCGGTTTCAAAATTACTAAATAGTGCTGTTAAAATTGCCAAAATCGGGGCTTCCTAAATGGTACGCTGAAACTGGAGCCAGTGATATTCTCAGAGTTGCGACACTTCCATCGACTCTTGTGTACAAAAAATGGCGGCGCACTGCCAGGTACTGGGAACTAACTATAGTTCCTAAAGAGGATTCTCGCAGCTGCAGACCGATTCACTTCCATTGAGACAACATTGACGGAAAGAAATGAAATATTGAAGTCTTATGATTCACGAAATGTATGTACAACCCCAATCCCGAAATAGTTGGGACGAAGTGTTAATTGTGAATAAAATCAAAATGTAATAACTTTCAGATCACATGAGCAAATATGTTATTTACAATAGAACATAGATAACATTTCAAATTTTGAAACTGAGAAATTTTACATTTTTATCCACAAAATGAGCTCATTTCAAATTTTCTGGCTGCAGCAGGTCTCAAAAAAGTTGGGACACAGGCGAAAAAGGACCAAAAAAGCAATTACTATATAAGAGAATCAGCTGAAAGAACATTTAGCCAGTAATTGAAGCACCTATTACTAAAACCCCATAAGTCACACTTGACTTGAATTGACTTGTGGGGTTTTAGTAATCAGTGCTTCAATTATATTAACTGGCATCAGGTGTGTAACATGATTGGCTATAAAAGGGATGTCTTAGAGAGGCTGAGTCTCTCAGAAGTAAAGATGGCCAGATGCTCTCCACCCTGTGAAGGCTTGCGTAAAAAATTGTGGCATATTTTAAAAACAATGTTCCTCAACATCAAATTGCAAAGGCTTTGAAAGTCTCATCATCAACAGTGCATAACATCATCAAAAGATTTAGAGAAACTGGAATAATCTCTGTGCGTCACGGACAAGGCTGTAGACCTATACTGGATGCCCGTGATCTTCGAGCCCTCAGACGCCACTGCATCACTCACCGGCATGATTCTGTCATTGACATTACTGAGTGGGCCCAGGAATACTTCAAGAAACCACTATCTGTAAACACAGTCTGCCGTGCCATCCACAGATGCCACCTAAAACTCTATCATGCAAAAAGGAAGCCATTGTTGAGAACGACTCAGAAGCGCCGCCGTGTTCTGTAGACCGAGACTCATTTAAAATGGACAGTAGCAAAGTGGTAAAGTGTTCTGTGGTCAGACGAGTCCAAATTTGACATTCTTGTTGGAAATCATGGGCGTTGTGTCCTCCGGACTAAAGAGGAGAAATACCACTCCTCTTGCTATCAGTGTTCAGTTCAAAAGTCAGCATCTCTGATGGTATGGGAATGCATTAGTGCATATGGTGTGGGACACTTGCATGTTTTGAAAAGCACCATGAATGCTGAAAGGTATATAAAGGTTTTAGAGCAACATAAGCTCCCCTCCAGACGACATCTATTCCAGGGAAGACCTTGTGTATTTCAGCAGAACAATGCAAAACCATGTACTGCAGCTATTACAACAGCATGGCTTCATAGTAGAAGAGTCCATGTGCTGAATTGGCCTGACTGCAGTCCGGATCTTTCATGGATTGAGAACATTTGGTGCATAATTAAATGAAAAGTCCATCAAAGGAGACCCAACACTCTCCAGCAGCTGGAAGCCTGTATTAAACAAGAGTGGGATCAAATTCCAATGGCTAAACTCAAGAAACTTGTCTCCTCAATGCCCAGACGCCTCCACTCTGTGTTAAAAAGAAGAGGGGAGGCAACACCATGGTAAACAGGCCCCTGTCCCAACTTTTTTGAGATCTGTAGCAGCCATCAAATTTGAAATGAGCTCATTTTCTAGATAAAATTGTAAAATGTCTCAGTTTCAACATTTGCCATGTTATCTCTGTTCTATTGTGAATGAAATACTGGCTGGTGTGATTTGAAAGTCATTACGTTTTGATTTTATCCACAATTTACACTTTGTCCCAACTATTTCTGAGTTGTAGATAGGTGCATCCCCAGGGGGTTAATTTTGAAAATGAAGCAAGATTTTCATTATGGTTATATAATAGAGCTCATTAAATATTCATAAATGTTCCAAACAAAAAATCCTATGTCATTTCTTTGAACTATCTTAAACCTTTCATATGAGACTAATTTGTGTAAAATCTGACCATGGGCTATTGAAATATCATTGCCACAAAATATTTTCATATTTTGTCATTAAAGTGCCATCTCCATGGCAACCAAGCAAACTTTTATCAAAATACTATATTTTATGAGGTTAAAATCATGTTGGGTATGTTTATTTCTTAGTTTATACATTATTATAGTTATTTCTACACTTTACCCTTAAGACCCCATAAGACTCGTTTGCTCGTTTACCAAATCACTTTTGAAACATTTCATCACTGGGTGCTTTTAGGTGCCATATTGTGTTGTGAAAAGGAATGGCAACATTATTAAGAAATAAATACTGTACTGCCTCAACTTTTTGAAAAAATATATTTTGCAAGAATCTAAATTTTAAAAGTTAATTTTTAATAATCAAAAATTATGTGGTGACACATCAATTAATGTGCTGTTGTATTGTTCTCAATGTAGTACGAGTCAAAGATAATTTACAAATCACAGCTTTCAGCTTTAATTTTAATTTAACAAACTGTCTCAATGTTTTGCAATTTGGGGCAGTAACTAAGATAATACAAGGCCTTTCCTTGGGTTATTATAATATCCTTCCTTCTATTCCTAGCCCTGAAATTTCAAGAGACAGCCACTTTTGTGCATATTCGCTGTCGTGTGTAAATCATATAGCCTTGATTTAAAACTCTACACTAAGGAATTTTTACAATATATAATTTTTTTGCAAAAACCTTAAAAATTGAATAGAAACAGCAAAAAAAAAAGCAATGCCACTAATGTTAGTTTTCTAGTGCAATCACATTACACTTTGAAAAAGTAAACAAACAATAAGTATCCACCATAGTCGTAGTTCAATGGATCTTGGAAATGGATGAAATACCGTGAAACCTCCATCTTTCTTCAAAGGATCTCTGCCACGGAAAGGCACGAGAACATTTCCCCCCTGGCTGAGAAGATGGCCACTTCCTTTTCCATCTGTCATCACTTCCTGTTCTTAGGGACGGAGTAATGACAGCTTGAAGGTGTCTCATCCAGAGTGTTATGTATCAGCGTCTCGGCATGCTCTGGGATCCTGCATGATCATTATCACAGCAAAATCCTACTGGCTTCTGTGGCCACTGACGTACAGCCTGAAAACACACTCTCAAACAATTAAACAATTACCCTCTTTCGCAAGGATTTGATTTCACAAACAGTATGAATGTGAAAAGAAATTACCTTCTAACAGGTGATCGCCATTCAAATGGTTAACATTTGTTAATAGTAAAACACATTCTGAGGCCAGATTTTGGACAAGTATTTTGTATCTCTTCATTGTACTTTTTCCACCGAGATTAATTGTAAAAATAGTTTCCACCAAAAAACATGGAAAAGGATTTACACTGGAATTGATCTGTATCATCATACCAGTTGTGTCCTGTCAAAGGGTGAACTTGATGATCTGAGGGGCATTTTAGCAACCATTTTTTCATTAAAAAACCCCGTAATGTTCCTGGACTAGAGCAACATAAAATAATTGGATGGTGCTTGTTACTTAAATATTTGTTCTGGTACGTTGCACAGAGAGATTAAGTAGATTAAGCTCAGCAGAATATCACTTTTGTTCTCCTCAGTCCTTCATGCTAGAACAGCAGACAGTGTTTATTGTTTCAGGTAAATTGAATTTAAAGTATTGAGGGGAAAAAAAGTCTTAATTGAAACACTTGAGTTTTCTGAGTCTGCTTAATTTTTCTCACGAGATGCATTATTTGAAAGTGTTGTGGTTGAGTCACAAGATACGGCTTCATTTTTGCCTCAGCTGTTTGTCAAACCTGCGGCACTTTCTTTTTTGAAACGGTGCCTTGCTGGTTTTTCATTATTGCCACCATCACAACATCTCCTCCTGCAAAGCATACCCAGCTGTCAGATGAGGACCAAAGCCAAAGAGTAGGCCTGTGCAAACAAGCCCTGACCCTCACTATGAGCTGCATGTCCCTGCTGTCCACTTCCATCCATCTATCTCAGCAAGGACCCATACGAAGTATGAAACCACAAGGCTTTAATGTTATGACAAAAGCCAGAGATAAAGGATGATGTACCCATGGTTGGTAATGTGGGAACAAAGCCACTCTCTTCTAGGAAATGTCAAAATATATTTCCATGCCTGGCTCCTGAAGGATGTGTTACAATGACAGTGGGATAGATTTCCAGCCGGAGGTATGTGAAGACAAGCCTTAGCCACCGATTAACTGGGTGTTGTTCTGCTCTGTTACTCTCAGGCAATCTTTCTTCAAACTGAACCCCTAGGACAGGGGTAAAAAAAAAAGGGGTCAATCGCCCCTGTGCCCTCCTCTACCTCTCAATATCGTTCCTGAGTATTTAAATGATCTAAATAATGCTTCACATTAGCTTTGATCATTGTTAGCTTCAGTTATGCCCTTCCAGTGTGAAGTCCAGCATTAGACAGTGTAATAGGTGGCAGAGTCACCAGACTTACTAGATGGTCTCACTAGATTACACAGGATATCGCTCTGAGGGTGCAGCATTCTTTTCACAATTACTCCTGCTTTTCCACACTACACCATACAAGGTGCGCAATTACAAATAAGTGATGAGAATATTCTTAAACATGCTTTTTAATACTGATGTATCAGTCAAAGAACGAACAAGTGAAAGTGATGGAGGGCTTGATACACAGATTCATCGTTTTGAACATACCCAAAAACTCAAAAAATCTTCACACTTTTCCAGACTGTCTCCTTGTCACTAATTGGCATCAGTCTGAGCACCACATCTTGTGTTGATGAAAGCACTTAGCATCAAATGAGCACTGAATCTTGATAGAGGGGACAACATATGCAGGAAGGTTCGAGTTAAAGTACAGTAGCATAAAAGTGGAACAGGCTGTCAGTGCGTAACAGCCGAGGAGACTGGCCAGCCGGTGTCGTGTTCTGTATGAAATTATCCGTATGGCTGTCTCCCAGGACGGGGATCACATGTTATCAGCCCATAGATTACTATTTTTATGGGCCCAGTATGGGGGCTGATGAAACTGATCTCAGTCATGGCCAATAGACAGGCATTAGCCTCAGCTATCGAGTGTACTCTTCATCTTTTACAGAGCTGTGAAGAACGCTCTATCTTCAAGCCCAGGCAGCCAGGAGCAGTCCAGAGCTGTCATCGTAGTGTGCTCTTAAATATTTAACTTCCTCCAGAGATTGTAGCCGTAATATATGATATTTCCCTGTAATTCCCACCGACTGGTACAGATAGATGCGAAATTTCAGGGTACAGCAGAGCCTGTAATCAGCTTTTCCCCACCGTCTTGCTAGTATGTTCTTGTCCTGGTCAATTAGGTGAAAGGGTTCTTTGCCCAAGAATGGACGCCTGCCGATTTCACTGTTAACATTCCCAATGCTTTTGATTTTGTTTTTTGGTTAATCATATTATGTTTCACTTACTAGAAAATGTGAAAAAACGACTGATTATGCTTCATGGATTAGCACAGATAATTACTCTGCAATTATTCTGAATTATAAGGTACATTTTAACAGTGGTAGTTTTCACATTCAAATCACATAGATTTCATAGTACTATTTTTCCGCAATTCCACTTTGCGGAAAACTGAAACCTGGTTTTCTTTCACTGAACCGAGAAACAGACTTGATGGCCAAACCTGCTAAATTGTTTGTAAGGCTGCCTTTGTTTGGGACTCTCTTGGTAAAGACTCTCGAAACATCTGCTGGCTAAGCCTTGGGAAATATGCCTGGTTAGCTTTGAACTGGGTTCACCCGGCATCCACTGTGCCAGCTTAAAACTAGCAGGGCAGTGGCCATTAGATTCCTCCTGCTGAGGCACCTGAAACACTTAAAGACTCAGACAGGTAAATATACGTTCTCCGAGGCAACAGAACAGGACTGCCTGACACTGATCCTGGATAGCTATTGTCCAGCAGGCTTTCACATCAATCTTAATGTGGCCCATCGGATTCCACCAATTAGCAGGGCAAGAGAATCACTTGCCGCTAAATAAGGAGTACTTTGTGAAATAGTAAACATTTACAGTGCGGACAATTTGTGGTAAATCTCCAGGCACAGGGTTGAGAGGCCCTGCCATAAAATAATAACCCGTTATTCCCCAAAAAAATATTTCTGTCTTCACTTTAGAAGTTATATACCAAAGAAAACAGGTCAAATCATCTGACTTTGCGAATGCTGGTCATTACAAGGGAAATAAGCTCAAAATGATTGCTTGGGAAATGAGATGAAATCAATGCATTTCTTTTTAGAGGTTTAAAATTGGATGTGGCATAGAATGCATACTGAAATACTGAAAAGCCAAATTTAAATAATTATGGAAAACTAAGAAGCTTTGATCCACAGAATGTCCACACTTAAGAAGTATGTTTTCATCTTTTAAACCCTTGCCTGTTTTTTAGACCTCAACTTTGAAAAGGGCATACCTCTGCAACCATAAGGTCTATTTGAATAATTTTGGCCTCAAAATGAAGGGGACACTTGTGAGATTTGTTCAGATGTGTAAACAGTCTTGTTTTGCTGATATCTTGCAGATTCTTTGGATTAGAGTAAAGAGGGACATATCATTGGAATCTGTGGAGTGTCTGGTTTCATTTGAGCTATTGGTTGTGCATGTGACATAAAGCAGCAGAGCGACGGCATCGAAATTGTGGCGAGTGGGTTAACAAGGTGGCGCTGTAGGGATTTTGGTGTTTGGTAATTCATTTCATTGGTGTTGGAATTGTGTTTGGAGCATGTAGAAATAGTTTATATATTCTTGTAGCTGAGGTTCTTCGGTTTAATCGGCTGTGCAGCATGACTATATTGTTACATGGGTAATTCTTCATTTTTTGCCGTTTCTTCTGGTGTGTTCTAGGGGACCCAGGAGTTCTTAATACATATGTTCAGAATTCAGAGACACAATGACTGTTGATTTAAAGCTATCAGTTAAAAGGATCTCCTAATGGCTAATGGAAGTACAGCTTCACACCTTGGTGGGTGCAACTTTATACAGCAGTGATTCATCACCCCGGCTCATGTCACTCACGAAGACTCTCAGTGCCCTCGGGCCTTATAGCTCAAACTGAGCTGAGTTCTACAATAGGAGCAATAGGATCCTGTCTCTGACATGTTTTGTGCGGCATTACTCTATGATTACATATGTGTTTTTCAGCTGGCAAAACATTTTCAGAAATGACTGAGATTGGGAACAAATTATGCAAAAGTACAATGATTGTATTCTGTATTATATAATAACATCTATCTATCTATCTATCTATCTATGATATTTTCAGCTGTAGTGTACAATATCTGTATTTAAACATTTTTGTCTCTGTTCTTAGAATTTTGTGACCAACTTTTTACATTGTGACTGAGCCTAAGGATATTGCACTTCCCAAACGATGTTGACAAATACCACCCATTCAAAACCCCCCGATCCTACACCCCCTTTTTGCTGTAACAAGACGGTAATATTATTTCCTGTTCCTACCATGAGAAATGGGATTATATTAATCCAGTTCTAAACTCTGCAAAACTGGGCCTTCTAATTACACACTCTCCCCTGCATCGCCCCCCACCCCGCTGCCCCGCCCACCCTCATCCTCTTCAGAGTGACCCCCCGAGCCTGAAACCTGTCATTATGCTCTTAGTGCATCAGGCAGCGGTGGGGGCGGGGCTTTTCGGAGGCGCGCTGGCCAATCCCTGCCCCTGGGGCCTGTCACCATCAGCCCTCATCAAGCTAGGGGAGTCTGGGTGAAATCAGCCTGGGCTGCATTGACATTTCATGGCTCTAAGGTGAATCTGTGCCTAGGGCCGAACAGGGGCACTGGTGCATCTCCAGAGTCGAGAACTTAAGTAGGTCTGATGAATTGCTTCATGAAATCCAAAGGCCCTTCTCTAATGGGCGCTTGAGAATGTGTCCAGTGTAGCAATAGATAAGAGAATGTTCACAATTAATGCTTCATGTGCTCAATGTGACAATGCATTAGGTCGTTGTCAGAGTAACAAACCCAATGAAGAAAATCTAGGGTGTTTTATACCTGCCATACCAGCACCTAAAACAAGACAAAACTAAACTCCTGCTATAGTAATAAATTTATTACATTTGGTTGGTCAAAAATTCTAAACGGTAAATTTTGGCATGTGTTTGGTTTTCCGATGTCCAAAAAAGTTGTTTAACGAAGTATAATACACTCATTTTCCATCATTGGTACTCTGAAGTCAAGCATAATTGTAATACGGGCTAGCTGTAGCAACATATTTTCCAGTAACCGCAACAGTCCTAAGTATGTAAGTAAGTAAACTTTATTTATAGAGCACTTTTCACAGACAGAGGTCACAAAGTGCTTTACATCAACAGAAGCAAACACAGGAGTCCTAATATAATTTAAGTAATATAGTGCACATTACCAAGTGTCATCTGCATGTTACAGCTACATTTACCGTAACTCAGAGACACCAAATAAACAATTTTATTCTTAATCTGGAATTATAAGGAATATACACCGTTGACCGTTCAGATTAACAGGCGTGAGTCATTCTCTACCCTGGAGGGAAGGTAAAAATTTTCATTAATTAGTTTTTGAGAATGCCAGTTTTAGGCACTTGTTGGTTCGACAATTTTGCTCTTCAGGAATATGATGTTATAATCATTTAAAAGATCATTTCTGAAGGCACGTGTGCAAATTATTAAATGCAGTAATCCCCAGTTTTACTTGATAGATGTACAATACACTGCTATCAATATAAGCAATTTAATAGCAACAATATGGTTCTTCCCCACGTTTGAGCTAACGATATCAAGCAGTACATCCCCGTACTAGATTGGCACTAACGGAACCGACGTGCCCGGGCAAATGACACTCCGTGAGACTTGTCTGTATTGTTGTCGCGCAGCTAGCGGCACAGGCCATTAACAACTTATCATTGTGCAGGCGTGTCAGAAAACTTATCGGGCGTTTTCCACTAAATGCCCGTCCCTTAAAAACCTAACACGAATAGCCGACTGAATTACACCCAGTTAGACATAAAAGAAAGTCCTTTGCAAATTCTCTGAATTAAAATAGACTGCATGGGACATCCATCAAAGGCGTGGGCTCATTCTGGTGTCGAAATAACTTTTTTTTTGTCGAGTACGAACACGATTAGGCCTACTCCCTAACGTAGCTCTAATGTGGATTATACGCATGCTTACTGTTGCCTCAATTAGAGACTCGTCATTGTGGGAACGAGCTTCTCTGTTCCAGTGAAATATACGCGCTTTGTTGGATATCTGCTCACTGCTTCAGAGATAACAAGAAGAAAATGTGGTCTGAGTGATATAATTTGTTCCCAGATCCTAGGTCACAGTGTTTTCATTTGTGCACAGGAGGGGTCCCTCTCGTGCTGCCAGCATCTATTGTATCTCATCCACGGTCACGAAACTTTTTCTTTTTTTTTTTCTTTGCACAAGAGAAAAAAGAACGCTGGAGTGCATTCAATTATGAACCAATTACGAGCTTTTTCACTTTATTTACTTGCTTTGATTTCACGCGCCCAGCATGTTTACAAATATGAGCAGCAGTTAGGCCTAAATATCTTGAATATTTCCAGAGGACAGCTGTAGTTCTACTTCTCCTTGTTCATGACGCGAACAGTAGGCTATATGTCACTTGCTTTTCAACGATAGTGGGAAAAGTACAATATTTAAAACAAATGCATGTTAAATGAATTGAAATAACTATTCACTGGGTATTTTTAAAAAATGTTTCTGAAGCGTTTCACTGGAAACGTAAAATTAAATAGAATTATGTGGAATTCTCATACGCAGAAATATAAAAACTTTTTGTCATCTTTAAAATGCACCAAGATTTTTTTTCTTTTTTACTCCTCATGGGAACAACGGAACACAGCTGGACAATAGCTATCTGCAAAGAGCTCAGGCGGTTTGAACTGTTGAGAAAAATGAACTTTGATATTGGCCAAGGCCTACCGTAAAATAAGCGGGGTATAAATAAAGCGGTCCAGACGCAGGGGTGAACTCTTGAACTCAGTGAAAATAAAGCTGTGATGACTGGTTGAAATCGAGTTTATTCTGTGTGACAAGCGGAAAATGTTTCGGTCTCACCTTGTGTTGTCTGCCAGTCGTGAAGAGACGTTCGGGTTAAAAGATTATATTGGCGCTTTCAGAGAAAAAAAACGCACCAAAATCATTACAGGTGTCTTTGCATTTGTTACTTACAGAATCTGCTGTTCAGATGTGAAAGAATTAGTGACGTGGCGTGATATAAAGAATATGGATAATCCTAGTTTCCTCAAATCAGTTTTACTTTTGGCTATCCAGACTCCGAAATTAAATATATCTGCCTGGCTGATTGAAAAGTATCATTAAGTGGTTTCACTGCGGGAACGTGAATTAATTGTAACGCACGATTAAACCAGAAAGTAGGCCTATACTGACAGTCTGATTCGCATATTAAAACAGATTTATTTGATTGTTTGAAAAGACAAAAAGGGAATCTAATGTAGGCTACAGGGAGGTAGGCCTATTACAGCCGGCTTATTTATCGGTCGAATTTTCAACATTTGCCCACCAAAAATAGGCGAATTATATGCTCATATGAAAGCAATATCCAGGCTTGAAATATTATGGCGCTAAGAAAAAGTTTTTCGCACAAAATAAGATCAGAGGATTATAGCGAAATTATTGGGGTGACGTCAGGTAAACTGGGACATCATGCAGGTTAGATGGGATAAATCAGGTTCTCAGTCTTGAACTCTTAAAATATTTGCAGCCTACCACTAAACATTTTATTGCGTTGTTGCTACAAACGTCCTTTACACAAAACAATTATTTTTACTTATCTAAAATAATTAGAATGGGCAAAGCAAATATTCAGAAAAATCACTGGTCCATGAACTCGCGAGACAAGCCAAGTGGCATGTTGATTTGCTTTTTTTTTTTTTTTGGTATTAGGAGTTCCGCAGCTAAAACACTGCATGTATGACACCATAATGGTTGGAAGATGGTGCATCTTTGTTGATTGTTTGACTTATAATCAAAATATTTTCACAATACTCTTAACTTTTTATAGGGAAAGGTTTTAAGTGACTGTCCTATTTTCCCCGAATACAAAATGGGACACTTTTCTGAAGTGAAACCTGCATGTTTTTGGGATACCAGGAGCCAAATAATCATGAGTTGCTATGCTATTGTGTGCCATAAGCCGTTTTCCGCATTTTTGACATGCAAAAAAAATGATGCAATGACCCCATGTCAGCCACAACAGCCCGGAGCAAGTAGGTGGCCTGAATGTTGATTAATGATAATGATGACTATTATTATTATTATTATTATTTGCACATTACATTACATCGACCGTTAGCTTATGCGAAATTAGTCGCAGTTATGCAAATAATATGCACTGACGTGACTGAATATTTGTAGTCATTCATGCTTAGATTACAGTACCCTGTCAGAACGAGGAAACAAAGTAAGTTTTGAAATGGAATGTCAATTGAGTGACACGTCATATTATCATTTAATGGCTGATGCCAACAGAATGCGCATAATTCTTACTGGGTTGGGGGGATGGGGGTGTGGCATAGGCAGCAATAAACATTTGCTTGAAAGCAGAAAAGTCCGCACACTAAATGTCGTTAAAAAAAACTTTTAATTGGGTCAAATGACGAACAAGTCAGCAACGGACGTGTTTTGGACGAGTGCATTCCTCAGCGCTGCCTTGTACGCCAGTTGGCCTAATTAAAAGTTTTTTTAATGATATTTAGTGCACTGACTTTTCGTCTTTCATGCACGTCTTTTTGCGGTCGTGCACCTGACAATACTGAGTGTATGAGAGTGCTCTTTTTTGCCTTCAGACAAAAACGTTTACCAACCTTTGCTCACAAAATACGTATTCATTTATTAAGGCATATTAAGGTCCGTTGGATTTAAATAAAACCATAAATGCACATTTACATAGCCCTCCAGAAATCAAGGCCCTTCATCACAAAGCATCATCTTTGCATAAATATGAACTGATGGTACATGTGTTGACTCAAAATACATTTGTTTACCAGATTATTTTGACTAATCTCCTTCAAGCAAAAGGGATGTCATTCATAGGCGCCCAACAGACCTACATTCCAATTAAACACATAGTGTTAAACATCAGCCTTATATATGTTAAGTAGTGGCAGGTTACGGTTCAAATTGCGGACTTGCTGCAGATCTAGGTCGAAACTCCTTTCATTGAAGTTCCAGCCTGCAGCTCTTGGAATTACAGAGGGAACGCATTTATAACAAAACTGATTCGTTCACAGTTTCATGCATCTGCAGAACTATTTTGCAGCCTATTCTAGCACTATACACTGTGCAGGTAGATTTAATTGTTGTGGTTAGGGTGAACAAACTAGCTATACCATCTAAACCTCTGTTCCTTCACGACTATATATCAAATTGTTGACACTGAAATGATTCGTAAGAGTACTACCAAAATGGCCACTATTTTGATTTGAAGGGTAATAACTTTGTCGGTGAGTGGGATGACTAACGTCAGAGTTCAGCAGTGTGCTTTGCGAAGGGGAATATGAACCAAGTCCAGACAAGTTCTCTCTGTTCTGGGACAAGTCCTCCAGAAGTCCAGAACTGTACTGCTTGCTGCCAGTAATGCCGTTTCCTGCAAGCATGGAGTTCATGTTGGAAACGAAGTTATTGAAACAAGGGCTGTGGTCGATGGACGGAGATGGAGGAGACTTCGACTCACTCGAGCCGGGAGAGTTCTGCAAACTTTGCGGCGGCGTGCTGAGAACGCTTGTGGTTTCTGAGAGCTTCAATACGCTGCCGTCCTCTTCAGATTTCACTGACACAGCATTGGAGCTTCCGCAGTTGGTATCAGCTCTCCTTTTCCTCTTTCGCCTGAAGTTTCCATTGTCGAACATCTTTTCACAGTTAGGGTCAAGAGTCCAGTAGTTTCCTTTACCTGTAAACAAAGAACGCAATTTTTAATTCGAAAGAAAATTGCATCTTTTTCATTCTACGGAACATTTCATGAACAATTCGAACTAACTATACATTTAACCGTTCTCAGACACAATATAGACAAACATACACGGACACAGATTGGCGCCTGATGTGCCTCTATATTGTCCATCATTTTTTTTTCTTCTTTGATAGTTCCAATATCCAGCAAATTATTACCGACGTTTCCTGTTTTTTCATTCAAGTAACTCACCTGGATCGTCTTCATCTCGCGCAACTTTCTTGAAACAGTCGTTCAAAGACAGGTTGTGACGAATCGAGTTCTGCCACCCAGCTTTGCTCTTTTTGTAGAAGGGAAAGTTTTCCGCCACATATTGATAGATTTGACTCAGCGTCAGTTTTTTGTCTTGCGCATTTTGGATAGCCATTGCAATAAGGGCCGAATACGAATACGGAGGTCGAACCATCTTAAAAAGTTCTTGCTGACTAGACAGAGAAAGCCAGCCAAGATCCGCGCTTCCAAAGCCAGTAGGTGGTGGCAGAAATTGCCTTTGGTTTGCTCCATATCCTGAAGGAATATAGGAGGCCCCGTTGGTTCCAGTGAGATAAGGAGACGAGTTGATACCCGGACTGTTCAGCCATAGGTATGGGTTGGATGTTGGCGACGGATAGTCTCCAAGTCCGTAGGTTGGGGGATGCGCCGTAGGCCTTTGAGAGTGATGGTGATGAAGATTTTGCTGGTACATGCTGAAGTTATCACAGTAAACGGCCATGTCCATAAGCTCCTGTGCACTGTGGTGCTGAATAGGACTAGACTGATGGTTGGGTGCCTGCTGTCCAAAAGCGTTCATAATCCGCAGTAGTCTCTTGCGAATATACTGAGGGCTGCTGCAATCAACATCAGGCGGGTGAAGTTTCGGTGGTTGTGGCTGTTTTCGTCTGGGTGGTTCCCTGAAGACTGAGCACCTTCGCGTTGGTGGGCAGTATTTAAGTAATGGCTCCCTGACAGCGAGCTTTAAGACAGTGAACAGGTATTGAATGGCCTGGTGGGTAACACCCCTTTCAGTCACGCTCCACCCGTGCTGCCTTAACGGAGGTCCTGGGTAGATCAACTAACCGCAATTCTAGAAGTTTGTGAACTCTAAAAACTATTTTATTTATTTATTTTTTATTTATTTATTTATCAATTAATTCAACGCGTCGATATCGAAATTTTCACATATTCATGGAAAGAGATAGGCTATGCATCCATACGACTGAAATCTGGCTTGTTGATGCTCTAGCCCACCCATACTTGATTTGGCTTGTTTCTCGTATTTAACTTAACGGCTTTTCACCTGGAGGTGTTACGGTTTCTCAGCCGAGGTTTTTCGGCTATTAATGCCGTATTTTATTATAACCCTGTTCAACTTCACCGAGCTTTCCATTTTAGACCAGTGGGTCTCGCCTCAGTTTAATTAAACTATTGACTTAGGCTAAGCCTAAATTTTATGGATGTCACACGCGAACTTACTTGCATTTCCATTGAACTGGCTATGCTGAAGCCTAGCGAAAGTAGGCCTACTGGCTTAAACTACGCAATACAATCATGGTGCACTCAGACCGATTGTATAGTGCAGTGTTTCCCTACCCCGATCCTGGAGTACCCCAGCCCTGCATATTTCAGATGTCTCCTTAATTTAACACACCCAGATTAGGTCATTAGGTACTCCACTATTCAGCTGTATCAGGTGTGTTAAATCAGTGAGGCCCAACCCTGCTCCTGCTGTACCCCTGTTATGCTCATTTTATAGGTCCTTAATTTAGCACACCTAATTCATCTGATCAGCTCATTAGTGGAGTACCTAATGACTTGATCTGGGCGTGTTAAAACAAGGAGACATCTGAAATATTTAGGGCAGGGGTACTCCAGGAACAGGGTTGGGAAACACTGGTACAGCCTACATAAAACACGCCTTTTGAATCAACCCGCTGATATAAGACTATTAAAGGAAAAAGAACATTTTGGGGGTAGAAATGCACAGAAGGGGACTATGTAAATAGTAAACTTAATCGGCTTTTCCTTAATGTTGATTTCCCGAACAGCTCGAATAGTTACCAGTGGCTGCCCCGCTTCGGGAGAAACGGAAGTTTATTTTCGTCTCGGCTAATTTGATAAATTCATTTTACTATATCTTCTTTTGAATAAATAAATAAGGTCAACTGCCTGATCTCAACAGACAGGCACACACACGCGCGCGCGCGCACTCGTACACGCGCACCCGCTCATGCGCACTCGCGCGCTAATTTTAAATTTTCATAACCCAGGATTTTAAAGTATTTACTTAAATAATGACCATATGTCTATACAAAATGTAGTCTAAAGTAGGCTGATTTGTCATATGATATTAAAAAGCAACTTGAAATCGAGCTGCGGTCAATTAAGAAACCTGGTTGTCTATAGGGCCTGCATAGGGCCTTAACTTTAAGCTAATGTCTTTCTACGCCATCTGCGTAAATGGACAATTCGTTGAAACGTGATCACATCGGTTAGGACAAAGCATTTATATTTGTGGTAATTTTTTTTTTTACTAGCCCCATTCGCATAAAAACTTGTTCAATTGCACATGTGTTACGTAGGCTATTTACGAATGAAAGTTCTCTCCAATGTAAATCGGCCCAAGAGTTTTAAATGATCCAAAGAACATACGGAAATCAGTGGCTCGGAGAAGTAAAACGCAATGGGAAAATTAATCATTTTATGCTTTTCATGGCAAATCTTTTCACCTTTTCATTTTGAGCGTCTTATTCAATTATGTTTTATATTTTATGTGTAAAAAATTAAATCAGGTTTCGAATCCATTGTATTTATTTGTACCTTCTATTTCTAAGTTTAGGACTCGAGTGCATATGTCTACTTTAACCATTATCATTATTGAAGTTAATCAGATAGTGAACTTGGGGCACCGTTTAAGTCACGGTCGGCATCCGTGCTATACTGCCACCACGTGGTGCCTGCACTCTGTGCGATACCTGAATAGACCACATCGGAGTCAGTTTTTATAGGCTACCCATTGTCCACTAGGCGTGACGTCATGTATTTTCGGCTGGGGGTATAAATTCCACCGTATCTCATGCGAATTTCCATTGACAATCAAGACACTCAACGTTTATTCCTACCAGTTATAGGCTACGCGATATTAATACACTTTTGTCCGTAGTTGCAGAGCAACAACGGCATGGAAAGTACGCGATATGGTGGTGTTTGTTATATAAAGTTTTAGGGAGTTTAAAAGGTTGAATTAGCTTACGTGATGAATGAAGAGGCTACATGAAATCACTTTCATTTAGTAAACCTAACCCTAACCATTCACTTTCATTTTGTAATACGACTCTCGGGCTGCGAAACATACAGCAGGATGGGAATGAAAATTATAGTGCATGCAACCGTGGGGTTTATGTAAAAAAAATTGTCGCGACTGTTGGCAGAAAAATGGAAAATAACAACCTTGAAAAGCAAAGAAGAGAAACCTTTTATGCAGAGCCTAGGGACAGATTTTATTGTTACGGCAGTCGATTTCAAGGGATTAGGAGTTGCTGCAGGTACGGCAGTTTCTTTAATGCACTTCAGTGTGGAGAGGTATGGAGTTCCCATTTCAAGACCTGCCCTAAACTTACCCTAACTTCCAGCCTTAGTTCTTCCCCTAACCTTTATCTGTTGAAGTCGTCTGTCGCACCAACAAAGTCTGCCACGTCTTTTGAGTCTAGTCACTTCATTAGGAAAGGATTGGAAATTAGGGGAAGGGGTTGGGGTTAGGGTTATGGTTAGGGTTAGGTTTAATAAATGAAAGTGATTTAATGCAGCCTCTTCATTCATCACGTAATTCAACCTTTTAAACTCCCTAAAACTTCATAAAACAAACGCCGCCAAATCGCGTACTTTCCGATCGTTGTTGCTCTGCAACTTCTGACTAAACTGCAAATACCGCGAATAACTGGTACGAATGAACGTTGTGTGAGTGGTTGTCAATGGAAATCTATAAGAGATTCGGTGGATTTTATACCCCATACCCCCAGCCGAAAATGCGTGACGTCACGCGCAATGGATAATGGGTATCGCAAAGCTAACGATGTGGTCCATTGAACACTGAGCCATAAAAACATCAGCTAACGATAATAACTTTCATGGTATATTATTCTTATTAGATCTTGTATATTAGTTTTTCATTAGACTACCTTAAATGACCAACACTCATCTGGCACCATCGCAAGAGGGAGGCACAAAAAAATTATAGTGTGTCTTTGTAGGTGAACTTCATTTATTGCCTACCCTGGTTGGCACATTCATTGGTAATTGTGAAAACAGTTATCTTTGAAATCCAAGAAAGTTTGAATCATAAGTTGCTCATTAATAGTCTGAGGCGTAATTGCGACGCTCCTCCAATTAAATCCAACGGATAGGCTATCCATTCAGTCTCCAAACCGGACAGGAAGAAAAACATCTCGACGTATTTTGGCAAGACTGGACACATACTGCCCTCTAATGGTCTTCCCGTGAATCATCTCTTTTCCCAGACTTGGTACATTTGATCAATTACGCTGATGGGGGGGGAAGCGAATTCCCCCCCCCCACTGGAGTTCCGAACACCAACAGAAAATTATTTGCATACAGTCCATTCGCTGCCCAGAATTCTGCGATTACATCGTAAATGCCTGCCTTACTCTCAACATAACTGTTCGCCAAATCATTCATCTAGCCTGCTATTTTCATTAATAATTTGTTATGAATGTAGTTGTTCAAATACGTGAAGCTGGTAAAATGAGCCCAATCAATGTAGTCTCGCGATACCCAACTCGCCGCTTTTTATCCTGCACTGATCTGGCATATTGATAATAAAATGTTAAGTGACACCGAACAAAATCTGATGAATACAAAGCAGAAATAACCGAGATTGTGTCATCATATTTTCGATATTATGAATGCTCTGTAGGCCAACAGATTATTTTTATCTAGCCTAGCGACAGAACGTTACAATCATATCGGCAGGTTTGCAAGTGGTGTTCATGAATTTTTTTTCGTACTTCGCTGTCGGCTGTTAATATTGGTTGTTTGTGGTGCTTTCTTTCTGCATCATAGAAACATAATTTTAAGTAGAAGGCTATACTCAGGCAGAGGGGTGTGATACAGCCTAATGATTTTATACTTTAATAGTGGTTTAGAATTAGCCTATTAAATTTTCGTGTCCTTAATTGGAAAATTACGGTGGCCGTTTCCAAACCTGTCAATCGTTTTTAATATTTCCAGCTAGGCTAGACAAAAATCATCTGTTCAGAGCATTCATATTCTCTATAATAAGCTGACGCGATCTCGGTTAACGTATTTTAACTTAAAAGTGCGAGGCCAATGAAGAGAGGAAAATGTAACTGTCTCGAGACACTCTTCAGCGGTCCGGCACGAGGTCGCTGATTGGCTGTATGCAAGTAAGTTTCTGTCTGTGTCCGGAAAATGCATAAATAGCAATGTTGTTTCATATTAAAAAATAAACCTGTTGCACTGAACATAATTACACAGTCAAGGTGCTTGAAAACAGTTACACTTAAAATAATTACGCCGTGGTTGTTTGTTATTTTGTTATTTCTAATTCTAAAAGTAGCCTAGTTGTAGTTTATGACTACCTACAGTCTATGACCGTTTACTTATATTTTTTCATAAAAGGTTGAGGTTTATATTAATTACAACGTGTGAAATAAACTGCAAAGGACTCTGAAAACAAAATGTGCGTATGTATTACCTATTTTTGTGGGGGGGGGGGCGCAAAAAATTTCTTATGTACCAAAGGGGGGCCCAGCAGAAAAAGTTTGAGAACCACTACAGACAGGATAGAAACCCGCCGTGGTTATCGGCAGTTGCAAGTAGGCCCATGAGCATTTGGACGGTGACATGATTTTCCATAATTTTTCATGATCCACCCCTAAGAATGTGAAAATAATAATCAAAATTTTCTTGGAGGGTAGACTTTCAGGTTTGATTTAATGGTTTTCACAAAAATACTGTATGTAGGGGGGAGCTGGTACGAAAGTTACATTTTTCACATGGACGTCATTTTAAAAGATAACGTTAAAATTTCGGAGCGATTAACTACTTTCCTGTGTGTTTTGTAAATATCAGGTGCTAAATCATCACCATATATATTGATTTCGGCATAGTTTGGCATCGAACGGAAGTTGCGCATTGCTACTTTCGACCCATCCAGTGGGGATGAAAGTAATGCACGGGCAGGTCAAAAGTAACGTGATCAAATTTACTGGAATCTTTTTAAATTTCCGATTTAAAAAGATCCGGAGCGGAGGAGCTTGCTATCTGGGTGGTGCCTCAAGGAAGCAGGTGCTGGTGATGGAAATGGCACTGGTGATGAAGCTGGCGCTGGCACTGGGGATGGAGCTGGTGCTGGTGCAGGACGGTCGGTCACAAAAGCTGGAGCAGAGTTTGCCTCACTGAAAATATCTGGATTCAGGGGCCAGATACCGGTACACTCGAACCCAGACGAAATGCTGCTTGCTGTTAAAGCTTGAGGCAGAGCTTTAGCTACAAGACTTGGGATGTTGTAGATGGTCAAAGTTCTTCCAGGGTTCATTCGCATCCAATTGTCTGCTGCACTGTTAATGTAGTGCTTCAGAGGGCCAAAAACGCTTCAGTCTAGCGGCTGAAGACGGTGGGAGCAGTATGGTGGCAAAGACAGCAGTACAATGCCATGTGACTTGCAAAAGTCAATAGCCACCATAGAGAGATGTGATGCACAATTGTCTAAGAGTAGCAGCAACATTGACTCCGGGGTCACATGGGTGTGTCTTGCAAAATGCTGTAAAAAGGCCAAAAAATCTGTCTCCTCCATCCACCCCGATCCAATGACAGAACCAGTGCAGCCAGGGGGACCATCCCAGATGAAGTGGTCATGGGACATCTTCCTTGGGAAGATAAAGTAAGGGGGAACAAAGTTGCCTTGTGCGTTGGCAGCAAAGGCAACAGTCATTAATGCCCCTCTTTCCCCGGAGGTCACAGCACCGACCTGGCGCTGCCCCTTGGTGGCAATGATTTTGTCGGGCACTTGAACCATTGTGGTACCTGAAATAATAAGTGAAATGAATTATTGCTGCTACAAATCACTGTTGCTTTTAAATTTATCTAAATATATATTTTTACCTGTTTCATCCATGTTCCAGATGTCATTTGCCTCAAAATTATAGCGGGTGAGGACAGTCTTTAGGTTGTTAAAAAACGCGGTCACGTTGGTCTTGTTGAAGCTGGTGGTACGGGCTTGAGGTCGATGGATGGACAGGGTTTTGTTGAGCTCGAGGAAGGAGGTGAGCCAATCCTCCCTGCCATCTGGGATTTCTTCCGTGAACATGGAGTTTTGAGGCCAATATTTTCGGCCAGCTCATACACAAACTTTCGCACCTAAAAAAAGCATAAAAAAGAGGTAGATAGCAAGCACCTCCGTTCCGGATCTGCCCCGGATCCAGCTGATCCGGCTCAAAGCCAGGGCAGATCTGGAGCAGAGGTGCTTATTATATGGCGGTAGTGGTGTAGCTTTGTCTGTGGTGTTGCTCCCACCTCTTTAGGACTCAGGCCAAAATATATATCGGCTGCTCTCCTTATATATGCCTGCAGTCTCTTCTCCTGTTCTTCTGTGAAGACTGTTGTGAGCCCTGTACCCCGGGGCCCTGGTCTGCAGCCTTCTTGCCTCTGGACTCCTCTTGCAGTACCTGAACAGGGTGACATTACAAAGGCCATGCACCTCTGCTGCCCTCCTTATACTATTGCCTCTTCGGACATCAAAAAAGGTCCTTGCGTAAACCTCCAGGTCAACCGTTCCTCTCTGGGTAGTCCTGACCGTAACTCATGGCATTTTCTGTTGGTAAAACATAACACACATTTTTATTGAGCTTTTAAACACAAAATGCGGCCGCATTAGCAGAGAGGGACGAACATAACTATTGCTACTTCAGTCCCGACAGTGACTCCTGACATTTGAACGAGGATTTCTTCCAAAGTGGAAAAAGTCTGACATTTCAAACTTCACCATATGTTACGGAACTAAATCACCTATCATTTCATCATAAATATGACACATGGAGCAATAAAGACAATCTTTAAATCAAAAAAGTAGCATTTGTCTGAATTTACTCACCGCTGTGGAAAACAGTCTTCCTGGTCTTGTGTTGCAAGGAAGACTGGACACCTCAAGAATGTTTGCGGGTCTGGAGAGGGGTGCGAGCTGCACGTGCTGACCTAGTGTGACGCATCGAAGTGTGGATGGCTGTGAGTAAATCGCCATGCTACTTTCGTCCAGAGTTACTTTCCCACCGGCGCTCCCCTACCCTGAAGGAATTTAAACTATTTTTATGTGAAGTCCCCTGGTTTTCGGGGCATCTATAAAAGTGCAGGAACTCCAATACCCTTCACCCGTGTTGGCAGTAAATATTCTCAAATTAAAGGTGAAGGTGTGCATTGTAAAGAAAATCATTATTTAAGGTCAAATCCAATAGCCTACTTTGAGGAAGACAGCAAAAAAAAGTAAATGTCTGAGAATTTATGGACCTGATTGTATAGCTCACCAGTTTCAAGGTTTCACATGCTGTGAGTTCAGAGATGCCATTTTGCTCACCAGAGTCAGTTTATTAGGAACACCTCCCAAGCCTCCATCACTCTCCAGGATTAGGACTACTTTCCTGCTAAACTCATTTATTTTACTTTCAAGCAGTCCTGCATCTACCAGGAGGATTCACCACCTGACTTCTGCTTTGAGACAGCCATTGGCCTGGGTTCAGACATGCCCCTACCCTCTTCAGTCATTACCAACTTAGATGAACTGCTCCTCCATAGTTCTGGGCTACAGCTTTTCCCTCTTCTATTGCCGTATTCCCATAGTAAATATTCCCTTGTGGATTTTTACCCTAAAACTGTGTTTATTTGTCTTGATCATAACAATACAATCCAGAATGGAACCAGCATTATTTGCCTTACGCCGGTTGATACCCTGAGGCACCAAAGGGCTCCGCTTGGTCAGAAAGAGGCAGAGCTCTGCCAGCTACACCAATCCATTGGCACTATCTCCAATCAACTTCTGGCCGTTACTGACATCTCCTGGGATTCCTCCGCCGCCGCTGAAGCAGCCAGTGCTATCATTGCAGCAGACTCTTCTTCTGGCACTCACCCCACAGAAACCCAACCTAGCTGTGTTGGACCCCTCTGATGGCACCTACCATCCACCTGCCAAGTTTCCTGGCTCAGTGTTCAATGGTCTTCGAGCTTAAACCATCTTCATTCCTCACCGAACGGTGCAACATGGCGTTCATCATCACTCACCTCTCTGGAAGAGCCAGAGACCGGGTGGCCGCCTGTTTGGAGGCAGGGGACCCAGCAGTTCAAACACTTGCTGTCTTTGTGGAGGAAATAAGAAAGGTATCAACCAGTCCCGGGTCGACCATGCCGCTGCCCAGAGACTTTTCCAGCTGCACCAAAGCAACCCGTCCGTTACGGAGTACTCCATTGATTTCCGGACACTGGTTGTCTCTTCACATTGGGACCCCGGGCTCTCTGTGGTACCATCTGGTTTGACGAGCTGAATCACGTCCATGATGAGCTGACTACCTGTGCCCTGCCCCCAGACGAGGATGGCCTCATTGACCTCGCTCTGCAGACTGATGCCCAGCTGCAGGAGAGGTTGGTAGATTGGCGGGCTAGGTCACAGGCACCTGTGTCACCTATGGCCTTGTTTAAACTTAGTTTTAATATGTGTTTTGGGTGATCGGACAAAAAGCGGTCAGAGCTAAAGACAAGCATAAACGGGCTTCAAGACTCATCGAGATCTGATCACTCAAACCACTTGCGGAGGTGGTCTGGGATGCATGTGACCACATGTTTGGTAGTGTAAAAAGTAATCCGTCCTGATGTGTCTTTGTCGAGGACGTAACCGGAAAAATGTCATCATACCACTGTTTGAGGTCTTGTGGCTATCACAGTAGTGGTTAAAGCGAGCACTTCCTGATGAGGTTCCCTTGTCTGTGCAGTCCTGCATGCTCTTACAAGTTGCAAATGCACCTGGGAGCAGTTTCACAAAGATCTCGCAAAAAATTAGCGATGCAAGGGGTTAGCGACTTGATTGCGACCAAGCAACTTAAGCAAAGCAAGGGATTCACAGAACACCTTTGCTAACTACAGTGTCCACAAAACGTCACTTTTAGCAAAGTCGCAATTCGTTTGAGCCCTCTTCTTCCTTCAATTTTCGAGCCCAGTCTTATCTCGACACGTTATAAATTGACGTGATGCTACCTGTCCAAGCGTCAATGTATGATGCAAAAGGATGCGTTTTGCATCCTTTTTTGATGTTATTTTCAAATGCACCCAGCCTTCTAGCCCTTAACCTGAATCCTAACCGGCAAATAAAGATGCAAAAAGCTTCCATTTCCGTCCTACATCGATGCTTAGTCAGGTAGTGTCACTATATGATGAGTTGGGATGAAAATGTGTTGGTACATCACGTAATTTAATGTGTTCATTTAAGTGATGCAGATAGTGTACCTGGAACAGGCTAAAACAACTTGGTTTAGTCCAAGCATAGATGAGGTCATGGTTGCTTGTATGATGGTAAAACAATTGGCGACAAAATTGATGAATTTGAGCTCACGATCGCTAATCCCTTGTCCATTAATCGCATGGTACGTATTCTGACAAATTAAAATGCATTCATTTTGTGACAGTCTCTTTCTAGTCTGGCAGCTCAAGCATGAATTTGCTATCGGCTACAGTTTGCTATGGCAACAGTTGGTGAGTACAGCGGTTTAACTATTCTGTAGCTCGGATGCAGGGAAAGCTAGAATCCACCCCATACAGACACATTTGTAGAATGGGTCGACATTTCCAAGTATGGACCGGAGACCATAGAAATCCAGTGGGTCTGAATTTAGAGTGAAACATGGACAGTGAGGAGTAGCTAGAAGTGGACCAACAGCTTATGGACTGCTTCGGTGTGTGTTAGGACCCGCTGGTTCGTGTGCATAGCTGTGGTGTTGTTAGCGTGGAGAAACAAACAGCTTCCGTGCTGGTATATGACGGAGGGGCGAAAGCTCCAAGCTAAACGGCCTTTTCGAAAAATGCCCAGGTAATGGTTTACTTATTGCTTTGGAATGACCAGCTTTTCCTTGCAGAAAATGGGCGCATTATCGATAGCGTGCGAGAGCTAGACAGAGCTCCGGTTATGTCATGAACATAATACAGGTTTTACAGACCGTAAGTTCCATCTGCGTGAATGTTGCTTATGTGGAGCTGGCGAATTGATCACTTTTACTGGAAAGAATTTGATATTCAATCGATGGCAATGCAGTGTTTTTTATACCGGACATGTTATAGCTGCCCTATTGCTTTCACCAGTGGTATCAGTGAGCTTACCCGGACATTAGAGATGTATCAGGCTGACCCTGGTCATGGATAAGTAAAGTGATCGTTTCATAAGCACCCAAAAACGCACCCCAAGCTCTGCAAAATCTACGTCTGGTCTAACTGCAGCCCAACTCGGCAGACACATACAGCACCTCTCCATTTAGCTTCAACTGTAGTGGCTACAATCAGGCAACGTTATGATGAAACTGTCACATTGATGCTTACCGAAGTAACAAGCATACAGATCATAATTGCTGCATATAAGTTAACCAGAAGCATGATTAATTAGCAGAGCATGGGAACTAACATGCAGTAGCTGATCTGTGGTCATGACTTTGAATGTAATCAGTCGCGCGAAAAATTTGTTTCGTGTCTGATGTGAAAGCAGCTTTATGGATAGTACGTGACAGCTAGAGAGAGCTCAGTTATGTTATAAACATAATACAGGTTTTGCAGACCGTAAGTTTTGTTAGCGCGGACAAGTTGCTTATGTGGTGCTAGCGAATTGATCGCTTCTACAGGAAAGAATTACCTATTTAATCTCCGCCTTTTTCGGCTTTTTATTAGCCACAACAATTTCTAAAGGGGGATGAAATTATGTCAAGGTAGTACAGAGAAATCATTTAAAATGGGTAGAGCTTCTGCGTTTCGCATTGCTTTCATGGTAGCACCAGAGAGCTTGCTCAGACATTTGTGAAATATCCAGCTGATCCTGGTCATGGATAAGTGAAGCGATCGCTAACTGTAGTGGCTAACATTGGGCAACGTTATGATGAAACTGCCACATTGATGTTTACCGAAGTAACACAAGCATACTGATCAGAATTACTGCATTTAAGTAAACCAGGAGCATTTTTAATTAGCACGACACGCAAACTAACATGCAGTAGCTGGTAACCGAGCAGTCATAACCACAGAGGCAAACCCTTGCTATACAGGTTTTACAGACAGCAAGTTCTGTTACTGTGAACGGTTGTACCAACCGTCCAAATTATAAACAAGTATTAAAAGTTAGCTACAAATGAGGTTTATGTTCACACACCTTCTGTAGAATTTCCCCTGATATCACTCTTGCATATTTAGGTCACAAACATTAACAACATTAAGTTGGCTACGTTTGCCGCTGTGCTACAGCCACAATCAACTGGCTATCACGTCAGGTTGGCTTATGCAGTAAAAGCAACTTACAGCTTCTGTGTCTATGAGTCACGGACAGTCGTTACCAATACAGGCTTTATCTTCAGATATTTTACAAAGCCTCCATTTGAGGCAAATTGTTAGTGTTAACTATCGCTAGCAGTCCTGCTAGCCACCCGTAACACATCAGCTTCACTTACATTATTTGCTGTTATATGGTTACTTACAGCTTGTGGCTCCAAGCGCTTGATCGATGCAACTGCTTCAGGTTTGAGAAGCAACTGAAACGCTTATCCTGTGTCAAATTATTCTTCATTGACAAAGTTGTCTTTGGTGAAATGCTGAGCACAAACAGCTAACATTGCCTTTGGCCATGGCTATTTGCTGCCAGCAAACAAAAAAGGCTACCCACGGATTTCTGGTGGCATCGTCTTTTGGAAGAGAATTTTTTTTTAATGTTTATTTTTTTTACGTCCAAAAGTAAACGGACAAGTAGCTTCGGAAGAGATACTGACAAAATTGCACCTCAAATGATCTGCGGTTCTTCTTTTGTATTTCCAAAAGTGTAGACGCTACTAAGGCATAGTATGATCTGCCGTTGTTAGTGCCTGTTAGAATAGTTTCAGGTGTGGGTAGGTCCAGTGCAGTGGTTGGCTCTGGCTAGGGCTGTACTAATTGGATGGCACAACTTGACATCAGGTTTTACCCAGATCTCGTGAAGATCTCGGGAGGAGCAGTTCAGAGAGGAAATCAAGCTCACAAAATCACATTCTTGGATTACAGCAAAATCCCTGTATCTTTTGTTTAGAAACTTTTCAGAGGTTGAGCATGGACAATCAACATTATAACATTACTAATATGCATTAAAAGAAGGATCAGCATGTTTGGTCCCCTTTAAAGTAGCAGTTCCCTCTGCTCAGCTTCTGGTCCATTCAAAAATGCCTCAGCCTTCCAGAAGCAGGTAACCATCGTAACCGTCCAGCTCCTACTTACCAAGTGGGACAGAAGGTGTAGCTGACTATTATGGCATCCCTTTCCAGGATGGGTCAAAGAAGCACACCCCCAAGTTCAGCAGTTTATTCACCATATGCACCCAGGATCCCCCTCCCACCGCCCCTTATTAGAATTTACCCAGTGTTTTGTGTGTCTAGAATTAAACCTGCATCTCTTCCTCATTACAGTCCTCCCTCCTGCATCCCCCCACCCCTCCATGGCTCATGGGTGGCCCTATCTACACTATGCATATCCTGGACGTTTGGCGCCGGGGGCACAATCACCAGTTCTTGATGGACTGGGATGGTAGGGGCTTGAGGACCATTCCTGGGTGCTTGTATGCCACATCCTCTACCCCTCCCCGGTCTGCGACTTCCTGTGTTGCCATTTGGTGTCCACCACAGGGCTGTTATGTAGCACCCCTCGAGGGTGGGGGTGGGTACTGTCTCAACCCTCATGTATCATTAATTGGTTCCTCCACTTTTCCAGCAGTCTGTCTGTGTTTTTGCTGTTCATCTCCTACAGTTGATTCATTGTCCCATCTCTCCCCTTGATCCCAGATGATATCGTTGGTATGCCTCGAGCCCTTTATGAATGTACTATTTATGGAAGTTAATTGTGGTGTGAATGTGGTTGCTGAATTGTCATGGATCGTACCCCACTAAACATTCCAGTCAGTTTGTGTCTTCTAGTGCTGAGCTAATGCTCTTCTTTTGTATGTTTTAGGTAAATTAATGATTACTTTTCCGAGTCTCATTACTAGGAACAAGCTCCATAGCCCTCATTGGTCTCCAAGATAGGCACAGTATTCCTGCGGAATTGATTATTTTGTCAAGCAGTCATGCTTCTGTGAAAGGGATTCACTACCTGGCTTTTGAATCTGAATGGCCACTGGCCTGGGTGCAGACCTGCCCCTACCCTCTCCAGTCATTACCAATTTTGGGGCATTGCTGCTCTAAAGTTTTGGGCTTCACACTTTCCCTCTTCTATTCTCTTGATAAGTCTGACATTGTGCATCATGTGATAATACTGTTTCCGAGTCCAAATAACAAACTCATTTGCAGTTCACTCTAGAGATGGCTGAGCCAGTTGCTGTGTTCAAGCTGGCAAAGTTCTTTTTGGAAGTCCCTGAACAGATAAGAGAGGATTAATATCCTATAATTTGAACTTTGTTGGGTCCGTGGTGGTCCAGACAGGAGGCAACATCAGCAGAAGTGTGCAAGCTTCCATGAAGAAGAAAGTTTAGAAGGTGGAGGCAAGTCAACAGACTTACCCAGTTTTGGAACGACTTCCATATTCAACCTCCACTAATATTAAATGAAATCAGTATTTTTTCAGCTTACTGTAGTGTCTGGATGTAAAAACATCAAGCATATATCCAGTCAAGAAAATTTAGAGTTTAATTTCCAGTGCTGCTAACGCGGTTATAGCATATCATCATCCTGGTGTTAGTGTTTATTATTCTCACGCATGCAATGTCTAGTAACCAAGAAAAGTGTTACAAATTTGTAGTCTTACGAGGAACATTTATACTCATTGACTTACAAAGCCTTTTTCATGTAAATGGTTTGCTTATTACTTGGTTTATAGTGACTTAGAGATGCTTAAGGCCACATCACATGTTATAATCTTAAAATGTGGACAATACATTTCTTTATGAAATAAAGAGCTTGTGTTCAATTATAGGATAATTCTTGTAACATACCTAATTTAAGTGTTTTTAAACAAGCAAGCATCATATTGGTAGAAGATCAGTTAAGATGATCATGCAGTATGAGTCTGAAATATATCATGGGCAATCTGTCTGGTCAAAAGCCCACATTTGCATGGTTTAATCATATTGTCAAGAATGCAATGGGATAAAAAGACATAGCTCTCTCCATGGTGCAAACTTACAACCCTCCAGTCTGTGACATGGCCCATGAAAGATTGAGCTTTGCGCCTGTTCCTTGAGCTGGGGGGGGGGCTGACTTCTCAACATAAAAATAAAATTGGGTTTTGGCTGCCTGAAAGACTCAAGCCAAGTGAACTTGAGATGACAAGCTAACCTTTAGGATTAGTGTAAACAACTGTGCCTCTTATGTTCACTTTCTGAAAAATGAAAGGCAGCCCCAAAACTGATCTCTGAGTTGTTTTGCTGTGTATCATTGAGAAGTAAGAGAGGGCAATGGAACTTCTGGAACTAACCAGGTATTGGATAGGTGTAGCACACAAATATATTCAGAATAGAGCGAGCACAGATGTCACCATGGTTGCCAGTGCTGGGTAATCAAGCAGTAATGTTGGTGATGCACATTTTCAGCGGATTAATCAGTCAAACATTCCTGCTGTCCATGACCTTGGTGTAATTGGGTGGCTTTAAGGTGTTGCTGAGCCCACAGTCAGCAGAGCCACAAAAAAGCTGAGATCAGAGGAGAGAAAAAAAAACAGTTTTTTACCCTGGAATGGACAAAATCTACTAAATGCTTGAAATAGAAAAGCTAATTACCTAAGAATGACCAAGTGCACAATACAAGGATTCTATTGGAATTGTTCACTCTGGCAGTTAAGAACCCACCAGATTACCAACACAGTCACCAGAAATAAAATAAAATAGATAAATAACTTTCATGGTTGAGTTGATGTGTTGTAGCCACATATCAAGTGAGCATATTTTCAGAAAGTAAAGGATGTTACATTTCAAATAAAGCCTAATACATGTGTTTTGGCTGTACAGTTTGTCTTTTACAAGCTTTTCATTTGGGAACATGAAGAAGATAAAACTGAGAAGGTTATAGCTGTTATGTTGTTGAGCAGACAGGCAAAAAACAATGGACTAAATAAGTAATAATGAATACATATCTTATTCAAATTATGACACAATTCATATTTTTCAGCATTATTTCAAGAATGCGTCTGCAAAAAATTCTTGAAAGAAATTTTTCATTTGAAACTTAGGGCCCGATTCCTCCTATCATATGGAATAAATGCATACACTTTTGCAGCCTCCTCTGCTGTGGCAGCAGGAATGGCTCTTTTTCCCCATCTGCAGGAACTCGACAGCAGTTGCACGTGGGCCTGGGAGTTCGGACGCACTTGTTCTCCAACTTCACTGCCGCCCTCTGCTGGGCTCTGGTACACACATAAAATGAACGCACTAGTACAGTGATTGACTTTTTACCCCGCCCCACCAGAAGGGGGAGGGCAAGGGGTGTTGTATTTGGTTTGGTTTGTTTGTTTAGGGATTGCCACTGACCCAGAACAGATGCCTATTGAATTTAAGAAAAGTAGATCAAAGTATGTGCGAGGGGCGGGGTTTGTTGTGCCTGGCACCACTCGTTTTTGTTTGTTTTCATTTAGGGGCACGCCTTTATTTTGTTTACATTTAATAGGCATTTAATTGATTTTTTATCTTTTATTGTATTAAAGAAAGTTCTGGGGTGTATTTACAGTGCAATTCACTATTATTGGCACCCTTGGTAAATATGAACAAAAGTGGTAATGAATTAATGCCATTATTGTTTATGCTCTTGATATTTGATTCTAAAATACTTAAAACATTTTAATTACAATAAAATGACTAAAATAAAATTAAAATTATGATGAAGAAACATAGTTTTTTTTCTGAAAAACATGTGCCACAATTACTGGATCTTCCTCATTTAATACTGCATGAATCCTCCCTCTCTCAGAAGAACAGCTCTGAGTATCTTTGATAGTATATAATAAGTTTGGGGAAGAAATAGCAAACTATTCCTCCATGCAGAATCTCTCCAGATCCTTCAGGTCAATGTTTATGGAATCTCTTCTGCTCACCCTATGGGTGTTCAGTTGGATTAGGGTCAGGGGAGTGAGATGGCCATAGCAAACACAAATAGTAATATGAAATAGCAACATTTGGAATGTTATATTTTTTTCAAAAACTATATCATGCTTGGCACTGCTACAGCAAAACAGGTGAGGTACAAACATTTTTTTCCTGTTTGTCAGTGTGTAAAATATGCTTCTTGGAATGTGTAACAAATCATCCTCAAATAACTCTCTCCTACGCTAATCCCTTCTGAGAGGGATGTCTGTGTTCCGATAGTGGACTGAAATTATGTGAACACACGTGTGCAGGGGAACATGCAGTGGCCCTCACTGTGACAAGACAGCTGTATGCTCTTTACAGCTGGTCTTTCACCAACATGCACACACAAACTTCATCCCTTTTAAACGAAAGGTTTGATTTGTTGATGCCAATATTATCAGATATTGTGCATGGTGATGTGCATTTATAAACTGAGCCTCAGTTAGCAGCTACGCTATAGGAGTAAAGCTCAAACTGACTGCATGAGCCCAATATGTTAGCAATCATCATTAAGCCCTCTTCGGCATACAGGAAACCCATAAGAAAGTGACATGGGGAAAAAGTATAATATGTCTCACTTCAGCTAAAATGTGAGCAAAAATAAAGACTTAACATCACTAATGAGTCCCTGTAAGTGTAAGAACAGTCTCAAATAGAGATAGCTTTTTTATTTGAAACCAGTTTAACTGAGCAGATTATTTTTTAGAGCAACGGTGCTCTCCAGTTAACCTCCTAAAATACACTGCCTGGTGAAAAACATTGCCATATGAAAGTAAATAAGCAAATACTTCAGACTGAATCATTATTGCTGTGATTAATAGGTTTCAACAATATATAATTCTTTTAATCCTGATTGACATAGCATGCTGCTTCTCGTTGCTTAAACAAGACTCTCGAAAGATGTATCCCATCATCATGGAAAAGATGTCACTGTGTTTCAAGAGGGGCAAATTATTAGCCTGCAGCACACAAAGAAAACAACTAAGGAAAATGCTAAAATCACGGAAATTGGGTTAAGAACTATCCAACACAATAAAACCTGGAGGGATTGTGATGAACCATCACCTTTGTGGGAGAAAGGAGTTGGAAAAAAAAAATTATGAAAGATTGTGAGCAGAGATCACAAAAATGCTTGTTCCGGTCTCATGGTGAAAAATCGTCAATAAAACCCATGTCTGTGTTTACTAGTAAGAGTGAGAGCATTTCCAAATGCACAATCTGTCAGTATCTGAGATCTAGCTTATATTGTTTTTTTTTCCTGTTTATTGCTCATTTTAATAAAATTTTCATGTTTATTATTTTTATGTCATTTATTGTATGCGTTTTCTTGAAATTATCTCCTTTCCCCGCTTTGGTCACACGTGTCTTTATTTTCATGGTACTCCCTCACAAGCCTTCCCCGGTCCATTAGTGTTGTTTTCTATTTTTTTTTTCTCAGATAATTTCCTTTGTTTACGCCACACCTCAGTCACGCTTCTCAGCTCCCGCACCTGATTTGAGCTTGTTGATTTTCTGTAGCCGCAGCTTTTTTTAAAGCCAACATTCCAGCTTCAGTCAACAAAAACTTACTGGTACATGTAAGTGCCAGCCAATTCAAGTGTTCCAAGCTATCTAATAAATTGACTGCGAATTTAACAGAAACTGTCATTAATTTAGCCAGAGGCAATGTAAGAGACAGGCGAATAGGAACACCGAGAAGAGTAAATGTTTTTCATGGAATTCAGCCCGTTTTTCAATCAAATAGTGCTGCTATTCAAAATAAACAGAATGTTAGCCAACGGCTGCCACTATACAGATGCTAACCGCATATCATTGTTAACAAACTGAATTTCATGTGTAGTTAAACTTTTATGGTGACTGCATGTCACATATTTACGGCGTTCCGGGGATACTATATTTTTGGTCCGACCGCCGCCATCACTGCTGCGCCGCCCTACGTGTTATTTCAATTAGAAATTTCAAGTTTTGCATATTAGTAAGTTTCATAAAGAGGAAGATCTGATTCGATTTTGGACAATTTACAATTTCTAGATTGGCCACCAGCGGCCAAAAACTGTTTTGATCATATCGCTGGAAATTTTTGTTCGATTGACCTCAAATCAAGTGCAAATGAAAGGTCATGACCTGAGGATGTGTCCCACGATGACATTATACCTGTTTGGTTCAAAATTTTGACACAAGGTGGAGCTTTGTCTTATAAAATTCACCATTTTTGCCATATCTTTGGAACTATTTCTCCAATTGACATGAAACTATGAGCAACTACAAGGTCAAGACCTCACAACTTGTCACATGATGACATCATACCTGTATGGTTCATATTTTGCCACCAGGTGGCGCTTTCTGATGGAAATTACCATTTTGGCCATATCTTCAGAACCATTTGTCTGATTGACCTGAAATTAAGTTCAAATTAAAGGTCATGACCTGAGGGGCTTTACATTGTATTGAGTCTATTCAAGGATTGGGGAATTGGAGGATTGGGGCGTTCAAGGATATACCTCAAGCCGTTGCCTCCGACGGCATAAGCCTAGTTGAAAGAATGTAACAACTATCCCTCCTCACTTGCAGACATTACCTTTCCATGCTTACTGTGTCGGTGTTTAATAGATAGCTAGGTGGCCAGTAACTAATTCAGTCATCTGTATTTAGAGACTTGCCAGTGGCAGAAGAATTTTGACGTCATCACCCTCCATTGACGTGGTACTCTGTTCACAGGGCAATTTTGTGGAGGGGACACCTTTTCAGAACAGTCTGGTTTTCGGTAGACTTGGAATGATAGGAATCTTACAGCCCAAAAATCAAGGAGTTTTTATGTTTTTCTTGCTGAAAAGTTTATAAACCTCCCCTTTGGACATCCAAGAATATTATAATTTAGGTAAAAACGCTGAACAAAACCTGTCTGAGTCCTGAGTCACCCTTCTGTCACAATCTGACGAGAACTTGCAGGATTGGGATGGAACTGCTATGTCGCCACAAAAATATCCACTCATTTGTAAGGCAAATCAGGAAAAACAACTTAAAAGATAAGAAAACCTATGGTGAACTTGCATTGTCAAATAAAGTACATGATGTCTGTTGTTCAAATTGATAAGCCATTTTATAATTTACATTTTTACGCCATGTTATTCGCGTTCAAACATCGAAGAATCCTACAAACTTCAGAATCCGCTATAGCCACTATAAAGAATAATAACGTCATGAGGGCCTGATATGTCTTTGAGTGTGCAAAGTCACCGTATAAGTATTGAAAGTTGCGTTGATAATCAAGAATGTTATGACAGATACCAGTTGTTTGAATTACAACTGATTGTTTGCTTGCAATCTGCATTTAATCCTCAACAATGCGCAGTTGCTGGGTATTCTAACAAACATGGGCAATCCGAACTAGAATGATCATTCACCATTTTACCTTTAAAACAAAAGAGCTACCAGGCCAGGTGACATATGTAAGTGTTTTCTTCCAGCCAAAGTAATATCGCGGTTTTCTTGTGCTGTCTTATACATTTAACATTTACATGCAGTTTGCACAAAACACACAAAAAAAAAAACGTAAATATTGCTTGTTTTGGATAGCAGAGATAATGTACTTTCTTTGGCGATGCAAGTTCACCATAGGCTTTTTATCCCTTAAGTTTACCAGGGAGCATAAAGATTGGACTGTGGAGCAATGGAAAAAAGGTCCTGTGGTTTAATTAGTGCAGATTTACCCTGTTCCGGAGCGATGGCACGTCAGGGTAAAAAAAGGAAGCCCATGAAATGATGTCCCCATCATGCATTGAGCCCACTGTAAAAGCCACTGGAGGCAAAAGTGAGCATGAAGAATCATTTTCACACATGAATTGGTTTCACAGAGTTAACCCAGTTAAAGTCTTTGGGACGTGTTGGATAGTGATTAATGGAGCGGTTTGACTCTCTGTTTGTCAATAAAAGGTCTGGGCCAACATTTTATGCAACTTTGATCAGAAATGCATGTTGTAACATTGCATAAGATTGTCAAAACAATACCATGAATGAATGCAAGCCAAGACCAAAATTAAAGGCTGTCCAACAAAACATTACAGTATGCAGCTTTTTTCTTCCGGCCAGGCAGCATATCACTTTATCACCCTCAGCAGGTTTACAAATCATGATGTGGCATTTTGATTACATACTCTCTTGAGGTTTCTTTTTCGCAAATTTTGTGCTGGTTGTCCCAAATGTTAACTCCTGTGTTAACGAGTACGAACCCAGAAAACAAATTCTGCTGATCCGATGGGCAAAAGCAAAGAACGAGGCAAATGTTAAAACTAGCCAGCTAAGCAAATCTAGTTTTATAACGTCATCATGCTAGCATGCAAGCTCACACATGCTAACATGCACACACACACACACACACGCACATGCATGCCGGATCTTAGTTCGGTGATAGTTCTAGAGGATGGAAGAAATTACCACGATAGTAGCTTCGAGGCATAAACAAAGTAGCATTGAGCATAGACATATCACGAACCCAGGTTTATGTGCACCGAAGGGCCCCTTAAAAAGATCAATCAGATACCGGCCTTTCAGCTCAGGGGTACCCTTAAGACTGAATCTCCAGAACCAGTACTACATAAACCCTTTAAGGGTAGACCATAATTTGCAATCCAACTTAAAACCCATCACGACATACAACATCAGCTAGCTAGTCTGGAATGGTAAGGAATCGCCCCCTAAGTACCAGTCGTAACATGGCTGGAAAGAATGTACAAGTGTTAAGAGTCACGGAGACCACGCAAGCTGAAAGGAATAACAATAATTTACTCACCAGGTAGGCACAAACTTAGATCAAACAAATCAATGTTAAGCCAATTACAAGTTACACACAATTTAGAAAGAGAAAATAAAGTCATACCTAGAAAAGGAGGCCCACCACGCGGAGCGAGGCCGCACTACGTGCCTGGGGAGAACTCAGATGCCATCTTTCCCCGCCTACCTAAATTCACTACTTACGCACAGACCCAGGTAAGCGGAGAGAGCTGACATGTGATTCTGCATAGTTGAAAGACTACTCACCCCCTTCCGCACGCGGGGAGATTGAAATACGATTCTCCCCGATTGGCTAGAATCTCTTTGTTTTAAGCCAAAACCACACCTTTGATCCAGATGGAGAACGCCCCTGAATGGGGGGGGGCGGGGGGGTCTGATCTGGGTTTTGGCCTTCCGCCATCTGGAGAAATAAAACCATCTAGCATAGAGAGGAGAGCGAAATCTGACCAATCTTCCGGAGTTTCCCAAAGGGAGTGAACCATAATTTCAAGGGAAATGAAACATGCTCCATTCAACTCCTTGGATTCCCTCGAGAATAACAAGACCAAACATGATAGGAATATGTACTAATATGATGCAGTTGTCAAAAAGCCTTAAGATGGAGTATTATATAATTTAATTGGGTTATAAGTATATTAGTGCTTTCTTCACAGGATATAGAACATATAAACCTATTATGAAGTTCCCAGAGATTTAGAATATTTTAAACAGACTAATATAACTGGACTTTAACTTAATTGGGGTCAGTGATATGACTCTCACAGGAGCCTTGTGGCAGTCAGGGCTTTGCGACTATGCCCCCCCGCTGAGTAAAACCAGAGATACTACCCCCCACAGGCAGGCTGCAGGAACATCCTAGGTCATAAAAGTTTTACTGCTGGCTCTGTATCGAGCTTATCAGCCATTTGCTCAGATACTACATGTTGATGATGTTTGGATGTTCATTGGACAACAACACACCTTGCTCGGCTCTGGATCTCCCATAGGCAACCATTGATAACACACATGGGTTGTATTGCTGGAATAATTGTTGCATCCTGCCACAATGTACTTCATTTATAATTAAAAAGATATTGCTGATTGACAACATTCTGGACTACTACAGTAATACAGTGTAGGCTACTGTTCCTCTCATCCAGACAGTCCTGTTTGATCATTATATATCAGCAGCACTTCAAATGG
Organism: Gymnothorax reevesii; assembly: GCA_029721435.1. Taxonomy (NCBI): domain Eukaryota; kingdom Metazoa; phylum Chordata; class Actinopteri; order Anguilliformes; family Muraenidae; genus Gymnothorax; species Gymnothorax reevesii. The sequence goes on from CM056582.1 coordinate 74,173,946, forward strand.
GTACAAACCATGAAAACACTTTTCGGCAAAAAATTTGATCGACCCTCGCAAGAAAAAAAATAATGTAACAAACACCTGGTATTGGATAGGCTCTTCCAAGTATACAAATTATATATGCTGCAATATTCATGGGCTCAATGCAATTTATCAGCTCTTTGTCACTGAGGTATGGAATCTTGGTGATGTTGCTTCATGTATTGGACAAATTTTCAACTACATATTAAGCCCTATATTCAATGTTGTAAAAAATATTGCTTTAATTTGTTTGGTGGTTCCTTGATATAAAATAGCCCCGCAAAGCAGGGGTTACCCCTCAGCCCCTGGATTGTTTGGAACGAACATAAATAGACGAAGCCATTTTCAGGTTATCGTGCTGAATATAAAATTCAAGATGGCGGTTGTGGTGGCCATAGTGAACATCCAAGCGTCGTCAAAATTGATAGGCTTCTGTAGGTACACAAGACGAAGTAACAAAGCAAAAATGACGTTGACTGATGAAGGCGTTTTCAAGTTATCGAGCAGAATAAAGTTTACAGGGCAGAGGAACAGACAGACGGATGGATGGACATCGCACGTTATACTTCCATTTTATTTTCTCTCAAATGTGCATTTGAGAAATGCAAAATGTGCTTTTATACAATTGACAATAAAAGCCCAATTCCAAATGTATATGCTTTGAAAATAACACCCTCTCTGGGTTGGTTGCAGGCCTGGCTATCTGTCAATACCTTCTTAAGGGAGCTGAGATGCCATTCATAAGCCACTGATGGTTTTTACAAAAGGGTTTGCCGTCATGGAAATTTTCTGCCAAAATAGTGGCTCATACTATTTGAAGGCTGCATGTATGATACTTCAAATTCCCCTGCGGTATTCGTAATTAATCATCAAGAAATGTCTGTCCTGCTCCAGTTGGTGTCAACTGTCATAAAAGTGATTATGTCACTTTCAGTGTCAAATTTATAAAGGCCTTCATGTCAAGTGGCATAGCCATGAGTTAATGCATACTGTCATACAGATACATTACATTTATAACACCGGACTGAGTGCTTTATGACAGCTGACAATGTATTTTTGTTAGTTTGTAGAGTAAATTACTATTTATGGCAGTTGTCACTGAGTGGAACTGACATTTATGAATTTTTATACATATTTATGTGAAGAGTCATGCAAGCATTTTACAGGCGGCTATCAATTTCTGTAACCAAATCATTCCTTTGCCTTTTGAAAAGAATAATACTTTAATTTGAATTTCATAGCATTGGCATCAGTGTCCACTCACATGAGAAATGGGTCTCATCCATGATGTCTGGGTGCACAATGTTTGCGGATATTTGTGAAGGTCCAAATCCTTCACAGGTCTTTTGGAAATTTCGCAATGCTGAAATGAATCGCAGAGCCAGAAATATGCTGGTTTATTTCGCTTAATAATTCATCCATTTCTTTTACTTCAGCCAAAGCCATTAAGTATTTCAGACCACGATATTATTGGTCTCATGCTGGCCAATTGCACTTAACACGACCCTCTGAAACTATTTGCTGAAGAATCAATATGTGTCAAATCTAGGGGCAATGTGTGCAAAGGTGCACAGTTGGAACAGGTGGCAGGGGACCTAATCATGATTTTAGGCGTAAACACTAATGGTTTGTTATTACCGCAAATCTGGGGCTCTACGACTTTCCAAACATGACTCATAAACCGTGGCTACAATTGCTTCAATATTTATTTTTGTTTGCCACTGACATGTTCGCATGTTGTGTGTGTGTGCCTGTGTGAGCCTGAGCGATAGAGGACATGTATGTAGAGTGGAGACGTTTTGAATACGAAGCTGATCAATATTATAGGTTTAGGAGCTAGCAAGATAACACACTGAAGAGAAACACATCCTCTAAACATTTTTAATGTATTCAGATATTTTAGGGATATGGTATTTACCTCCATCAAATGATTGGCTGGAACTGTTTGCTAATGACCCCAGTTTCCATTATCCACAGCAACTGTGGACAGGAAAGTATGCAGTGAAGCTCTGGCATGTATGTAAACAAGCATAAGAGTAAAATGTTGCTTATTGCGCTGACCAATCACATTCAGAGGTGACAGCCCACTATGTTGGATCCCAATAATATTAGGCCTAAAAAACCAAGTGCTCCAAATGTGGAAAAGCTGACAGAATATCTGGATTCTTCATGCTGATATTTTGATTATTTAAATGCCGTTTCATTGAAGCAGGTCCATTTCATCACAGCTGAAATACTTCTGAATAAATGTGACTGATGCACCCACACTGAACTGAAGCAGCTACACATGAGACAATGAGGTGCAGTATCTCTCGCTCTCTCTCACACACACACACACGCACACATACACACACACATTCTCTCTCTCTCTCTCTCTCTCACACACACACATGCACGCGTGCACACATACACACACCCATATTCTCTCTCTCTCACACACACACACACGCGCACACATACACACACGCATTCTCTCTCTCTCAGACACACAGCACATTTACGAGAGGGCAAGGCGGGTGAAAAGATGTTACTTCCCATTAGATGGATACTGAAGCCATTCAGAAATTAATTCAACCAGTTCCAGTGTTCAGATGAGGTTTGATTTGTAATGGTGTCAATTTTCTGCATTTGAAGCAATGCTCAGTTACAACCCTGAGGTTGTGTTGAATTGCGGAAAGATTTTCGGTCAAAGATTAGAATTCATGCAAATTTTTGCGTCCGGGGCCATTGTCTTCCCTTCCAAAGCAGAACTCCTCAAAGGCGAATTCCCTCAGCCAAAGCGGGTGAATTTCGGTCAAACTGAGGGAGAGGGTACAAGCTAAACTCTCACTGCTAGTGAAAGCTATTACCATTTCTCAAGTAAGCCTGAGCTCATCTGTGTAAAAAGAAGAACTGAATTTTGGGGGGGAAGAAAAAAAAAAACCATTACAGAAGGTGATTATTCCTAATTCTTAAATCTGAAATTGCTCATTTACAAAACACAGCATGGTGTACTGGGGTAAGATGGTCCCAGATATTCACCAACAGAGGGCAGCATTGTTCTTATTTGTCGCTTCGGTCCAGGGATACCGCTCGCACTCACTACATTCAGGTGAATCAATCCGTGAATTTATTTCACGAGTAAAACATGCCAAATTTGTGAAGTAATGACTTGGTGCAGTTGACTGCAGTTACTGCAGTTCCGATAGCGTGTCACCTCCTGGAGCTAAAATGCACACGCACACTGGGATATTACTCTCATTTTGAAATATTCAGGAGATCATTATCTCTTGTGCATCAGCACCACGTAAAACCAATGGTTTGGCATTTTTCTCTTTGTCGGCTCCATCCTTGTCCCTGATGCCCACTGACTTTGTAAAGTCAGACTGACTCGATGTGACTGGCTGCGAATGAATATATCCCAGCGGAATCAGCCAGCTGTTCTTAAAGTGCTAGCCCCCTAAGAACACAAGAAGTAATCTAAATGAGCTTAATCAGAGGGATGATTGATTGAATCTTGCTGTCAAGTGGTTGATGGCAGTGGCAGTGGAAGCAAGCAAAGACTGTTGGTCTGCTAATTCTGGTATGAGTCAGCCACAGTTAACGTTTACATTATGCAGATATTTTACAACAGATTGTGGTTAAACTGTGGTTACAACAGAGCAGTCTGCTGTATAAGAGGGAGCATGACTATGCACCAGTGTGTTCCTTGCATGTAGATTAGTTTTATGTCAAACACACAACACAAAATATGAAATAATTAAAGGGGCAGCACAGTTGTACAGTGGATAGCACTGTTGCCTCTCAGAAGAAAGATTCTAAGTAAATCCATCAGGGGGTCTTTCCGTGTGGACTTTGCATGTTTGCATTGGGTTTTCTTTAAGTATTCCAGTTTCCTCCCACAGCCCAAAGACATTCATTCTGGGGTAAACTGGAGACTGAATGGCTTACTGGTATGAGTGAGTGAGCGAGTGAGTGAGCGGTGTTTGAGCCCTGCAATGGACTGTCGCGCTGTCAAGGGTGCGTTCCTGCCTTTCGGTCATACTAGTAATCAGCTAAGATAGGCTTTAGCTCCCATGCGACCCCGATGAGAAAGATGTGGTTTAGAATATGAATGGATAGATGGAAATTAAGAATATTTTTTTGTTATAACCTAAGTTTTCCAGTATATTTTCCACATTACAAGTGTCACTGCGATGCCAGCCAAGGATTTTCCTCTTAAATCATTTACAGGCTCTAAAATTAGCCTCATGAAAATGTCAGTATTATGCAAAATTATGAGGAGCATTACATTCAGGTAAATCTATGGACCTAGTTAAGGAATGAAATATTTCAGTTTTGTGAAGTGATGATGTAGTGCAGAACTGGTAGCATTTTTATGCTGGTAAAACATTAAAACCTTTGCTGACGCTAGGGCAATCATCCATAAGTTCTCACAAAAACAAATCTACATCTCAGTTTTCGCTGGATTGTTATGGTTTTTTCCTTCCAAAACCTTCAAAACCTTAATTCTTTCTACACTGCATAAAAATAAAGAGAACACTAAAATTACACATCCTAGATCTGAATGAATGAAATATTCTTTTTAAATACTTTGTTCTTTACATAGTTGAATGTGCTGACAACAAAATCACACAAAATTTAAAGTGGAAAAACACACTACAGGCTGATCCAACTTTGATGTAATGGGCTCTTATTTCTTGGCGCAGCGCAGGGTGGCGTAGCTTGACGCAGCCCACGCAGTGGTAATTTCGTCCGCCGCAGCCTGCATAGTGGTAATTTTGTGAGGTGCAACACCGTGCGCAACAAGTGATCTTCATCCTGATGAAGATCACTTGTTGATAGAAACGTTGACGACACAATAAATTCTTGGGGAGCATTGTCTTTCAGTGTGCGGACCTTACTATTTTATTTTTGTTCATTCTTACATTGTCCTGCACCTGTAATTGAGTGGATGTGCATGCTTTATTCTCGTAATTTTAAGCAACACCGTGCACAGCCTTAGGTAGACGAACGAGCGCCGAGATGGGTGCGGCAGCGTAGTAGGGGGAGGAATCTCATATTCATCAAGACACAGTGACAATTTTGTAGAAAAAGTCTTCGCTGTAGTGGCGCAAAAAGCTCGCCAGCTCCAACCTGATTTACTTTCTGTGCAGTGGAAATTTGGCTGACCGGCGCACACGTCACCGAAACCTCAGGTTTCAAGAATGTCAGGCACATTCCAATGCAATTAATAATTACAGCAAGCACTATTTAATGTAACTATCTGAATCAGGACATAAATTATATTATCAGCGATTGTCCTGATGTCAGATTAAAGGTGGTTGGCACGCGTAATGGAAACTCAACCTGGCTTAATCAACCCAGCTGAATCTGTGATGCAAATTAATGACTTCACATCTTTCTCAACCAACCACATATACTGTATAATGCTTGCGATCTATGCTCAGTAAAGCCGCTTGCATACTGGACGCGAAACAAATTTTTCAAATGACTGAGACTGATTACAGCCAAAGTCAATGCAAAGCCGTGAATACACGCGTCAGTTTATTCTTCTGTTTTCCCCCATTGAAGATAGACTACAGTCTTTATTTGGTCTCTCTTTTGAAATGGATCGAACAGATTCATGCTTTATTTCCACACCAGAGATAAAGTAGGCTTAAAATAAATAAATAAAACAGTGCTTGTAGTCAGTAACCAAATCAATTCCATGACCATTGACATTGGGAATTAAATATCGCATGGACGATCAAGACTGTCCGACGCGAAATGCTCCATGTCCGGCAGCCAACAAAAAGTGAAAGTAGATATGAGAACAGACTTATAACGAAATAAAGAATAAAAATATAGCACCAACAAACAGAACATCCAAAAAAGATGGCCCGCAAATAAATCAATCGCAGTGTTCATTGGATGTTCTGTTTGTTGTTAAAATGTTTCTTTTTTATTCTTAATTTCGTTATCAATCAGTTTTTATCGTCCTCTTTCTTTCTTTTTTGGCTGTCAGACACGAAGGCATTGCACATTGTCTCGCACCAATGTCGACTCCCTTTATTGAGCAGGGCTTAAAGAGAAACATTGATTGAAAATCTCGGTACTCATCTTGAAGAACTGAGCCCTCTTATCAAAACTTTCACGCTTAATATTTAAAGATTCAATAGATTTCAAGAAATTAAAAACAATAATCTACTGGCGGACACGAGCAACGCAATCTGTCGTGCGAAAATTTGTTTTGTGTCTAGTGCGCAAGCAGCTTAGTACTATTATTGTCACTTAGGTCTTATCGTTTTTAGTGGGGGAAAGGAATACAGCCTGATTGCTACGATGTTGTACTGAGTTAAGATCACGTATTGAAAATAAATCTGTAACATATCTTGCATTGTTGTCCAAGCATGTTGATCCCAAAATTTTAAGCAGCAACAGAGTGTAATAATAGGAACACGCTATCCATCGTTTCTCTTTCCAATGAGCAACCATTGTATTTCATTCCAACTTCATAAGTTTGAATGATCTGACGTAATTTCGTTTTGAAATTCCATTCAAGTTGGCTAATGGTAATAATTCGCGAATGCCCTAGCTAGCCAGCTAACTCATATTCGTAATGCTTAATATAGACGTAAGCGGTGCAGAAAACATGCCCGAAGCAGCAAAGTAAAATGCAACATTAACGCATCATGCAGATATAGGACAGAGGCTTCCATATTCCAACATGTTAAAGGTGAGAAGAGGAGCTCATATGACTGGTGAAGATTTGACTCGGCTGTGTTATACCCAAACACACCTTATTTTTCACTTGCGCCAGGAGGGACAGAGGCGGGACAGAGGAGTACTTGCTCCAGGCTACGCCGAGCACGAAATTGCAACATACGCCTGGACACACCCTGTTGGCGCGGCGCACCCCCCCATTTGCCGCGCCTGCGCCTGGTCTAAAAATTTTGAGCCCAAAGTCTTTAAAACAAATCAAAATGAGGCTCAGTAGTGTGTGTGGCCTCCACGTGCCTGTATGACCTCCCTACAACGCCTGGGCATGCTCCTGATGAGGTGGCGGATGGTCTCCTGAGGGATCTACTCCCAGACCTGGACTAAAGAATCCGCCATCTCCTGGACAGTCTGTGGTGCATCTTGGCGTTGGTGGATGGAGCGAGACATTATGTCCCAGATGTGCTCAATTGGATTCAGGTCTGGGGAACGGGCGGGCCAGTCCATAGCATCAATGCCTTCGTCTTGCAGGACCTGCTGACACACTCCAGCCACATGAAGTCTATCATTGTCTTGCATTAGGAGGAACCCAGGGCCAACCGCACCAGCATATGGTCTCACAAGGGCACTGAGGATCTCATCTATGTACCTAACGGCAGTCAGGCTACCTCTGGCGAGCACATGGAGGGCTGTGCGGCCCCCCAAAGAATTGCCACCCCACACCATTACTGACTAACTGCCAAACCGGTCATGCTGGAGGATGTTGCAGGCAGCAGAACGTTCTCCACAGCGTCTCCAGACTTTGTCATGTCTGTCACATGCTCAGTGTGAACTTGCCTTCATCTGTGAAGAGCACAGGGTGTTCCGATGGCGAATTTACCAATCTTGGTGTTCTCTGGCAAATGCCAAACGTCCTGCACGGTGTTGGGCTGTAAGCACAAGCCCCACCTGTGGACATCGGGCCCTCATACCATCTTAATGGAGTCGGTTTCTGACCGTTTGAGCAGACACATGCACATTTGTGGCCTGCTGGAGGTCATTTTGAAGGGCTTTGGCAGTGCTCCTCCTGCTCCTCCTTGCACAAAGGCGGAGGTAGCGGTCCTGCTGCAGGGGTTGTTGCCCTCCTACGGCCTCCTCCACATCTCCTGATGTACTGGCCTGTCTCCTGATAGTGCCTCCATGCTCTGGACACTATGCTGACAGACACAGCAAACTTTCTTGCCACAGCTCACATTGATGTGCCATCCTTGATGCGCTGCACTACCTGAGCCACTTGTGTGGGTTGTAGAGTCCGTCTCATGCTACCGCTGGAGTGAAAGCACCGCCAGCATTCAAAAGTGACCAAAACATCAGCCAGAAAGCATAGGAACTGAGAAGTGGTCTGTGGTCACCACCTGCAGAACCACTCCTTTATTGGGGTTGTCTTGCTAATTGCCTATAATTTCCACCTGTTGTGTACTCCATTTGCACAACAGCATGTGAAATTGATTGTCAATCAGGGTTGCTTACTAAGTGGTCAGTTTGATTCCACAGAAGTGTGATTGACTTGGAGTTACATTGTGTTGTTTAAGTGTTCCCTTTATTTTTTTGAGCAGTGTAGTATTGAGCATAGTGCTCTTCTTCCTCCACGTACTTGGTAAGGTAAATGAAAGAAATGTTTAGAACTCTCCAGAGTCAATTTAATAGGAACAAACTCCCAAGCATTAATCAGTTTCCTGGATCGGGGCTGCTTTCCTGTTAATACCCATTCCTGCTTGCACCTCCTCTGAGTCTATTTATAGGAACACCTCGCACGCCTTCATTGGCCTCCAGGATTGGAACTGCATTCCTGTCAAGCCATTCTTTCCTGTTTTGCAAACAGTCCTGCAACTAAGAGTGGGATTCTCTACCCAGCTTCTACTCCAGGACAGTTTCTGGCATTGACACAGAGACGGTCCTGCTGTGTCCAGTTATATAACCTGGACTGCTATTCCTCAGGTTTGGCCTACGGCATAATTACTCAGTTACCATATTCCTGTTAATAAATACAATACAATGTAGAATAAATGTGGATTGTACTCTGAATTTTTGATTGATTCCTTGTCTGGATCATAACAACACAGTCCAGCCAGTAATAGAACAAACATATTCTCCCTGCCTGATCGACGCCCTGAGGTTCTATGGGGTTCGGATTAGTCAGCAAGAGACAGAGGTCTATCACCTACACTAATCCACTGGCGCTGTCTCCAGTCAACTTGTGACCATCTCTGACATTTCTGTGCCGCCCAAGCAGCCAGTGCTATCCTGCATCAGGCCTGCTCTCAGGCAGTCGCCCCACGGGAACCCAATTTAGCTGTGTTGGATCTGCATGACTGCAGCCCAACCACCTACTGAAGTTTCCTGGCCCAATGTTTGATGGTGTTTGAGCTCCAGCTAAATTCATTCCCAACTGAAAGAACCAAAGTGGCATTTTTCATCACTTACCTCTCTGGATTGGCCAGAGACAAGGCTAATACCTGTGGGGAGTCAGAGAGCCTAGCAGTTCAGATCTCGGCAGCTTTTGTGAGGAGATGAGGAAGGTGTTCAACTTATCCCGGTCGGGTAATGCGGTAGCCAACTGCGCTAAGGCTGCCATGCCCTGCCAGGCTCCCTAGGAACTTATGGCAGTTAACCAGACCGGGCTATGTCAGCTGCCCCCAGCAGCAGGACAGCGTCGTATCTAGCATAGTCTATGCCCTTCCTGCAGAGGCAAAAACCAATTAATCGCTGAATGTCCTGTCCGGAGGCATCGCCCTACCCCTGGATGAGAGGTGTTGTCCAGAGCGACTGTGTCTTCCTCTTGATTTCTCCTTCACATCTTTTTGCCTTGGAATGGGCGCAAAACCTTGTTTAATGCACTGATCAACTCAGGGGCGGACAAAAACTTTATCCATCCTGGTGCCGTTTCTTGCCTGAGGATTCTAACTCAAACCCTGCCAGTGCCCGTTCATTCCAAAGGCCCACAGGCGATTGCCCTCCCTACTGTCAGTAAAGTTTCTTAGCTGATGCCCATGCTGATCTCTGATAACCACTCTGAAGAGCTGGCATTTCACATCATGGATTCACCACATGGGCCAATGGTGGTGGGTACCCTGGCTGGAATGCCCCAATCTTTGCGTGGAATGGCCCACTGGTTCCACCCTGGGGTGGAGTTCATCCTGTTCACTGACCTGTCTTTGCTCAGCCCCTAGTCCAGTTGCACCTTTTAGGGGATGGCTATACTCACTAATAGCAAAGGAATGAGTCTGATATGCCGAAGTGCATCCGCACATCACAAGGCTACATCATACTTAAAACAGCTTTACCCAAAGCACTAATTTAATTCATGGTAAGTAAATTAATTAAAACGGTATTTTTATCCCCGCAAAGGAAGTGAAGTTTTACATTTAGTTTGTGGATACCTGTGTGTTTGTTGGCTTGTTTGCAAAATTACAGAAAAAGTTATGGACAGGTATTTATGATTTTCTCTCCGGAGGTGGGTCTTAGCCAATCTTACAGGTGATTTCATTTTGGGAGTGATCCAGATCAAATTCCAGATCCAGGAATTTTTTAAAGGATTCCTCACCATTGTGAGATTGCAAGGTTTGAATAATAAATGTCATACATCTTAAAATCCACTGGTAAATCTCCAAATTCCTGGTTTTATAGTAGTATCAAGTGATTATATATGCAGTGTATTATCAATGCTGAGTATGCTGTGGGCTGATCAATGTTTTGTGAGTGACTAGGGTGGTATCAGGGAAAAAATTTATTTTCTGCGAGAGCTCTTTCATTAAAACCCCCGGTAAGAATGGCTACCGTAAAAGAAATGTATGATAGCTATTTAAGGCCTCACGGTAGTGATTTTCAAATGCTATTGTTATTATTGTCATTTTTCTGAGTAACTCAATTAATGACAACTGATCTCACTGCCTGTCCCTGTGCTCCTACATTTGTGCCCCCCTCTGGGGGGTCATGGAACCTCGTTATAAAGAACACTGTTACTGCCATAATATCAGGTTCTTTTGCCTAAGTTCTTTGTATCGTATTGTTTTTCTACCCCTCTTATAATTAGGTTTCATTAGTCCTACATTTCCCAAAGAGTCCAATTTAACGAGGTTCCACTCCCTGTATTAGTCACACATCCAAGTGAGCAAACACAGACAGGAAGAGTAACACACCTCATTACTTCAAATTTTTCACAGAGGACACCACAGTAAACACAACTGAATACATTGATTACTCACATACCATTGTTTTAAGTAAAGTAATTTCTTTCTTTTTAAAGCATTTTTGTGTTCGCACTTGCGCTACTTTAACAGAGCAAGGTCAAGAGTTCAGAAAAGATTGGTCAAGAAAGTAAAGGAAGGTATTTACTGTAAGTATACTTTTGTCTTCTTTTGGAGAATATTTGACAGATGTCACAGGGTAACTTTTATTTATTCTCAGTGTTCAAGGATTTTTCCATTACATAGCTCTCATTTAAGCATCACACAACGCAAAACACCAGAAATGCATGTTGTGGCCTTGAGGGCGGGCAGCTGCAATGGCAAATATAATAGCTGGCATTGCATTTTGTGTTGCCTGCCTGTGCAATCTGCATCGATCACTAGTGTCACTAGAGTGTTGCCTGATTGCGAAATCTGTCAAAGTTATTGTTACAAAAATGCCAAAAATGTTTCCAAAGTTCTCTTTGATTATTCAATGGTTTATTGGAATTTCCTAAAGGCCAGTTCACACCAAATATTCACAATGAGACGAGCTGAAGCTTGCTACTGCTTGCAATGCAGTGTTCTGCAACGTTCTGAAACCTGCCAGTTTACACCAATATGACTTGATGAGATAGTTCATTGTTTCTATCACAACAACTTTCCATGTCTTGAACAGGAGGCTTTTCTGTTTGTTGGGATAATTTGTTGCGTCTTAAAATATGAATGAGGATAGTGGCTGTATTTTAAGGCCTGTGTACAAACATGGCTGTTTCTCAAAACAAAGTTGGCAGATCCTTCCTTTCCTCTGACCGTTTCATGCAGCTGAGAGTTTGTAGGTGACTCCAGCAGCTGACTTTGCTATGATCTGACTGGCTGGTGACAGAGGTTACGTGCGTTATGTTCTAAAACCTGCTACTGTCATCTTAACAAGCTGAGTCAAGGGCAAAGCCATCAGCCGGTTTGAGTTGAGCTCAGACACCGCAGCAAGTTTTTCCAACAACATGTTCAAGCAGTTTTCTCACATCTGAAATCTTTGGTGTAGAGTGGCCTCCAATTTTAAATGGTGAATGTGTGATCGAAAATAAAATTTTAAGAAATAAAAATTAACTGGTGATTTTTCCTCCTTTTCATTTTTTTCCGCTTCCATTTTTTCCCACGATAGCGATTCCATCAGGCTGGAGAGAGAACTGCTCGTTGCTCCCGTGTATCTTTTTTTTCCTGGGTAGTACTATAGTGAATCGCGCAAGATATGAAGATGTTCTCTCAAAAATAAATGCATGCATAATATCAGACATGTTCCTGGTGTTCCTGGGTTTTGAAAGGCGTGTGCATTGCACTCAAGGTTCTCTGTGATTGCCTCAGATTTCAGGCAGACGCAGCGAGAGAAATGAGCAACCACTCAGCACTAAGTCAATGAGGACTGACAGAGTGAACAGGATAGAAGGCAAGAGAACAGCTTCAGTATTTACGGTATGCGGCAAAGTATATGTCAAAGAACAGTGCAGTAGCACACTGCTAGCGACACAGTGCACTGAATCCTCAGTCTCTGCTGAGAGATGCTCACGGTCACTTAAAAATCAGATGGGAAAACATAGGCTGCTGACTAATTTTAGAAATACGACTGGCAGTAAATGAATATCAACCACAATGAATTGATAATTAGATGACATGCAGTTAAATATGGTTCATATAAATATGGCCAACTAGACCAAATTTTTTATAGTTGGTTTTTTAGCTTTAAAGTTTGGTAAGTTGAGAATAATTTTTTGTTGTTGATAAATCACCTCTAGACAGCAATAAATAAAGAAAATATATGCCCTAAGGAATAATCTTGGACACACCCTAGCTGAGCCGGGGTATTAAGCTGGTAAATCATGGGGATATTTTGTATGGAGGAATAAGTAAAAAAAATTGTGGGCCAGTTCGCCTGCATTGATACTGCAGACAAAAGTGGATAAACTCACCTCTATGACAAGACAAATCTGGCGGACTCCTATTGTACGGAAAGAGCATGTTGAGCGGGGAGTGAGGTGTGACCTTGAGTCAGAGATGAATCCCAAATCCAATCCCGATCCTTGAGGTGGAGCTCAAAGATTTTACAAGCATGTTCAATAGCATCGTATTTGATTTAATGCCTCCGGCAAGGAAGTTATGTTTCATCGTCTTTTGTCTACGTTACAGGAGAAGTTATGGACTGACATTCATGACATTTTTTATCAGAGGTGTTTATTGGCCCAACATAGCGGTGATTTCATTTTGGGCGTGATCTGGATCCTGGAAGTTTTTATTTTCCTATGAGGTGGTACATAATAATGCTACATGTCTGTGTCTCAGACGAGGGAAACTGTTGAGCCTTGGTAGAGGTATGTGCTGTTTGAGTGTTATTGTTTGATTTATTTTTTTGTTTATTTAATTTCTTGAATGACAAGTCGTATATATTGTTTCATGTGTTGTTGTCATGGTCATTTGAAAAATTATTTTATACGTTTCGTTTTTCAGTGTAGAAGCGAGTAAGGTTTACCTGTCAAGACAATTAGAACAGATGTTTCCTTACTCCCTCAACAGCAATAATGAGCGTACTTGTCACTGCCATGACAATGAATAATAAAAAAAAGAGTTTATATAAGCCATTCAGCAAATGAAATTTGCAATTTTTTGCACTGTGATATCAACAGTAGTGTCCTGCTGACAACCGCGTAATCGTGATGACTTGGTGGTCATGTAACTGCGTAGTACAGGACATAGTTGTTTTCATATGTCAGCTACCACACTCTGCAGCTATTAATATTTAGAGTAGCATGAAGTACTGGTGTCTTATTTACTTAATTTATTTATTGAGTTTATTGAATTAGAACAATGCACTTTAATCAACATATCAGCAATATGTGTCAGTGTAAATAGGCCGGAATTACTCGTAGCACAACAGCTAAATTACATCTGTAGTTCTAAGGCAGGCAATAACAAAAACAGAAAACAAGTTGTCCAATTGAAGCACTGATTACTAAAACCCCACAAGTCAAGTCAAGTCAAGTGTGACTTATGGGGTTTTAGTAATAGGTGGTTCAATTACTGGACACCTCACAGAACAGTCCACAATACAGCATACAGAAAAGCCCACCAACATATTACATACAAAATGGACACATTTGTAACACTACCATAAATCCACATACAATAAGTTGGTTAAAATGCAAGAAAAGCCTGTACTGATGCTCTCAGGAGTGGGCATAGGAAAAAACAGATATGCATGAGTATTTGACTGGTTTGTTTTTAACCAATGCTTGAGTTTCGACTTCAATATTAAATAATTGTCATAGTCCGTGATAGGTGCATGTAATTTTTATCAGGAATGCATTTATTACCTGGCCCCTCCCCTAAGGGGCCAGGTTAAGCAATGATCATGTCTGTGTGTGTGTGTGTGTGTGTGTGTTTCTGTCAGTCTGTCTGTCAGCCCGTGGCTGGGGCTAGGTCTGCTATCTCTGATTGCCTTGTTTATGTTGTAAATAAGTGTCCAATTTTTAACGCGGCGCATGTTGCCTCAGCGAACACCCTGCATGCATTTACACCAAAGAAGTTTCTTTGTTTTAATAGATTATACAGGTATCAAAATGCTTCATTGATGTCCACCAATTAATGGCGAGTGCCTTAACTAATGTAAACAAGATCAATTAGGCTATGTGTATATGTGTTCTCCTTCCTCTTGTATCTATGGATCGGTATTCCCCTGTTCTGCCATTGTTTTCCAACTTTCGCATTTGTTTAAATATTTTTTTCTGTTTTCAGTGGCTGTCTGTTCCAGTTAATTACTTTTGTCCTTGAGCTCGTTTCCACGTGTCGGTGTTGTCTTCACTATTCCTCTTATCTTTCCCTCCCCATTCTGTATCCCTAATTGTTCTTTTTCCTTGTTTGCCGCCACACCTCTCTCTGTTCCCTCTTGCTTTTCACTCCATCTGTCCCTTGTTACCCTAATCGCCTCTCCCTCTATACAGTGTTTCTGTTTTCCTTCCTTACTGCAAGTTGGTCTCTGCAGATCTAACCCTCTTTCTCACTCCCCTTGATCCCCAAGTTGATTTCCTGTGTTCTGACTTCCATTGTATCACAGTTTTCGAGTTTTAAATTGTCCTTAGTGTCGTGATCTTTGCCTGTTTTTTGACTTTCCCTCTGTCTTGTGATTTTTGACTGCTATTCCTCCTCTGGTTTTCAACGCAGACCGTTTGACCCAAATTTTGACATAATAAACTGTTCGCGCCTCTTTTTTTTGCTACTACTGTCTGTGCCTGGGTCCATTTGCCTCCCTGACAGAATACCAGAGCCTCAATGCAATGCAGCAGTATTGGTGATAATCTGACCGGCCTCACTGCCGCACTTTACACCATGCCAACCTGCGGCTATGGTGCGTGCATAAGTTTGAATATATGTAGAAGAACCACTCCAATTCAAAGATCGCGGATGACATTGCGATGGTCCTCGAGTTTATGTCTCAATATGAGGAACGCTGCTGTGGTAGTCCTGTATTGTTGGCATGGCATCAGACTACAGCAATAACTTTTCGGCATAGCTCAGAGAAATCTCCATATAATTTTTATATCTGTCAGGGGTAGAGTGCTCACTGCAGAAAGAAATCTTTGTCTTGTGGCAGGTCATTGATGCAGTCCCCAAGCAAATCTGAATTATTTCTGTTGCAACACTGGGAAAGATATCATCTGCTGGATTGCATCCCAAAAATACAAAGTAGGCTTTCATTTATTGTCACTGGAATTATTTTTAGGCAGCATTTTTAGTTGGAAAATCCTAGCTTGAGCATTGATCTCCCTGAATGTTTTACCTGCAGGCTTTCACATTGAGTTTCAGATTTAATGTCATTCAGGTGATGTGTGAAATTGCGTTTCCCGGTCAAATCCTGTTGTCCCTTGCAAAGGTTTTGTAATGATGAAATTAATTTCAGGAAATCTCTTAACCATCCAATCATATTCCAGATCAATTTGACCCGACTCAGAGTTCACTGTCAAAATATGGTTAACATATTCTATCAGCTAGACTTTTTTCCCCCAGCTTTACGAGTAACACATGAATTTACCTTAAAAGAATTACTTTATGTACCGTACACATATTGTAAGCATTGGTGTGGTTTGGGTCATTTTGACCCCATGATTAGTTATTTCATAAAACCATGATTTTAATCTCCTTTTTGTTGTGTTGCCTAAGACTGGGGGCAAGTTCAAATGAATTTCTCATTCATTTCACTTCTTAGTGAGGGGTATTAGGGATAAGATCATTACATGCTGGACAAAAGTACCAAACTTTTTTCTAGGTACCCATAAACAAAGTGAACACAAAAAATCTCATGCTCTAAAGAATTGGAGTGTGTTTTGTGGTAAAAATCCAAGATGGCAGCCAACCTGGCAAAAAATCTACATGACCAATGGTAACTTCACTAATATTGAAGATACATAGGGGTGTGACCCATCTATTTGTAGGTTTTGATGTACAAGATAGTCATTGCAATTACTAGTGTTTACATCAGAGGCTCCAAGACCAAGATAAAGGTCAACATGAACAAAATAAGGTAGATTGCCCGGCACAGCTCAGAACTTCACATTGATGCCAGTGATATCAGGAAGGAGGTCCATAACTAAGAGAAGTTCCCACTGCACACAAGTGGTAGCTAAAATGTAATTTATTAGTAAAAAGTTTATGAGCCTGATGAAGCCTGAGTGGCGAAACGCGTTGCCAACTTTTTACTAATAAATTACATTTTAACCACCACTTTGTGTGCAGTGGTAACTTCTCTTAGTTATGTCAACATGAACATTTTTATTCAAAATAAAAAGCACCCTGTGGTACATTAAATAAATATCAGAGATACCAACATGGACCATGTCTCCTGGCCTTGTATAAACGGTTGCATAACCCCTTTTTATTCTTTCGCAATCCCTGTTTTTCATCCCTTCTTTTTTCCCCATACAAGTCAATGGGCGGAATGTTCTCACACTCAAGGATTTAGAGTGCAGAGAGGCGAAAAAATTTTGAAATCACTCCCCCAGCCACAATCTCTAACGTACACATACCAAATTCTGCATTAAAACGTAGGGAAATTTGTGCCAGCCTGAAAATTTTCACTTTGGAAAAAATACAGACAAAGGGTTGAGACTCAGGCACCCCCAAGCAACAGGAGTGCCGACCAACTGCCCAATAGACAACCAATATAACAGCAGCAGAAAAGTTTGGGAAGAGAGATGAAAAACACCTTTCTTTAAATCGCCATCCTGACCAAATACTTGACACTACAAGAAAAAAAAATAGATGGGGACGCTCAGCAGAGTCTCCTCCACTCATACTGTTTTTCTTTTCACCATACGACCTACGGTCTGCCAGAATGGTAGTTGTCTGGACAATGTCACTGATAATTTCTTGCGTTATTTCTGTCTCACAGTGCCAATGAGATCACTATGGCAAGCACACAGGGGTGCTGCTGTCTCCATAGAGACACGCACACACATAGAGGAGCTGCTGTGTCAGACTCACGCACGCCCGCACACACCCATACACACATAAACACACACACACACACACACGTCTGTGTTTCTCACTGGTAAAAATAGAGCGTCAGCAATTAAACAGGCCGGTATAGAACAATGTCAGATGACCTTTAAACAATGTCTGATGATACCTGTGTGTGTGTGTGTGTGAGAGAGAGAGAGAGAGAGAGAGAGAGAGAGAGAAAGAGAGAGAGAGAGAAGGAGAAAGAGAGACAGAGACTAATTACCTACACTGCCATACTGCCACTCTAGTGCGTGTGGAGAAAAAATTTTGCTTAAACTTGCTTAATTAACTTGTTAGTACATGAACCAACAAACAGACAGGTTGCATATATCTTTATCACCAATATGGCCTGTGATATTTCTGTGTATAGACTTTTATTGCATTTTAAGCTGCCATCTTGGATTTTCACCACATAGTATGGTTAAATTTTTTGGAGCATGAGATTTTTTTGCCTAGTACACCCATGGCCACCTCCAAAAAATTTTTGGCACTTTTGTCCAGTGTGTAACGATATCAACATATAATGGCCTTAATTCCCCTCACTATCTGGTCTCATTCATTTTGGTATAATCATGTAAAATCGATGCTTGACATATAAGGGGAAGATAGGGGAGTCATGTTTTATTTACTTGGTCATTAAAATGGTCAGTTGAAAGTCATAAATGAACTGAGAGGAGATTAGGTAACACTCTAAGTTACAAACAATCTTATGTAGTTTTACTGTGCATTGTAGGGAACAAACTAACCTTAAACTAAAAATGGTTTATTAATTCGAACATAATACAAGGATTAAGAAATAACATAACTGCTGTCATGGTATCAGCTACTGTAGCTCTCAAAGAAGGTATCACAGATGATCCACAAACACTGATGAATTCCAAATTTTTCCTAGTCCGGTGATTTGTCCATTTACAATAACAAAACTCATCTGGAACTGGGGTAAAATAAGCACCTTTTGTTGTCAACATTTCAATGAATTAAAGCATAGCACATGACGCATACAACCAATGAACTTTCCCTGATTAAAGCATATGCCATTATATACAACCCAATTCCGAAACAGTTGGGACAAAGTGTAAATTGTGAATAAAATCAAAACGCAATGACTTTCAAATCACACCAGCCAGTATTTTATCCACAATAGAACAGAGATAACATAGCAAATGTTGAAACTGAGAAATTTTATCCAGAAAATGAGCTCATTTCAAAGTTGATGGCTGCTACAGGTCTCAAAAAAGTTGTGACAGGGGCCTGTTTACCATATAGTGTAGCATCCCCTCTTCTTTTTAACACAGAGTGGAGGCGTCTGGGCATTGAGGAGACAAGTTTCTTGAGTTTAGTCATTGGAATGTGATCCCACTCTTGTTTAATACAGGCTTCCAGCTGCTGGAGAGTTTTGGGTCTCCATTGATGGACTTTTCGTTTAATTATGCGCTGAATGCTCTCAATCGGTGAAAGATCAGGACTGCAGGCAGGCCAGTTCAGCACACAGACTCTTCTACTACGAAGCCATGCTGTTGTAATAGCTGCAGTATGTGGTTTTGCATTGTCCTGCTGAAATACATAAGGCCTTCCCTGGAATGGATTTCATGTGAAGGGGAGCATATGTTGCTCCAAAACCTTTATATGTCTTTCAGCATTCATGGTGCTTTTTAAAACATACAGGTGTCCCACACCATATGCACTAATGCATCTCCATACCATCAGAGATGGTGGCTGTTGAACTGAATGCTGATAACAGGAGGGGTGGTCTCTCTCATCTTTAGCCGGGAGGACACGACGCCCATAATTTCAAGAATGTCACATTTAGCCTCGTCTGACCACAGGTTACTTTGCTACTTTGCTACAGTCCATATTAAATGAGCCTTGGCCCACAGAACACAGCAGCGCATCCGGATCATGCTCAACAATGGCTTCCTTTTTTGCATGATAGAGTTTTAGGTGGCATCTGTGGATGGCGGACTGTGTTTACAGACAGTCGTTTCTTGAAGTATTACTGGGCCCATTTAGTAATGTCAATGACAGAATCATGTCGGTGAGTGATGCAGTGGTGTCCGAGGGCCCAAAGATCACGGGCATCCAGTAAAGGTCTTCGGCCTTGTCCCTTACGCACAGAGGTTTTTCCAGTTTCTCTGAATCTTTTGATGACTGTATGCACAGTCGATGATGAGACCTTCAAAGCCTTTGCAATTTGACGTTGAGGAACATTGTTTTAAAAATATGCCACAATTTTTTTTACGCAAGCCCTCACAGGTTGGAGAGGCTCTGGCCATCTTTACTCCTGAGAGACTCAGCCTCTCTAAGACATTCCTTTATAGCCAGTCATGTTACACACCTGGTGCCAGTTAACTGAATTACTTGCTAAATGTTCTTTCAGCTGATTCTCTTATATATTAATTGCTTTTTCAGCCCTTTTTTTGCATGTGTCCCAACTTTTGTGAGACCTGTTGCAGCTCGAAAATTTGAAATAAGCTCATTTTATGGATAAAAATGTAAAATATCTCAGTTTCAAAATTTCAAATGTTATCTATGTTCTATTGTAAGTAACATATTGGCTCGTGATCTGAAAGTCATTGCATTTTGATTTTATTCACAATTTACACTTCGTCCCAACTATTTCGGAATTGGGGTTGTAAAATTCAAACCTAAAAATAGCTCAAACGGATTAATAAAAAAAGATAAACAAATAAAATGTAAATGATCAACTAAAAAGGATGGAAAGTGTAGCCTTACAGTCAGTAAGTGCATTTAATTAAAGGACACTAGGATATAGTATATACACAAATATAAACACAAATTCAATATATATGGTACATATTGTTCACCATCAAATTTGATTATGTCCTTCCCCTTAGCCTCACATCCCCAGTGCCTCTTCAATTTCACAATTTTTAACTTATTCTAAAGATGGCTCCCATCCAAGAATACCGCAAATTCTTGGTAAATGTAACCCTCCCTTGCCATTAGGTAAATACAGAAGTGAAAGACGAAGTCTTGGTTTGCAGTTATTCCATATAAAATGTCAAAACAGCCTTTTGACTCTAGAAAAAAAACATAGGCAGTAGAGACAAGGGAATCGACTGGAAACGATATAAAAATGTAAATTGTATATTCATTTTATCACATTTGTTCTTCCAAATATAGACAAGGTCGATATTGACCATCTCATTACCGCCTCTGAGACTTTAGCTAACAAAGCTTCATGGTTAATTGAACTGAGGATGCTTAGAAGCTGGCGTTTTCATAATTTTTAAAGCCTTCTATGGTGTTTGAAAATGGATGTTGCAGCACTGGCTTTTTCCTCTTCTTCTAAATTAGAAACAAGATAGACAGATAGTTTTGTTTTATTCGCCTTAAAATCAGAGAAGGTGTAGCCAGTTGGGTAGCTTGGTAGCTTACACGCAGCCACAATTAAATTAATTCTATGCTATTTTGATAGTGAATGATAGTGAGATTTTATGGGTGGACCAGATTTTTTCACGACACTGGCGTACAGTACACTCAGATAATTTATGGAATAGTATAGCACAATTCAATTCAGCAAATTTACAGTAAAAAGAACTTAAAAAATTGTGGGATTTAATCCACTGCTTGGCCAAACAGTGTCATTATGAAACACGAGAATGGTGAAAATACAATGGTTTGGCTTTAGTGTTCAATTTCTGCATGATGTAAGCCTTGGACAAATTCCTCCCTGCATTTGGGGGTTTCAAACTTCTTGAACTTGTACATCAACCATCAGGCAAAGCTTGGCAGGGTAAACTACTCCAAGACAATTATTAAAGCCCAGTTCAGACCAAAGATTCACGACACAACGACACCATTTTAGAACATTGCAGGAGAGGAGTCGCGGCAGTGTGAACTGGCCAGTCTCAGCAAGTTGCAAGTCGGCTGATGGTGTCGCAAGCGATTCAGCTTGTCAAATCGCAAGAGGCTGGTTTTAGACCGTTAGGCACTTAAACCGCCTCAAGAGCCAATCCGCTCGTAGCGAATTCAGTTGGTCTCATTCGCGACAAGACGGGCTGAGACTTGCAACTTGCCATGCGCCAGTGTGCGACTCCAGAAACCAGCTGAATTCACAGCAAGCTGATTGGCTGTTGAGACGAGTTACGTGCTTAACGTTCTAAAACCAGCCTCCTGCGATTTGACTAGCTGAATCGCTGGCAGCACCATCAGCCGGCTTGCAACTAGCTGAGACGGGCCAGTTCACACTGCTGCGACTCCTCCCTGCGACGTTCTAAAACGGTCTCATCACGTCGCCAATCTTTGGTCTGAACTGGGCTTCACAAGCCATCAGCTGGTCAGAACTGCACCGAGAATAACCAAGAGAAATTTACAAAAGAGGTCAGGCAGGCAGGCAGGTCTCCTGTTGCGAGCTCCCGGCACAGATTGGCACAAGCGACCTGGGTATTTCATTGAAGCACCCATGGACCAGTGGTGCAGCCAGAACTTAAAATTCCGCTGGAAATAAACACCTCTTTAAAACAATTATCAGCTCTGACTCGATCGCAATCATTTTTTCAAATTAACTATGCCTTCAATCTGAAAACACTTCACACTATCATGTGTTGCTTGTTCACCTCGTTCAGGCAAATTGACAGTCGTTCATTTGGACGCGCAACTTTGTGCATTTCAAATGTCCGTCATTGGTTCAATCTGAGCAATTCAATCAATCATGAACCACAGGTTAGATCGCCTTATGAGCCGAAAAAGAAGCACTTAAGTTCCAGAGCAGTTTCTTTCGAAAAGTATTATTAAAAGTATTTAAGTACAAGTTAGGAGTAACTTATTTCTCTGAACTGAATTATACCTGTTGATTAGTCGCCCTTAAATCGCATCACGAAGAAAGCCGTGTCTTTAATTTCAAATTGATTATTCATATCAACGAAAATGGCTGAGAACACGTTACGTATAATAATTGTAGTAAAGCGATGTTGTGTGGCCGCTCAATTTTCAGGTGTGGCTACAACACTGATTTGAAATGCACAAAATTACACGTCCAAACAAATGATTGTCGTTTTGCCTGAACTACGTGAACAAGCAAAGGTGCGGTGTGTTTTCGAATTGAAAGCATAGTTACCGGTATTTAGGAAAAAATGACTGCGATTGAGTCAGAGCGAATAAATGTTTTAAAAAGATGTATAGTGCCCACCCAATTTTAAGTTCTGGCAACGTCACTGTGATGGATGGCTCCAAATTCTCGCCCATTTCTTTTTTTTGTGCCCACTCTTATTGAATCGCAGAAATACAACTGTTGCGCCTAACTCATCGTCACTATTATCCATATTGACAAACGCGGCAACAAATGTATCAACTGGAAAAAAGGCCTGAAAGGCTGGCAGATGGAATGTTAGCAGAGAGTCGTTGCAGTGGAAACAATACACCCTCTCATCTTGTTGCATCGGTGTGAACTGTCAGGTTTCAGAATGTCGCAGACCGGCGCATCACAAGTAGTTGCAAGTTTTAACCCGTCTCCTTGTGAATCTTTGGTCTGAAACTGGGCTTAAGAGATCTCAGCTGCTGTTTCATGCCGTCAGACCACCTCCTCTGTTGACGCAGATCTGCTGGTATGCTAAGAAAGAACATGACTTGTTCACTCTACAGTTCCTTACCTTTGGTTCTGGCTGCTCACAAAACTTTGTGATGATGACTCTCGCTGCGGCGGTACGGAGGCTCGATTTAATTGTGCACGGCTGGGTATCCTATGTTCTCTCTTGACAGTGGGTGGTGTGGAGAAGGTTTCTGCAATTTGTGCTTCTGGTTACCATTTCTTAAGAAAATTGATTCTGTTCTCTTTTTCAAGCATATTGATCAGTCTGACGTTTGACAAGCGAGATCGGTTTTCCAGCTCATCCAGCTTGAATGTAAGGGGTACAACTTGTTTGACAATCATGTCTTACCTTTCTTCAAGCTAGCGGAGTCTTCCACATTGCTCATACATGTTAAAATCTCAGATTGCGTCCAGGATTTTCGTCGACTGTACTAAAGATATCACTTCTCATCAAGTCAAAAACACCTGTGTGTTAAATGTCGATGACAGCAGACTCTGACTGTTGGGAGAGGCTTATTCCTGATGATTTTGCGTGGCGACAAGCATCTATCTAACTGTCTTCTTCGACAGGAAGAGAGTCCATTTTATGCTATTTTAATTTTTTAGTGTGTTATGCATGAGTGTTTTATGTAAAGCACTGCATATCATTTGTAAATGGAGATTTGTTACATACTATTTTTGCTGCCTTACTGGTCAGCGATTTGTTTATTTTGTTCACCATTTAGCACCCTCTGGTGGTGTGTTTGTAGCAAAACATAATCTGATGCAATATCAGGTGTGTGATGAAATAGACTAGTGCTTTCTAGAAGTTTCTGGCTTGTTCTTGCCTAGAGGGGGCCGGATTACCCAGGACTCCTGTAGATCTGCCCAGAATGTTGCTAGTCTATATAAATGCTGTGATTTTGGTCAGTGGAGGAAAGTTTTTGTTTTGGCAACAGAGTTACATAGTGCCATTACAGTGTTATAAGATTGCAAAGTGGATTATTTGTAAAAAAAAAATTGGACCTAATCAGTGAAGAGTAAATTTGTTTAAGTTGTCATTGCTGGTTTTCTTTGTTGTGATTTTCAAGTCATAACAAGTGGCATAATAAACTTTTGGTACACTCTCAAGTTTATGCTAACATTTGGTTGTCATACAGTACCAGTGTAGATAAAGGTTCCACTTTCACAAACTCGCCGTTGGCCATGTGTCAGCTATAAGTCAGGTAGACGTGCCGTACTCACTAAACCGAGAAGTAGAGGGAGTGAGAAGGCATGTTAGCTGGCTGTTTCACACATATTTTTGTGTAAATCCCAGTAGCAAAGAAGTCCAAATAAGTTCAGCGTTGAAATTTTTTTGTCGGACAATATGACATCCATTATATTTGTAGTATAGTGTAAATGCCTGAAGTAATTTTTGCTCCAGATTTTTTTTTGCGCAGTTGGCGACATATTTATTTCCAGGAAAGTTAATGTCTGCAAATTCATGTATTTTCGCCATAATATTTTTGCTGTAGTATTTACCAATAAGAATTAAAAAATGAAACCTTTAGTTCTAAAACGCCGTTATCGGAGAAACCAAAACAACAACAACATGTTTTGCCTCATTTTAATATGATTTAAAGTTGACACAGAATGGTTGAATATTTATCCTTGTTCTGTGATGTGACATTATTGGTGGAATTTAGTCATAAATTCCTTATTATTGCTTATTTGGTTATGAATAGTTTATCCTTGCTTGCTCATCATATAGTATTGATTTACTTGTTTGTTCAGTCATCAACTGTTTATCCTTACTTGTTTCCGAGTGGCCTTGTCTATATGACTGTCTAAAAACCTCTCTGAAAAAGCTTTGTGAGGGTGGAGGATTTTGAACGCGTTGTTTTGCATTTGGCGCTTAACTGGCAACCTCATTATAAAATAGTTGATGCTGATTGGCTGGCTTTGCTGCCACTCAAAAGAATATAACTTCGCCCAGATCAGTGGGGAAAATGGAAAACACTCGCCAGCTTCAGAACAGAGACAGACCAACTTTATGCAGCTGCGGCATATTCAGAGATTCAGCCTTATATGTTTAAGCCCTGAATTGGATGAGGACACTGAATTGGAGGAAGAACCAGTCCAGCAAAGGCTGGATTTAAACATTTCTGAATGGTATTTTTGAATGTTTTATTTTTTTCAAACATAATAACCAGCTATTTCAGCGCTGCCAAGTCTTAAGCATTCGGAGTGAGTCTCTCACATTGACGCTCCTGTGCCATAGTCAGCAAGTATTCAATCAAAGCGCACTGAAGAAATTCATTTGTGGAATTTAAGTCCTCGTGCAATAAGTTAATCCATTTCACGTGCATTGCGGCAGATCTCCCCGCTAGTGACACAGAAATCGAATATGACTCTGGAATTCTCAGGCTTGTCTTGACTGAGGTATTGGAAGCAATGGAACTGCATAAAGACGTGTATGCAAATTATTTTGAAGGGGAGGAAACGGAGCGAAAGTGGGGGGCCAGTGAGATGCATGTGACATCATATGTATCCGTTGTTCAGATTGGCCCGTTTTCTTGCAGTCATTTTTAAAAGAGAAATTTCTATGGAACGGAGATGTTCAAAATGTCGAGCACTTTTCATATGTTCTTGAATGCGGGTGGACTACCGTTATTCAACACAGACAAGGTAAAAACGGTTTTTGATTCTATGTCACCTTTAAATAATGAACTAAACCCACACTTCTGGAAATAGAAATAAAATACAGAAATATCAATGTACTTGTACCTTATAATAATGGTGTGACTTTTTCCTAAGTCCACAAGAAATGTTTTGGTCTTTGGAAATTCAGAGGTTTTAGTCCTCGTTGTGTATAAGCCAAACAAATCTCAGTCAAGAAACCAGTGACTTGTTCAGTCGGATAAAACTGTTGAACGTAGAGTGCGCTAACTTTTGTCACCTTTTACTCATAATTTTAGAGCTAATCTCAAGAATAAACTTTGGCTGTTACAGACAAATTAACGCAATAAAGCCTTTCGCAGTTGCAAGTGTCATGGGGTAGTGCGGATTAAAAACTGTTCTCACAGCGAGACTGATTATGTTTTCACATTTGTGAGAAATGATCACTTATCCAACTTAGGTATACTGTGTAAAACATTGAACTGTGTGTAAGCCAATATCTTACATTATTAAGACCAATAGCTATTTTACCACGGCAAATTATCGACATTTACAGTGACTTGAGCAAGATTTGAAATTTAGGGCATCCAACGAGAAATTATAAATATATTAATAAATATTTTGTGACAATAAATACATAAGTTGTCATCCCTAAGGAAAGCGTTTCTACTTCATGACTACTCCTACTCTAACTGCCTCTTGTTGAGTTAGATATTTTAAAACTCTAATAACAAAAATCTTCGATTGACTTGTAAATAAGTCGTATCCGAAACAGTAGCAGTACTTTATTCTTGTCAAAATTCAAGGCCTGCAATAACATCTAGTACATGCCAGTCATACCCAAAAACTGCTCCCCCCTATCAACAGTCCCCCCAAGTTCTGCCTGGTGGGACTACACCGACACCAGTTATTATCCTCCAGCACCCATCAGGCTGATCAGAGAAAGGTGGACGAAAAACGCAAAGCCAACTTCTCGTTAACATTAGCGCTGGTACAGTATGTACTCTTTCAAAGGATAATGTACTGGAATTTGATCTTAAATTGCCAGGAACTCACAAAACTACGGGTACCTTGTTTAGTACGGTAGCCACACCCTTACAAACACACACCTTTTGCATTATTTTCTGAAATCTTTGTGCATGTTATTAGAGGAAAATGGACTGGGGGGGAGGGGAGGTATTTCTTTACCACTCTTTCCAGGTGCCACACTTACATGATTCTGTAAACCATACAGCCTGCAAACCATCTGCAATACCATTCACCCACCTTCATATGACCTTATGAAATTTCAGCTCACATCAGGCAGAATGGCATGTAATGATGTTGCAATGCTCTGATAGAGTGGCCGTGGGCTGCTGGTGTGTAATGCCAAAACCCTGTGATCTCAGACAGAAATGGTAGATCTTTTTTTTTTTTTTTAACTCGAAGAGAACTTGTCAAACTTAGTGCAAGCAATCCAAAACAATGCCTGAGAACTGAACATTATGAGTATGTAGACTTAAAGCAACACATTAAAGGTGCTGAATGATTAAAAAAATAAAAAATGAAAAAATAGACTTTAAGGAAAATTTTTATCTAGTACAACACTGCAGAATTTCAGAACTTCCTAAATGTTCACTGTTAAAAAAGATAACGTACACTCCAACTACAGCATATTGCATTTCAACTTCTTTCAGCAAGTGCTCATTCAATAAAATCTTGCTGTAGTCTAGAAGGATCTTCTTGCAAATTATGGTTCTATATACTGTACCTGTGATTTTTTTTTAAACAGGGACAGTGCATATTGATGGAAATTTTTTTTTTCAAAAAGAAAAGAAAAATGTAAATATGCAAGATTATAGACAGAGGCTAATTGTCTTCTTTAGTCCCTGTGGCAGGTTGGTGTCAATAATAAAAAATGGAAACACAGAGCAAAATCAATCAGGAAAAAGAGATAACATAAAATAGCGTACACCACTGAGACTAGACCACAAACATAAAACATGTCAATATAACAGGATAAGACAAAAGTTAGGGGATAAAGAGCAAGAGTGCATGGTCAAAGTGCCGAGGGATAAAGTGCTAAGTGCAAAAATGCTAAGATGTCTGTATATTGCACATTTTTCAGTTCTCCAACTGCATACAGATGTAAAGGGCTTGCTATATTGCACATTGCCACAATGCACAAGATTGTATGGGACGATGTCCAAACATACATTGCACATGCAGAAGTGTAAAAATTACTGCACAGTGATATACACATAGATTGTCTAGACATTAATACATGAAAGTGCCATACACGAGTACGCTTATGTATTCACAGTAGATGTACTAACAATAGTCTGGACACCCTGTGCCCAAGTATACCCGATCTATTCATGATCGCAGACTTGGCTCATGCCTAGCCATGATTTTAACTGCTTCCTAAAGGCTTCTTTAGGAAAGGCCCTCGCTCTAGCTGTTACTCCCCCAAGAGCTTGCTCTGACTCCCTGTGCTGGGTGTTCCGCCTCGTCCCCGCCCCTTTCCTCGTTATATTACTTTCTGCAACAAGCAAGTAGCTGAGTAGCAGCTTAGCAACAAGTGCTAGAAGAATGGAAAAGAAAGACAGCAACAGCAGCAAGCGGCCCCTGCTTGCCCCACCGGCAAAAGATGGGAGAAAGAGCGGGTCATCCATTCACCGCTGGAGGAAGCTCCAGGAGGATTTGGGCCTGAAAACTGATGCTGATACAGCAGACTTTTTGTTGAACAGGTAGGTAAATTTTGACTTTTATTGTGCAAATTGTTACATAAATAACTTTTTATAAGTCAATGACAATGCTGGCTTATGACCGTAAAAGCTGCCGGTCGCTCTCTCTGTGTTGACAGACGGCGTCGGAACGTTAGCCGTTTATTTTTAGCATTGTAAACTAGTATTGTTATCATCATTGTTGCGCCTGAATCCATTCAATGAACTCATGAACTCGTTCATATGTATTTCCGACTGATGAACGTTATTGTGAACGTGTTCATTGTGGCGTTTGTGAACGGCTCTGTGTCTGTTTACTGCCGGCCGGGTTGTTGCTCTGGTAGAGGGGGTGTGTCTGGGAGTCTCCACGCGGACGGCCACACGTGCTCGGTGGGAAGGATCAGGGAGCGCAGAGGGGAGGGGTGTGTGTGTGTGTGGGCAGGATGCTTTTTTCAAAATTTTCTCAACGTCTCAATCTTTCTCAATTCATTCTCTGATCGTATACTACAGCTTTAACCAAAATTCCGATATGGTCAGTAGTGACCTCTGCTTCACGGAAGCAAGGCTGCACCATACATTATTTGCTTTACCACTCTTCCCAGGTGCCACACTTACTGAATTCTGTAAACCATTCAGCCAACAGCAATACCATACGCCCACCTTCATTTGACCGTATGAAATTTTAGCTCACATCATGCAGAATGGCATCAACATCCAGACTGGAGCCCTGAAGACACCCTTCACTCTCCATGTCTGATTCTAGCTGTTTTCACTTAATCAACAACAAGATGTCCCCAGGAGATGGGCATCACAGATGTCAATCACTGTCACGAAGCCAGGTGAGACAGCAGCTGTGTCCCTTGCTCACAAATTTCCTTGTTTGTGAATCACCCTCTACTCCAGGGTACCCAATTTGGCACTAACGAAGAAAACACCTGTGAGATCACTCGAGGAACTAATAGATGCCGGCAAAAAACTAAAGCAACAATTCGCTGCCATCTTGTGAAACAGTACTGAGAACATTATCTCCAACCATGATGCGAAATATAGCCTTATGATCAAATTCAATAGCTGAACCAAGGTTGGAAGTACAATATGTGATAAAGAACTATAAGAATAATTTCAGAAGGGACCGCGCATATTGCCTTTATGGTGTGTGTTTGCATGTTTAAGATGATCTCGAAGAGACATCAGTAGTTTCATGAAAATTTAACTGTCTAGAAGTGCTTAGTGTTGCTCATCCCTTTTCAATTAATTTTAGTGGTGTCAGGGCACATTTTTTTTCACGCAACCAGTAACACTTTGCTTAATACCTCGTAAAATAAGATCAAAGTTATATACATTGAGTTGGACATTAAAATATTTTGCACATTCAGCTCAGTGTTTTATAAATCTTTTTGTAGATTTAGATACATCTGAGAACATTTTAGCTATTTTAGCTTAACCATCCAGGCTCTATTGAAGAACATAATAAAAAGATTGAATAATAAATTATTGAGTTCATTTACTGTCACTATATTATTATAGTTATATTATATATACTATATTATTTGGGATGGCACATTTACACCTGTCATTTCAAAATGGTCATATGTACAACCCCAATTCCAACAAAAATTGGCACATATTGAGAATGCAAAAAAAAAAAAAGACGAAAAAAATACTGATTTGAAAATTCCATTCACCTTCAACTGTACTGAAAACAGAACAGCCACAAATAATTTGATGTTATGACCTGATTTGGTTGCTTAAATAAAAATATAGAATGTGGTGACGGCAACAGAGTTAAAAAGAGTTGACACAGCCGACTGTTGTTCACTGCATAACATCACCATGTCTTTTAAATCATATTCTTCCACACAGTGTACAATAGTTCAAGTCCAGCGGGCAAAATTTCCCCCATTACTTCATTATGTATATTTTCAGCATCGCAATTATATGGGGCCTTCGTTGACTTCATAATACCTGCATGCATACTCCACAGATCAGGACTGCTGGAAGGCAATCTAGCACTCACAATCTCTGCTTGTTCACCGATGTTCTTGTGGTTTGGCATTGTCAAGAGGCCAAAAAAAAACTGACCACACCTGATAATGTTGAGTTTTCGGAGTTTCGATAATGGTAATTTAAATGAATGATTGAAAACAGGTTGTGACTAATCATTCTTTTTCAGGGATTGTTTGAGACTCCCCTGTTGCCAGTTCACGAGCTGCCACTGCTTCGCTCATACGCTTATTTGGATGCAAAACGGCCTGATCGTAAAAAAACAATTATTTTTTTCAGTGAAAGTTGAGTGCCTGGATACTGTACAAAGTCAAATTCAGACGTTTTAAAAAATCTGGGGTGATCGGCGGTTTAAATACGAGTGTTAATACTATCGAAAACATACCTGAGAACGTCTCGTCCAGTGCAAAGCAATCGACCTTGATAATTTGTCTCCGCTCGTTGTTTTCTAAAAATCCAGCTATAATAATTTATCTAAACTTACTTTAACTATATCTGGAAAACCAAGCCGTCAACTAAAATACAAATTACATAAACAGACTCTATATTGTTGGTACTGAACTCCTGATCACTCAAGCACTTAGTGTTGTCAAGGAATGTCTGGTTAACTTGCCCAACACAGACTCGTTGCTGTGCGGAAAGTTGTCACGTGATCGCTTGCTGCAAAAGGCCCACTGCTGAGCCTCAAACTTTCTTTGGTCTTGAGGCACTTGGCCATTTTTGAAGCCCCCTTTCATTCGACGGCATGATTTGCTCACTTGTTTAACATCACCTGTTTCTCAACACCTTATCACAGCAACGTCATAATACTGACTCGAAAATGCTCGTGTACCTACTTTATGGAGTCTGTAGCAGTCATCAGATTTAAAATAATGGTGTGTTTACAATAAACAATTGAATTCATAGGATAAAGAGGCTGTAAACCTTTATTGGTCATCCAATTGCTCTCAACACATGAAGGCACATAAACTACCATAACACTGAATGCATCTGTCATAATTTAGGCAGTAGCTTGTACCCAAAGTTATTTTTGATAGATTTTTTCAAGTTTCTCTACTTGAGCCCTGGTGTTACTATAAGTCTTTGGTTCCCAACATCGGTCCTTGGGGTCCACTGTGTATGCTAGTTTTTTGTTCTGACTACAATTGCAATACTTAGATTTTAACGTGCGGTTCATTTTTCTTAATTAGGTGTATATCTTGTTAACGAGTCCACTGAGAGCATGCAAACCTTTGCTAAGACCTAACAGTCCCACACATGCCTGGAACACATACATGTGGCATTAATTTGTACCAGAAATAAGTAAATGAAAAATTCCAGGATCCAGAATTTGATCTGGATCACTCCAAAAAATGAAATCACTTCTAAGTTGGGCCAAGGCAAAACCCTGGTAAAAATTTCAAGAAATTCTGTCCATAAATATTTTCCAAACTGACATGCTTTCCTACAACCGAAAGTAAAACATAACCTTTTTGGTGGTGGTAATTAACAATAAAACTGTGAATGAAACAGCCATGTAGACTTTACTAACCCAGGTTATTTATTCTTTTTATACAGCATGTAATGCATAGAATGTATGTGTATCCTCAGGAATTTGGTAATTAATGCAGTCAGTACCCTAGCAATTCATTTAAGTGTGTATCCTCCTCTTGAAATGGGTTGCTTCATCGACTGATTGAGGCAATTGCACCTGAATCTTAAATTTTTAATGACTTGCGCCTGCTGAAATTTTCTCCCTCCTGAGGAAAATGAGGACAACAGGGAATGTAATGAGGCCCAATTAAAGACAAAATCATTAAACTATTAACATTCGTGTTTTCGATTATGTCGATTGAAATGAAACTTTGCTGGCAGCAAGGCCAATGCCCAGAGCAGATGCCTTGTTTGAAAAGCCTCACATTAATTTACAGATGGCATTTTAAGTGCTTTTGTTGTTCGTCCATGGAGGCAAGCAAATTTGAGCAGTGGTCAGAGAGATTTCCAATAAATGAAGCCAAACAAAGGCTTTCCTTGCAGCCATCAAATGTCCAAGCATCCATTCCTTCAGAATAAAAGGAAAGTTATTAGAGATTTTAACCTGGAATATGAATATCCTGTCCCATAATTATTAGGGGAGATGAAATGGAGGAAAGCCAAAAAATAAAGCTTTTTATTCTTTCTGTAGAGTTAATTCATACACAGTAAAAAATGGAGTGTCAATATTCCAGAGTAAACCCATTTTCCTCTGGATAGAGTACTTATAGCACTATGCAGAGTGAAATCGTCTAAATGGAAGTGTCAAAAGTGAGAGTCAATTCCCACTTCCACACAAGGACGAAATCTACTCTGCAGGGTGATGATTCCCTATGGTGTCAAATATTTTTACACACCTCATTGTTAATTTTGACACAAAATAGAGTAAAATTAACTATAAAAATCTTACACTGGCTGTAGAGTAAAATTTACACTGATTTTGAGTGGGACCAAATGTTATCTGACAGAGAGTTAAATTTAACTCTTAAAGAGTAAAATTGACACTATGATTTTTACTGTGTAGTTGAGGGGAGAATGTTAAATTCTAATCTATGTTCAAGTCAGTTACATTTGCTGCAGCTCACTTTGCATTTGCACACATTTATTTCTTTTGGGCTACAATTAATGTCAATGAAGGGCAGTGTACAGCAATAAGATGATATATATGCAGTAGTTTACGGTGCCAATTACTCTAGTTGAAATTTGGTAAAAATGGCTCAATACAAGGTTATAAAGACTACATTTTTTTCCCACTGCTAAGCAGGGGCACCGGAGATATTTTCAAAGTGGGGGAGACCAAATCATGCGCTAAAGCCCAAATAGCAAAATCAGATTTCCAGATACTGGACCACCATTTCTTGCCCACTGTGAGACCACCATGCACCATCATGTTCTTACCTTGCATTAAGAAAATAACATGAATTGTTATAAAAATAAATTAAGAGGAATAAATGAATAATTTAAAAGGTGTTCTGATCAAAATGGCCAAAACTGTTGGGTATTTGTCAGTAACCCGCCCATGGACTACCCTCTAATCGATGAGCAAAATGCCAGCAAAACGCCAGATCTCTCCCCAGTGGTCCACTGGCCTCTTGCTATGTGGGAGGTCTCAACTTTCAAGGTTATAGAGTTCTCATTGTTAGAGATATTGGCTTAACTCTCTTAAAATTACATGGGATGCAGACAGTTTATGAAGCCATGGATGTAAAGAGTTAATGCTAATCAACATACACTTTTTAACATACGTGATCAAATGATTTGGTCTACTTCTTTGGTGGATGTGAAATTGCCAACCGAACCACCTATGCAAAATGCATTTTCCATAAAATGTTTGAAGTTTACATTCATTGATTATGGTTACTGTAATGTTACAAATTATGCGAGGAGACGATGGTTCTTGATTTATACTAACTGTGTTATGGCCCCAATTTGTGATTACAATTTACAACACAACAGCAACAGCAACAGCAAGGGATGACAGACACAGTTTTTAAAACTTATACACATTTAATTTCTAACAAAGACAAACTAACTACTAACTAATCTACTGACCAAGACTGAACACAAAAAAACAGAAATATTTACAGTCCCTTTGAAGGGTTTTCTGGTGATGTGCTGGGTGAGGAAAAAGCCTCAAACACAGGCAAAAATCCACAAAAGAAACTTCACAGGTCTTGAACAGAAATGACAGGTCTGGTCACACGTATCCTTCTTCTTGCAATTTCTCTTCCTACTTTACTGTCTCAATTCTACTCTTTATATACTCTTTTGCAGACCCCACCCACAATTAGACCTTTTTTTATTTTCTGGGACGGATTGTGGTCAGTGTACACAATCATTGGCTTTTGCCCTGTACAAACATAAACCTCAAAGTGTTGTAAAGAAAGGACCAGAGCCAACAGTTCCTTCTCTATTGTGGAATAGTTCCTTTGGTGGCGATTGAACTTCCTGGAGAAGTATGCCACGGGATGCTCAATGTCATCAGAGTCACTTCTCTGTAGGAGCACAGATCCACAAGCTTGGTCGCTAGCATCGACCGCGATGGAGAACGGTTTGTTGAAGTCAGGAGATTTGAGCACGGGGAAGTGACACAGCAGAGACTTCAGGCAATCGAAGGCTCTCTGGCATGCATCATCCCAAGTGAACTTTACGCCTTTTTTCAGTTGGTTAATTAGACTGAGAGCAATCTCAGCAAAGTTCTTGCAGAACTTGCGGTAGTACCCGATCATTCCAAGGAAGCGGCGCAAAGCTTTTTTGTTGTCAGGAACTGGAAAGTCCATGATGGCTTGGACTTTAGCATTTATGGGTGCCACCTTACCCTGGCCTATGATGTAGCCAAGATAGGTGACAGTAGCACAACCAAAGTCACTCTAGTTCAGGTTAACAGTCAGGTTAGCCTGGGTCAGGTGCTGGAACAACATCTCTACATCTTTTAGATGTTCCTCCCAGGAGTTACTCCATGTGATCAGGTCATCGATGTACGCACCCGTGTGTGGTAATCCGGCGATTGTAGACTGTATCATCCTTTGGAACGTGGCTGGGGCATTTTTCATGCCAAAGGGTAGGACTTCATACTGGTACAACCCAGATGGTGTGGCAAAAGCAGAGATGCTCTTGGCCCTCTCAGTTAAAGGCACACACCAATAACCCTTCAATAAATCAATCTTGGTCAGAAACTTTGCTTGCCCTACTCTATCAATACAATCATCAATCCTAGGTATTGGAAACACATCAGTTCTAGTTACAGCATTGACTTTGCGATAATCTGTACAGAATCTAGTACTTCCATCAGGTTTTGGAACTAGCACACAGGGTGAACTCCAATCTGAGTTGGAGGGTCTGATAATATCATGTTTTAACATGTACTCAACCTCTTTCTCAGCAATCTTTCTCTTTTCAGGATTCATCCGGTACGGATGCTGTTTTATTGGTTTGGCATCACCAACATCTACATCATGAGAGGCTATAGAAACTCTTTTTGGAACATCAGGAAACAGATCCTCATATTTCTTGATCAACCTCTCAAACTGATCTCTCTGTGAGGGTTCTAAGTGCTGGAGTTTTACATCAAGATTTTGCAACACTTCAGAATTTGACAATTTACATGAAAGAACTTCAGCTTTAATTCTAGGTTCATCATCTTGAAACTCCCCCTTATCTTCACAAATCTCGGCCATAGGAGAATCTGAAGTGACAGCTGCAACCCAAGCATTTCTGTCATGATAAGGCTTCAGCATGTTAATGTGACACAATTGTTTTGGTTTTCTCCTATCTGGAGTCTTCACAATGTAATTGAGATCATTGAGTTTTGTCAGAATTTCATAAGGACCATGAAATATAGCCTGCAATGGATTGGACTGCAAGGGACACAACACAAGGACCTTGTCTCCTGGTTTAAACTCACGGCTTCTAGCCTTATGATCATACCAAGTTTTCATTTTTCCCTGACTTGATTTCAAGTTCTCTTTGGCTAGGTCACAAGCTGCACGCAATCTTTCCTTGAACTTGCTAACATAGTCTAACAGACTGATGTACGGCTCTTCCTCTTGCCATTGTTCACTCAATAATAGCAAAGGTCCTCTCACTTCATGACTAAACACTAGCTCAAATGGACTGAATCCAGTAGACTCCTGCACTGCTTCACTAGCTGCAAACAACAGCAAATGAACACCTTCATCCCAGTCTTTCTCATAGTCATAACAATAAGTCCTCATCATTGTCTTGAGAGTGGAATGAAACTGCTCTAAGGCACCCTGACTTTCTGGATGATAGGCACTAAAAAGAATTTGCTCTGCACCTAGTTCATACACAACCTGCTGAAACAATCCTGAAGTGAAATTGCTACCTTGGTCTGACTGAATTTCCCTGGGAAGGCCAAACAACATGAAGAACCTTATCAAAGCCTTCGAGATTGCAGTTGCCTTGATGTTACGTAGAGGTATGGGTTCGGGGAATCTGGTAGATGCACACATGATTGTCAACAAGCACTGATTTCCAGATCTAGTCTTGGGTAATGGACCAACACAATCAACAATGACCTTAGAGAATGGCTCCCCAAATGCTGGGATAGGCTGCAATGGAGCTACAGGTGGGTCTAACTGGTGTTTTCCAGCTACTTGACAAGTGTGACAGGTTTTGCAAAAGTTGGAAACGTCTTTCCAAAGCCCAGGCCAAAAGAAGTGTTTCATGATCTTATCAACAGTCTTGTTAACACCAAGATGACCTCCTAAAGGTAAACTATGAGCCATTGTTAAGATCTCATTCCTGTAGACCAGAGGTGGGCAACGAGGGCCGTATCTGTCCCTGGTTTTCACACCAACGTCTGGTTTTTAATTAGTTGATTGTCTCAATTAGTCAAACCATTTATGAAATCTGACGTTTCACGCGCATTTCTTTAAACTATCATGAAACTACAAAGAGTAGTCTTGTCTCCCTTCATAAAACATTTTCCTTTGATCGAATCATTGCGAAAATCTATATTTGTGCATGCAATCAATTTACTCAATTAGTCAGGGTAATTGATAGGAATAAAAACCTGCATACACACCGGCCCTCCAGGACCGTGATTGCCCACCCCTGCTGTAGACCTTCGGAACAACAATTTGCCTGACCACTGCCCAATCTGCATTGGCAGGGATATCAGGAGGGCACCACTACCGCATCAACACACCATCCTTGAGATAATACCCAACTGGAACTGCGTCTATTTCTTTATCAGGAAGGGCTCTCCTCTTTAGTACACAAATTTCAGGATCATTAGTTTGCTCCTCAATCAACCGCGTTCTGGACAGAGACAAGTCTCCAGACACATCAGAATCACCAGACCCATCCGGCTGGCTGAGTAGAGAACTGATAAAAGTATCTGATAAGTCCTCAAACGGAGAAAACATTGTAGGCCAATCAGAGTCATGAGGCAAACCACCTGAGTCCTGACTATTCAATGTGCTGGGCGGCACCACTACATCATCTTCTTTAGCCTTCTTGGCCATAGCACGAGTCACTGCGCAAGAAGGATACAGAGATGGGTCCTCATCCCCATCTTCAGTGCTCGGCTGTGAAGTAAGATGTACGGGGGGGAACTACTTTGCCCCCAGCCAGGTCATTGCCTAGCAACAGAGAAACACCCTTATAGGTAGACTTGACATAAGTCCCACCTTTACCTGTCCTGTAACTAAATCTGACTTCAAGAATATAGAGCGCAGGGGTACAGATACAGTCCTCCCTTCAATACCTTGTACAAGTATGAAATCCCCTGGAGCGGTCTCATCACGTAACTCCAAGGAGTCCATCAACAAAAGTGACTGAGAAGCTCCGGTATCCCTTAAGATATATATGGGGACAGGAGTAGTATGCTCATTCAGAGCCACAAATCCCTCTGACACAAATGGAAGAAATTCCTCCCTCACAAAGTCAGCTGTATCAGGCTTTTTAGCCCCACAAGAGGCAGGTAATTTAGCAGATTGGTAATCTACTACAGGGGTTTCTGTTTTCACAAAGGCATTTGGTTTGGTATCCTTCTCTTTTTCTTTCTTAGCTTTAAGGATCCAACAGTTAGTTGTAACATGACCAGATTTCTTGCAATAACTGCAAACTAGACCACTTTTGTCACTGTCAGCTTTCACACTTTGATCAGACCTGTGTAATGTGAATATAGGCCACTAGATGGCAGTATTTACCTTTTTTTTGTTAAGCTCAGACTGGAGTCATGTTTAGACAAGTCCTGGACATGTCTGGGGCAAGTCTCAGAAAGTTAAAAAAAAGAGGTCTAAATGTGGGTGGGGTCTGCAAAAGAGTATATAAGGAAAAGAACTGAGACAGTAAAGTAGTAGGAGAAATTGCAAGAAGATGACCAGACCTGCCATTCTGTTCAAGACCTGTGACGTTTCTTTTGTGGATTTCTTTGCCTGTGTTTGAGCATTTTCTTCATCCAGGACATCACCAAGCCACCCCACCAAAAAGGGACTGTAATTATTTCTGTTTTTTTCTTATTTATCAATCTTGGTGTTTAGTTGTAGGTTGTTATTAGTCTTTGTCTTTGTTAAAAATTAAATGTGTTTTAGTTGTTAAAACTTTGTTTGTCATCCCTTGCTGTTGCTGTTGTGTTATAAATGTAATAACAAATTGGGGCCATAACAAATTGGGGGCTCAAGGTCCGGGATAGACCATTGTGTGAGTAATTTATTGAAAATCTAACATTCCAAATTGTGAAATTGTTTTTGTGAATTTTCCTAGATATATATTGACAACAGCAATGGATGATTTCTTGGCATCACCAACCGTAGGGGTTTTGAAGTCTTTTAAAAAGACAGAACTGCTAGAAATTTGCAGACAGTTGGAGCTGACAGAGGTGAAACCAGCCATGCGAAAAGCAAGACTGGCTAGAGAGATAGTTGAATATTACATTGATGAAAATGTGTTTGCACCAGGAGATCTGGAACAGTTTCCAGTGGAAAATCCAAATATAGAAATGGAACTTAAATTAAAAATGCTAGAGATTGAATGGAAGGAAAGAGAAAAAGAAAGGGAGGAAAAAGAAAAACAAAGAGAATTTGAGAGGGAAGAAAAAGAAAAACAAAGGCAGTTTGAGTTAGAAAAATTAGCAAGAGAAGAAAAACAAAGAGAATTTGAGAGAGAGAAAGAGAAAAGAGCAGAAAGAGAGAGACAGAGACAGAGAGATTTTGAATTAGAGAAATTCGATAGAGAAGAAAGACTCCAAATGGAGCAACTAAAAATTTAAATTGAAACTAAAAATAAATTTTGTGCCAGTCAGGAGGTAAAACTGGTGCCTCCATTTTCTGAAAAGGATGTTGACAACTATTTCCAGTGTTTTGAAAAGGTAGCAAAGAGTTGCCAGTGGCCAAAGGAACACTGGCCTCTGATGTTGCAAACTGTCCTCAAGGGTAAAGCTCAACAAGCCTATTCGGCTTTGTCTGCAGATGATTCCTCTGATTATGAGGTTGTCAAAAAGGTTATTTTGAGAGCTTATGAGTTGGTTCCAGAGGCTTACCGACAGAAATTCAGAGGTCTGAAGAAATCTGAAAATCAGACTTATGTTGAATTTGCTAATGAGAAGCAGGTTTGCTTTGAGCGCTGGTGTACTTCTATGGAGGTCAAGGATGATTTCAACTCACTAAAAGAGATGGTGTTAGTTGAAGAATTCAAGAACTGTGTTAAGGATGATGTTAAGACCTACCTTAATGAGAAGCAAGCACTGAACTTGCAATCAGCTGCCAAATTTGCAGATGAATATGTTCTCACTCATAAGTCCAAATTTCAGTCTAGCAGTAACAATAAATGGTCCCAATTTCAGAAAAAGGGTTACGGTGATACCCAAGATTCCTCACCCAAAGACAAAGACAAATCTGGTGATGGTGCTCAGAAATCCAGTAACAGGTCTGATCAAAGTGTGAAAGCTGACAGTGACAAAAGTGGTCTAGTTTGCAGTTATTGCAAGAAATCTGGTCATGTTACAACTAACTGTTGGTTCCTTAAAGCTAAGAAAGAAAAAGAAAAGGATACCAAACCAAATGCCTTTGTGAAAACAAGGTTAGAAACCCCTGTAGTAGATAACCAATCTGCTAAATTGCCTGCTTCTTGTGGGGCTAAAAAGCCTAATACAGCTGACTTTGTGAGGGAGGAATTTCTTCCATTTGTGTCAGAGGGATTTGTGGCTCTGAATGAGCATACTACTCCTGTCCCCATATATATCCTAAGGGATACCGGAGCTTCTCTGTCACTTTTGTTGATGGACTCCTTGGAGTTACGTGATGAGACCGCTTCAGAGGATTTCATACTTGTACAAGGTATTGAAGGGAGGACTGTATCTGTACCCCTGCGCTCTATATTCTTGAAGTCAGATTTAGTTACAGGACAGGTAAAGGTGGGACTTATGTCAAGTCTACCTATAAAGGGTGTTTCTCTGTTGCTAGGTAATGACCTGGCTGGGGGCAAAGTAGTTCCCCCTGTACATCTTACTTCACAGCCGAGCACTGAAGATGGGGATGAAGACCCATCTCTGTATCCTTCTTGCGCAGTGACTCGTGCTATGGCCAAGAAGGCTAAAGAAGAAGATGTTGTGGTGCCGTCCAGTACATTGAATAGTCAGGACTCAGGTGGTTCGCCTCATGACTCTGATTGGCCTACTATGGTTTCTCCGTTTGAGGACTTATCAGATACTTTTATCAGTTCTCTATTCAGCCAGCCGGATGGGTCTGGTGATTCTGATGTGTCTGGAGACTTGTCTCTGTCCAGAAAGCGGTTGATTGAGGAGCAAACTAATGATCCTGAAATTGGTGTACTAAAGAGGAGAGCCCTTCCTGAAAAAGAAATAGATGCAGTTCCAGTTGGGTATTATCTCAAGGATGGTGTGTTGATGCGGAAGTGGCGCCCTCCTGATATCCCTGCCAATGCAGATTGGGCAGTGGTCAGGCAAATTGTTGTTCCGAAGGTCTATAGGAATGAGATCTTAACAATGGCTCATAGTTTACCTTTAGGAGGTCATCTTGGTGTTAACAAGACTGTTGATAAGATCATGAAACACTTCTTTTGGCCTGGGCTTCGGAAAGACGTTTCCAACTTTTGCAAAACCTGTCACACTTGTCAGGTAGTTGGAAAACACCAGTTAGACCCACCTGTAGCTCCATTGCAGCCTATCCTAGCATTTGGGGAGCCATTCTCTAGGGTCATTGTTGATTGCGTTGGTCCATTACCCAAGACTAGATCTGGAAATCAGTACTTGTTGACAATCATGTGTGCATCTACCAGATTCCCCGAAGCCATACCTCTACGTAACATCAAGGCAACTGCAATCTCGAAGGCTTTGATAAAGTTCTTCACGTTGTTTGGTCTTCCCAGGGAAATTCAGTCAGACCAAGGTAGCAATTTCACTTCAGGATTGTTTCAGCAGGTTGTGTATGAACTAGGTGCAGAGCAAATTCTTTTTAGTGCCTATCATCCAGAAAGTCAGGGTGCCTTAGAGCAGTTTCATTCCACTCTCAAGACAATGATGAGGACTTATTGTTATGACTATGAGAAAGACTGGGATGAAGGTGTTCATTTGCTGTTGTTTGCAGCTAGTGAAGCAGTGCAGGAGTCTACTGGATTCAGTCCATTTGAGCTAGTGTTTAGTCATGAAGTGAGAGGACCTTTGCTATTATTGAGTGAACAATGGCAAGAGGAAGAGCCGTACATCAGTCTGTTAGACTATGTTAGCAAGTTCAAGGAAAGATTGCGTGCAGCTTGTGACCTAGCCAAAGAGAACTTGAAATCAAGTCAGGGAAAAATGAAAACTTGGTATGATCATAAGGCTAGAAGCCGTGAGTTTAAACCAGGAGACAAGGTCCTTGTGT
Source organism: Gymnothorax reevesii (assembly GCA_029721435.1). Taxonomy (NCBI): domain Eukaryota; kingdom Metazoa; phylum Chordata; class Actinopteri; order Anguilliformes; family Muraenidae; genus Gymnothorax; species Gymnothorax reevesii. Next base: position 74,215,650 of record CM056582.1, read on the forward strand.
TGTGTCCCTTGCAGTCCAATCCATTGCAGGCTATATTTCATGGTCCTTATGAAATTCTGACAAAACTCAATGATCTCAATTACATTGTGAAGACTCCAGATAGGAGAAAACCAAAACAATTGTGTCATATTAACATGCTAAAGCCTTATCATGACAGAAATGCTAGGGTTGCAGCTGTCACTTCAGATTCTTCAATGGTCGAAACGTGTGAAGATGAGGGGGAGTTTCAAGATGATGAACCAAGAATTAAAGCTGAAGTTCTTTCATGTAAATTGTCAAATTCTGAAGTGTTGCAAGATCTTGATGTAAAACTCCAGCACTTAGAACCCTCACAGAGAGATCAGTTTGAAAGGTTGATCAAGAAATATGAGGATTTGTTTCCTGATGTTCCAAAGAGAGTTACTATAGCCTCTCATGATATAAATGTTGGCGATGCCAAACCAATAAAACAGCATCCATACCGGATGAATCCTGAAAAGAGAAAGATTGCTGAGAAAGAGGTTGAGTACATGTTAAAACATGATATTATCAGACCCTCCAACTCCGATTGGAGTTCACCCTGTGTGCTAGTTCCAAAACCTGATGGAAGTACTAGATTCTGTACAGATTATCGCAAAGTCAATGCTGTAACTAGAACTGATGTGTTTCCAATACCTAGGATTGATGATTGTATTGATAGTGTAGGGCAAGCAAAGTTTCTGACCAAGATTGATTTATTGAAGGGTTATTGGTGTGTGCCTTTAACTGAAAGGGCCAAGGGCATCTCTGCTTTTGCCATACCATCTGGATTGTACCAGTATGAAGTCCTACCCTTTTGCATGAAAAATGCCCCAGCCACATTCCAAAGGATGATACAGTCGACAATCGCCGGATTGCCACACACGGGTGCGTACATCGATGACCTGATCACATGGAGTGACTCCTGGGAAGAACATCTAAAAGATGTAGAGACGTTGTTCCAGCGCCTGACCCAGGCTAACCTGACTGTTAACCTGAGCAAGAGTGACTTTGGTTGTGCTACTGTCACCTATCTTGGCTACGTCATAGGCCAGTGTAAGGTGGCACCCATAAATGCTAAAGTCCAAGCCATCATGGACTTTCCAGTTCCTGACAACAAAAAAGCTTTGCGCCGCTTCCTTGGAATGATCGGGTACTACCGCAAGTTCTGCAAGAACTTTGCTTAGATTGCTCTCAGTCTAACTAACCAACTGAAGAAAGGCGTAAAGTTCACCTGGGATGATGCATGCCAGAGAGCCTTCGATCGCCTGAAGTCTCTGCTGTGTCACTTCCCCGTGCTCAAATCTCCTGACTTCAACAAACCGTTCTCCATCGCGGTCGATGCTAGCGACCAAGCTTGTGGATCTGTGCTCCTACAGAGAAGTGACTCTGATGACATTGAGCATCCCGTGGCATACTTCTCCAGGAAGTTCAATCGCCACCAAAGGAACTATTCCACAATAGAGAAGGAACTGTTGGCTCTGGTCCTTTCTTTACAACACTTTGAGGTTTATGTTTGTACAGGACAAAAGCCAATGATTGTGTACACTGACCACAATCCGTTAACGTTTTTGAGTAAGATGAAAAACAAGAATCGGAGATTGTTGAATTGGAGTTTGATTTTACAGGAGTTTGACTTGGAAATTAAGCATGTGAAGGGTACAGACAATGTAATTGCTGATTGCTTATCCCGTGTTTGAATGTGTATATATATATCATGTGTTTGAATATTGTATGATATGTATATATAGACAAGTGTTCACTTAACCATTTTGTATTGAAAAGAAAAATTTTGCCTTTATGAGTCAAAATTTTTCCCTTTTGGAATGGAGGTGTAATGTGAATATAGGCCACTAGATGGCAGTATTTACCTTTTTTTTGTTAAGCTCAGACTGGAGTCATGTTTAGACATGTCCTGGACATGTCTGGGGCAAGTCTCAGAAAGTTAAAAAAAAGAGGTCTAAATGTGGGTGGGGTCTGCAAAAAGAGTATATAAGGAAAAGAACTGAGACAGTAAAGTAGTAGGAGAAATTGCAAGAAGATGACCAGACCTGCCATTCTGTTCAAGACCTGTGACGTTTCTTTTGTGGATTTCTTTGCCTGTGTTTGAGCATTTTCTTCATCCAGGACATCACCAAGCCACCCCACCAAAAAGGGACTGTAATTATTTCTGTTTTTTCTTATTTATCAATCTTGGTCTTTAGTTGTAGGTTGTTATTAGTCTTTGTCTTTGTTAAAAATTAAATGTGTTTTAGTTGTTAAAACTGTGTTTGTCATCCCTTGCTGTGGCTGTTGTGTTATAAATGTAATAACAAATTGGGGCCATAACACCTGTTACTGGATTTCTGAGCACCATCACCAGATTTGTCTTTGTCTTTGGGTGAAGAATCTTGGGTATCACCGTAACCCTTTTTCTGAAATTGGGACCATCTATTGTTACTGCTAGACTGAAATTTGGACTTATGTGTGAGAACATATTCATCTGCAAATTTGGCAGCTGATTGCAAATTTAGTGCTTGCTTCTCATTAAGGTAGGTCTTAACATCATCCTTAACACAGTTCTTGAATTCTTCAACTAACACCATCTCTTTTAGTGAGTTGAAATCATCCTTGACCTCCATAGAAGCACACCAGCGCTCAAAGCAAACCTTCTTCTCATTAGCAAATTCCACATAAGTCTGATTTTCAGATTTCTTCAGACCTCTGAATTTCTGTCGGTAAGCCTCTGGAACCAACTCATAAGCTCTCAAAATAACCTTTTTGACAACCTCATAGTCAGAGGAATCATCTGCAGACAAAGCCGAATAGGCTTGTTGAGCTTTACCCTTGAGGACAGTTTGCAACATCAGAGGCCAGTGTTCCTTTGGCCACTGGCAACTCTTTGCTACCTTTTCAAAACACTGGAAATAGTTGTCAACATCCTTTTCCGAAAATGGAGGCACCAGTTTTACCTCCTGGCTAGCCCGAAGTTTATTTCCAGTTGCAATTTTTATTTTTAGTTGCTCCATTTGGAGTCTTTCTTCTCTATAAAATTTCTCTAATTCAAAATCTTTCTGTCTCTGTCTCTCTCTTTCTGCTCTTTCCTCTTTCTCTCTCTCAAATTCTCTTTGTTTTCTTTTTCCTCCCTTTCTTTTTTCTCTTCTCTTGCTAATTTTTCCAACTCAAACTGCCTTTGTTTTTCTTTATCCTCCCTTTCAATCTCTAGCATTTTTAATTTAAGTTCCATTTCTATATTTGGATTTTCCACTGGAAACTGTTCCAGATCTCCTGGTGCAAACACATTTTCATCAATGTAATATTCAACTATCTCTCTAGCCAGTCTTGCTTTTCGCATGGCTGGTTTTACCTCTGTCAGCTCTAAATGTCTGCAAATTTCTAGCAGTTCTGTCTTTTTAAAAGACTTCAAAACCTCAACGGTTGGTGATGCCAAGAAATCATCCATTGCTGTTGATCTGTCAATATATTTATATAAGAAAATTCAAAAAAACAATTTTACAATTTGAAATGTTAGATTTTTAATAAATGACTCACAAAATGGTCTATCCCGGACTTGAGCCCCCAATTTGTTATGGCCCCAATTTGTTATTACAATTTACAACACAACAGCAACAGCAACAGCAAGGGATGACAGACACAGTTTTTAAAACTTATACACATTTAATTTTTAACAAAGACAAACTAACTACTAACTAATCTTCTGACCAAGATTGAACACAAAAAAAACAGAAATATTTACAGTCCCTTTGGTGGGTTTCCTGGTGATGTGCTGGGTGAGGAAAAAGCCTCAAACACAGGCAAAAATCCACAAAAGAAACTTCACAGGTCTTGAACAGAAATGACAGGTCTGGTCACACGTATCCTTCTTCTTGCAATTTCTCCTCCTACTTTACTGCCTCAATTCTACTCTTTATACACTCTTTTGCAGACCCCACCCACATTTAGACCTCTTTTTTTTATTTTCTGGGACTTTCCCCAGACATGTCCAGGACATGTCTAAACCTAGCTCCAGTCTGAGCTTCACAAAAAAAAGGTAAATACTGCCATCTAGTGCTCCTATTCACATTACAACTGAAACCAGAAAACAGTCATTTTCAAATTAGTTTGCCCTGACAGTCAACTATTAGTATCAACATGAAAAATAACATTTAAACACAGCAAGAATGAGAATAAATGGGGTTTCGGGATATGGTCAAAACGTGGTAAAATAACTGCTTGAGTGACCCCAAATTTGATTATGTTCATTAAAATGCAGCCAATGTATAGACGTAAAGCCCATTATATTTCAAAAATCGAGGAGGCTATTTGTCCCGCAGCGCTTCAGATCGAAACTTCAAAGAATGGGGCGGATTATAAAATGAAATCTCTTATTGGCCCAGCTGCGGGGCAAATAGCAGAAGTGCTTCTTTTATCCGCCCCACCGCGGTGCCAATAGCAGAACATCCTCTCTTGTCGGTCCCACTGCGGGGCAGATAGCCGACCTCTTGTTGGTATCCCCTTGCTAACAGTGAAAACTAGCTAATGGAGAAACTTCAAGGCAAATCACCTAGCTTATGTGTGACCAATTTCACAAGGCAAGCAGAGGCTAATCATAGTTTTATCGACTGGAGATCACAAGTGTTCTAACAACAACCACCCAGAACTCATGTAATACATTAATTACCTGTGGATTTCATGGCCACAATCTGTTGCGTAGAATAAATCAGATTGAGTTATTCGAGAGGAAACGTTGCGTTTCATAAGAAACTGCATGATGTGAGTTGCCTGTAACTATGGCTACCATTCTGGAGTCCAGCATGTTGCTCGAGGCACTCCTTCTGATTTCTACTCTAGCATATCGATAGCAAAAAGAAACAAATAACAGTTAACAACTGTATATTTTAACTCATCCAACCGTTTGCCTGCATTTTCTGCTGCCGTTGTTTCGCTCATTATTTCTCTTGGCTGATTGTTTTGAAAATCCATTCATTTTCCCACATGTATTTTACTAAAACCGACACACTTCCGGGCTTAGGTACAGTGACTCAGCAGATAGATCTGAATCTTGTTGCTAAAAGATGTTTGAAATAAGTGTTTTAGAAATTAATGTTGGCGAGTTATTCATCTTCTATTTAATCATTTGAGTACTTGCAACAGGGCAAACAGGAGATGGCCTGCAGGAGTGAGTGGTCTGGTTCGAGATGGTCGTCAAACAATGCAAAATTATCAAACATTTCCGATATTTAACTGTTACCAGCAGCGCGAATGCGAGATAATGCCATCTCTTTACATGGCTCAGGCTAGTTGGGAGGGGGGGGGATCGCCGTTTCCATAAAACTACGTAAAACATGTCCCCCGCGTTTCCTGTGCCTCCTGCGCCTCTGCTGCTGAGTATGGTAAAATACAGGTACTACCCAGAAAATTAGAATATTCTCAAAAAGTTAATGTATTTCTGTAATTCAACTTAAAAGGTGAAACCTACATATTATATAGACAAATAACATGCAAATCAATATATTTAAAGCTTTTATTTGTTTTGATTTTGCTGATTAGGACTTACAGCTCAAGAAAACCTCAAATTCAAAAACTCAGAAAATTAGAATATCACATGAAATCAATTTAAAATAAATAAATTAAAAAATAAAAAAGGATTTTAAATACAAAAATGTCTGGCCTCTGAAAGGAAAATCTTGCATCTGTAATTAGTACTTGGTTGGGGCCCCTTTTGCTCGAATGACTGCTTCAATCCGGCGTGGCATGAATGCTACCAGCCTGTGGCATTTCTCAGGTGTTATCGAAGACCAGCATGCTTCAATCACGACCTTGAACTCTTCATTATTGTTTGGTCTCTTTTCGTTCACCTTTCTCTTGACAATGCCCCATAGATTTTCTATGCGGTTCTGGTCAGGTGAGATGGCGAGCCAATCAAGCACAGTAATCCCGTGGTTGTTGAACCAGGATTTGGTACTTTTGGCAGTGTGGGCAGGTGCCAAGTCCTGCTGGAAGATGAAGTCTGCATCCCCATAAAGCTGGTTCGTTGAAGCAAGCATGAAGTGCTCTAAAATGTTCTGGTAGACTGCTGCGTTTACTCTGGACTTGAGAAAGCACAGGAAACCAACACCAGCAGCTGACATGGCTCCCCCAGTCATCAGAGACTGGGGAAACTTAACACTGGACTTCATGCATTTTCCATCATGCGCCTCTCCAGTCTTCCTCCAGACTCTTGGACCTTTGTTGCCAAATGAGATGCAAAATTTGCTCTCATTAGAAAAGAGGACTTTGGACCACTGGGAAACAGACCAGTTCTTCTTTTCTTTAGCCCAGTGAAGGTGCCTCTGGCATTGCTTGCTGTTGAGGAGTGGCTTGACAACAGGAATTCGACATTTAAAGCCCATGTCCAGCATCCGCCTGTGTGTTGTTTCACACACAATATTGGTTATATTCACAATATTCTAATTTTCTGAGTTTTTGCATTTGAGGTTTTAATGAGCTGTAAATCATAATCATCAAAACTACAACAAACAATTGCTTGAGATATCTCACTTTGCATGTAATGAGTCTATAAAATATATTAGTTTTACCTTTTATGTTGAATTGCCAAAATAAACCGACTTTTACACGATATTCTAATTTTCCAAGTAGTACCCGTACTGTACTAGCATTTGGGTTAAATGAACAAGATTCAGCATTCTCTGATTTGCTCAGTTATATATGCATGCTGGTAATGCTTTAGATTGCAACTCGCCACATACAGCATAATTACCTAGGAGTTATGGTGCAATCTTTTCTACAACCCAGTTTCCAGAAAAGTTTGGATACAGAGTAAAATGTAAAAAAAAAAAGCAATGATTTGCTTATCATTAAATAATTTTAAATCTGTATTTATCTGATGTTGAAACTGATGTTTTTGAAGCATACAGTGCTTGGTTTTTCTTTCCATGGACCTAAATATGAAAAGCCTTGTTTTTTGCTTCCAACTTGGAACCTATATTGACATTCTAGTAAAGTGATGGTTTTTTACATTAGATTTTGGAATATATTCACCGCTCAGATATTGAAGATCCATAAAGTAATAAGGTGGATATCTGGGGAAAGAGGAACAACAGTTTTTCGAGTTTGGCAACCTCTTTACTACATCCTTTGACTAAAGCTATCATTATCTGCAATGTGTGTAAACACATTGTGAAGGATGCTGAATACAAGTATGCTTATCCATCAACTTTTGGTGTGTGTAAATTGCATATTTGAGCAAAAATTTAAAATGGATAAAGGCTTTCCTGTTCGCTATTTTTGTTATTGTGATGATTATTTTTGCTTTGGACTAAAGCCATCTTGTACACAATGGTTTCTTGATAGATTATTTAAATGTTTACAAAATTGTAAGATTTGGCTTTATAAATGACTTTATTTTTCATTTCATGGTCCAAAATGTCTAAGAACGCCTTTAAAAGCATGTAGGTCTCAATTGCTTTAGGTGCTGGTGGCCCCTGGACCCTGGGCCTCCCTTCTTTCACCTTGCTTCACTCGCCATTATTTATGCTTTACTCTAAAATCATGTCTAAATCACGGTATACATTGCACACCATAATCAGATGGGTTACCTATATATTTTCTGCTCTGCGTACAGTATTTCATGGCCAGTGTTCATATTGACATAGTCAGTTGCATGTTGTCTTACAAAATACTTGTCAGTCACAGCGCACAATTGTCATATATTTGGAAAACACCCTGTAAAATGTGCATGTTCACTGGTGAGCTTCCTCAGATTGCTTGGATTTATTGTACAGTATTTTTCTTTCCTCCTCTCCTTGAGCTATGAGGAGCTATAAGTGTATCCTAGCAACCAGCTTCTCTGCTGATTACAAGGGAAATACCTTTGGTTGCCATGACCTTGGCTAAAATAGGCCAAATGTAATGCTATTTAATCCATGGGGTGAATTTAAACCTCCCAAATGGCAAGTTTGACATTAACAATGACCATGCACCCATTGCCAGGGTATGTAAAAGCCGGTCCTAAAACAAAAGATATTCCTTGGGTTTGCTCAAGCCATTTGTGACAAACAGTATAGGATACTTGTACACACACTCATGCACGAGATAAAGCATAAATTCTAATGCACACACACACTCTCTCTCTCTCTCTCTCTCTCCCCCTCCCTCCCTCCCTCTCTCTCTCAACCTTCTCGTGGGGACCAAATCATTGTTTTCGCTTAAAGATTCTATGTAACCCTTATGTTAAATCGAACTGTAACGCTTATCTTAAACCGAATGTACTTTGTACAATCCCCCCCAAAATATCCAGATTTATGGGGACCCCCAAAAAATGTCCCCATGTTTTCAACTTTTAGCACTGGCTAAAATTGTCTTTTAATGGCCTCAGCTGCAAGCTGCAACATTGTCCATCTGGACTGTGTTACTATAGTTTAACCTGAGGAAACCATTTTATTAAGATGGGGAATAATGGCTTGAATAAAGTATGATGAACTGTTGAGAATTAGAGGACCAGAGTCAGAGGCAGTTTGTGTCATATTACATTTTATAACGCTATGTAATGAACAATGAGTTGGAAGAAGAAATTCAGTTTAAACTTGTGTATATTTTCATCTATACTGACATCCATACTCACCAGGAATCCAGTGCGGAGGCAATGTACAATCCAACAGGGAATTTATTGACAGTCAAACGGTAATGAAGGGGACAGAACTCCAAGGAAGACGTGAGGATGAAACCCCAAATAATGATCGCACAGTTCAGAACAGATGTTATAGACAAAGCTTGAGCTGTTTGGGAGCTTGTTCCTAATAAGCTGTTCACACGAACACACTTGAAAAAGTTCACTAGAACGCGGTCCCAATCCTGGACCTTGTTTACGCTTGCTAGCTTGTTGTTATAAACTGGAACTAACAAAGTGACAAGGGTTGGATTAACTCGAACGCAGTCCCAATCCTGGACCATGATTACCCTGATTAGGATTGGAAGCTTTTTCAAATTAACTACAACGTAGGCCTACGTAATAAGAATAGAATTCAGGAACTGCTATCACTAAAGTGCATGTTGCATTTGTTGAAGATGAAGAATTTATACTACAAAACCCAAAACCAGTGAAGTTGGCATGTTGTGTAAATTGTAAATAAAAACAGAATACAATGATTTGCAAATCCTTTTCAACCTATATTCAATTGAACACACTGTAAAGACAAGTTAATTAATGTTCGAACAGGTAAACTTTGTAATTTTTTGCAAATATTAGCTCATTTGGAAATTGATGCCTGCAACATGTTTCAAAAAAGCTGGCACAAGTGGCAAAAAAGACTGAGTGAGTTGAGGAATGCTCATCAAACACTTATTTGGAACATCCCACAGGTGAACGGGCTAATTGGGAACAGGTGGGTGCCATGATTGGGTATAAAAGCAGCTTCCCTGAAATGCTCAGTCATTCACAAACAAGGATGGGGCGAGGGTCACCACTTGGTGAACAAATGCGTGAGCTGATTGTCGAACAGTTTAAATACAACATTCCTCAACGAGTTATTGCAAGAAATTTAGGGATTTCATCATCTATGGTCCGTAATATCGTCAAAAGGTTCAGAGAATCTGGGGAAATCACTGCACGTAAGTGACAAGGCCGAAAACCAACATTGAATGCCCGTGACCTTCGATCCCTCAGATGGTACTGCATCAAAAACCGTCATAAGTGTGTAAAGGATATCACCACATGGGCTCAGGAACACTTCAGAAAACCACTGTCAGAAACTACAGTTCGTCGCTACATCTGCAAGTGCAAGTTAAAACTCAACAATGCAAAGCGAAAGCCATTTATCAACAGCACCCAGAAATGCCACCGGCTTTGCTGGGCCCAAGCTCATCTAAGATGGACTGATGCAAAGTGGAAAAGTGTTCTGTGGTCTGACGAGTCCACATTTCAAATTGTTTTTGGAAACTGTGGACGTCGTGTCCTCCGGACCAAAGAGGAAAAGAACCATCCAGACTGTTATAGGCGCAAAGTTAAAAAGCCAACATCTGTGATGGTATGGGGGTGTATTAGTGTCCAAGGCATGGGCAACTTACACATATGTGAAGGCACCATTAATGCTGAAAGGTACATACAGGTTTTGGAGCAACAAATGTTGCCATCCAAGCAATGTCTTTTTCATGGACGCCCCTACTTATTTCAGCTTGACGATGCCAAGCCACATTCTGCACGTGTTACAACAGCATGGTTCCGTAGTAAAAGAGTGCGGGTACTAGACTGGCCTGCCTGTAGTCCAGACCTGTCTCCCATTGAAAATGTGTGGTGCATTATGAAGCGTAAAATGCGACAACGGAGACCCCGGACTGCTGAACAACTTAAGCTGTACATCAAGCAAGAATGGCAAAGAGTTCCACCTGAAAAGCTTCAAAAATTGGTCTCCTCAGTTCCCAAACGTTTGAGTGTCGTTAAAAGGAAAGGCGATGTAACACAGTGGTAAAAAGGCCCCTGTGCCAACTTTTTTGCAATGTGTTGCTGCCTTTGAATTCTAAGTTAATGATTATTTGCAAAAAAAAAAAAAAGTTTCTCAGTTTGAACATTAAACATCTTGTCTTTGCAGTGTATTCAATTGAATATAAGTTGAAAAGGATTTGCAAATCATTGTATTCTGTTTTTATCTACGATTTACATAACGTGCCAACTTCACTGGTTTTGGGTTTGTAGAATACTGACTAGTTCTAAGCACACAAAAGCACGATTACAATGCAGCAACTTGCCACACTGAGAAGAGGGCTTAAATATGCGCCACCAGCTAACCAGGTAACGAGATACAGCTGGGGGTGGGGAGACACACACAACATGAACCAATCATACAAGACATATACCTAGTGTTGCACAAGATGCTGAATCCTGGAGGGCACTAAAGGAATTCAAGAGAAGACTGCGACACTTCTATTGTATATTAATGGACAGCTTTTGATCTTTATAGTCCAGGATTTATC